>OZ023159.1:487500-661362 GCA_963678695.2 Diplodus puntazzo
AAAGAATTTTTCTGGTCATAGACGCCTTTATTTATGACAGCGGATAGATTGGAGAAATGGGAGAGAGAGGGGGTGTGATATGCAGCGAAGGTGCTCCGATATGCAGTAAATGTGCTCCTTTTGTTTGTAATGCCGATTTTGCAACTCAGTCTATTTGCTGTGATTGTGACCATACTTATGAGAGTTTAAAGGTCGTATTATTTACTGTTGTTAACAGTCAGTATATAAAGCTATCATGCTGTTTTAGAATCCGTGTACCCTCTGTTCTTTGTTTTTTTCCGTTTCAAAACCAAATACAAATAATAGAAAAACTGTTTCTGTTATTTCGTTTTAAAACCAGAACAGAAAAACGGAAAAACAGAATAACACAAAATCACACATTTTGTAGCTGTTATTCTGTTTTAAAACAAAAAAGGGGAAAGGGAAAACAGAAAAACAATGGATTTAAATCGGCATCAATTTTGCTTTTTTCCCTCAACACAAATAAGGAAGTAGAACTGCCAAGATCACCAACACTTCACTACAAGTAATGTAGACAAACACATTCAGAGAAAAGAGATGTCCTGCAGCGAGAAGGTGCCTCGCAATACTCCATAATGAGCATTAGGAGGTTTTCATGGAGCCAGCGGCGCCGGATTCATTTTAGAGGTGGGGGGGGGGGGGGGTTCTTGTGCGGCCCTAAACTTTAATGATTGTCAGTCATCGTGCGAACTATACCGCGGCTTTCGGGGGGCTCACTTATTAGGGGGGACGGACGGACGGACGGACGGATGGACGGACGACGACTACAACGCTTGCGCGTGCCTCAGAGCGAGGACTTACTCAAAACACATCCATTATTCTAAATGCCTTATGTCAGCACATATAAGCACATATCACATTCAACCTCCACACATGCATCAAATCTAAATCAAAACCAAAACATGCCAGTCTGGCTACAAGGAACCAAGTCCGCATGAACACCTCTGAAATACTATAACACGCATCAACAGTGTCGGTCAGAAAGAGCTGCAAACAGAATAAAACGTGTTGATTTACTATATATTATTAACTGTTAAAATAAAATGTTTCCTAATCCAATAAGTTATTTTTAATCGTAAATGTTCAGGTTCTGAGTTTTTCTATTAAAATCTTGTGTAAATGCAATAATTACGGTTTACTATGTGTGATGATATGACTATTGATAAATGTATAATTAAACTTGTTAAAATGTACATTTTAAAATAAAGTAATTCTATTCTATTTCAGTGTTATTTCGTTTTTTGAAAAAATATCATGACACGATGCATTCATCACTCAACTTGGTATTTACATGAGAGATCATAGTTTAAAATCTAGCGGTCAGAATGACCGTTTACGGCTGTTCTAGTAGTGTTGAATTCGGGCGCTTCTAGTCTTTAACAGATTTATTTCTTTGCATAAGCAAAATACTTTTTGTCAATGAGGATCATCTGTCTCACCGCTGTCCGCGGTACTGAACTAAAGAAACCCTGACTCGTCACTACCTGCCAAGTCTAACATAATAGTTACTACATTTGTGGGAAATTGCATGTTACGTTTGTAGAAGGCAGCGGCTATTACGTTTGTGGGTTTATTACATTAAATGCTGCAGATTTTTATTACCTTTGTGGTTTATTACGTTTGAGGACATTATTACATTGGCGAGCATTTCATGCTGCCTACAGAGATCCGATCCTTAGTAACATCATATAGCCTACAACACAGTGATAACAATGAATAATAAAGTTTATACAGATTAGCTCTTACCGCTTGGCGCAAACTCTGTCTCAAGCTGGTGTAAATGGATTCCAGATCTGTGCCTTGTGTCAGTTCTGTGATGTCTAAAAATACATTGTCCATGTCTCTTTTCCCACTCACATCACACATAATGAGGTATTATCTCCACTGCTGGCTGGTCCAGGTAGCCGGGAGAGAGAGGCAGGTGGAGTCACCGTCATCAGCGGCCTCTGAGCTGTCTTTAACTCCTCGGCATAACACCGGCTCGTCCTGTATCATGGTCACCCCGGGCCCGGCTGTTGGTTGGCTTACACCGGCACTAGTCCCCGCAGGTGCAGCGGTGGTGTCAGTCCTCAAGCATCTGCCGAAGAACTCGCCTCTTGCTGCTCCTCAGAGTCATTCGTCTTCGATTTCTTTTGAAATCCGAAATTTGCGAGTAGATTTCCCTGTTGTCTTTTAGACATGATGACTGCAAAACATCGCGTGCTCCAGCGCAGTCTCATTTTTTGTTTGGTGAGGACGAGAATTGCATGTAGGCCAGCATTATTAAAATGAAATAGTGATGCGCAAATCATGCATTAAAAATAGCCTAATTTTATTTAATATTGACATAATATTTTATCAGTATATGACTATCGGCTACATACACACATAGCCTACCCTGTTTATTGAAATAATCACAGCCGTTTCCAGATGGACGCCTGAAACATTAATTCTACGGCGAAGGTTGTGCTCCATGCAAAACCTCCTAATGCTCATTATGGAGCATTGCGAGGCACCTTCGCGCTGCAGGACATCTCTTATCTCTGAATGTGTCTTCCCACTCTCAAAAAGTTTGCAGATTAGATCTGCATAAGGCTGAAGTGCGGCCATTACTTGTAGTGAAGTGTTGGTGATCTTGGCAGTTCTACTTCCTTATTTGTGTTGAGGGAAAAAAACAAAATTGATGCCGATTTAAATCTGTTGTTTTTCTGTTTTCCCTTTCCCCTTTTTGTTTTAAAACAGAATAACAGCTACAAAATGTGTGATTTTGTGTTATTCTGTTTTTCTGTTTTTCCGTTCTGGTTTTAAAACGCAATAACAGAAAAAACAAAGTTGTTTTTCTGTTATTAGGGCCCGAGCAGGTCATCGACCTGTGAGGTCCCTATTGTAATTGAAAAAACTGTTAAGGCCCGAGCAGGTCACAGACCTGTGAGGTCCCTATTGTAATTGTAAAAATTCTTCTTCTTCTTCTTATTATTATTAGGGCCCGAGCAGGTCACAGATCTGTGAGGTCCCTATTGTAATTGGAAAAATTATTCTTCTTATTAGGGCCCGAGCAGGTCGCAGACCTGTGAGGTCCTTATTGTAATTGGAAAAATTATTAGGGCCCGAGCAGGTCATAGACCTGTGAGGTCCCTATCGTAATTGGAAAAATTCTTCTTCTTCTTCTTCTTCTTCTTCTTCTTCTTATTATTATTATTATTATTATTATTATTATTATTATTATTATTATTATTATTATTATTAGAGCCCGAGTAGGTCGCAGACCTGTGAGGTCCCTTTTGTAATTGAAAGGAAAGAATTTTTCTTCTCCAAGTTTGACTGCAGTTTTGGAAGCCTGAACATACCCAAAAACTCACCAAATTTGGAATACACCTCACATCTGGCGAAAATTGCGATCCTGCATTGTCACTGGGCGTGGTCGTGACCTGCGGGCTCTGTAGCGCCCCCTATTGTTCTTCCCTGCCTTCCACATGCGCATAGACGATCGAAATTCGTTAAGCGGATTCATCATGAGCAGACGCACAAAAAAGTCTGGGGGACCGATACCGTCACTCCAACAGGAAGTCAGCCATTTTGATGTGTGGCAGCATTTTTACCAAATTCATGCCTACTTTGAAAGCTATCTTGTCCTAGACCTTAAACACCACAGTCTTTTCATTAACTCAATTATCATCTTCATGCCTTGAAGAACAAAAGATATGGAAATCTCTCAGCTACGTCATACTCTAGTGGGCGGGATGGTGGAAACCATTTTTTTCCCTCGCCATCAAGCATCAGGGCTTTATAACTTCAACATACAATTTCCTATCCACACCAAACTGCTTATAAGTGTAGAGGGTGTCTCCCCGAATTAATCTCCGCATCAATACTAAGTCGGCCATTTTGATTTTGGCCGCCATTTTGAAATATTGCCAATCTTTGTACTTAAATTATCTCCTCCTACAGATGTAACACCACCGACTTCACAGTCACTCAGTATCATCCTCTGACCTTGAAGATGAAAAGTTATGGAAATCTTTATCCTACGTCATACCTGGTGGCCACAGTGGAGCGGTCAATTCAAATCCTTCGCCGTAAAGCATCAAGTCCTCATAATTTCACCAAACAATTCCCAATCTTCACCAAATATCTCAGGAATGCAGAGCGACTCACCCTGATTATATCTGTGTTGTCATTGGGCGTGGTTGTGACCTGCTAGCTCTGTAGCGCCCCCTATTGTTCAGCCCCGCCTCCTGCAACCGCATAGATGAACAAAATTCAGTACGCTGATTCCTCATGAGCAGACACAAAAAAAAGCCTCTTGGACCGATACCATCACTCCAACAGGAAGTCGGCCATTTTGATGTGTGGTGCCATTTTTGTCAAATTCATGCCTACTTTGAAAATGATCTCCTCCTACAGTGTTAACACCACAGTCTTCAAATTCACTCAGCATCATCTTCATGCCTTGAAGATCAAACGATACTTTGAAGCGTTAGGATTCGTCATACCTGGTGGGCGGGACGGTGGAAGCCATTTTCTTCCTTCGCTGCGATTCATCAACTCACTTTAACTTCCACATACAATGCCCCATCTCCACCAAGTTACTCATACATGTAGACAGTGTCACCCTGAATACATCTACACATCAATACGAAGTCGGCCATTTTGAATTTAGTGGCCATTTAGAAATATTGCTGCACATCATAATTTCAAGACCTCCTCCTACACAGTCGACACCACAGACTTCACAGTCAGTCAGTATACTCCTCAGACCATGCCAATGACACATTACGAAAATCTTCATCCTATGTCATACCTGCTGGCCGTGGTGGTGTCGGCCATTTAAATCCTTCGCCATGAACCATCAAGTCCTCGTAACTTCACCATACAATGACCAATCTGCGCCAAATCTCTCTGGAATGTAGAGGGAGTCGCCCTGCATATATCTGTGCATCAAAACTGTGTCATATCCATAGTGCCACCCACTGGACACAGGGAGTGAGACAAACATCATACAATTGACATGACGTTTACTGTCTGTTTTCTCCTCAGCATCAAATGAAAGTAACAAGTGAGTGCGCAATCCGACGGCGCCCCAGCCTGATGTAACTGCTGGCCGTGGTGGTGCAGTCGATTTAAAACCTTCGCCATAAAGCATCAAGTCCTCGTAACTTCACCATACAATGACCAATCTGCGCCAAATATCTCAGGAATGCAGAGGGAATCGCCATGCATATATCTGTCTATCAAAACTGTGTCATATCCATAGCGCCACCCACTGGACACAGGAAGTCAGACAAAGATCGTCCGAATGACGTGACGTTTACTGCTTGATTTCTCCCCGTCGTAACATGCAAGTAACAGGTGAGCGCGCAGTCCGACGGCGCCGAAGGCCGAAGCGCGCGGACTGCGAGGGCCCGTTCATCACTGCTTGCAGTTTTAATTAGGGCCCAAGCAGGTCACAGAGCTGTGAGGTCCCTATTGTAATTGGAAAAATTCTTCTTCTTCTTCTTCTTCTTCTTATTATTATTAGGGCCCGAGCAGGTCACAGACCTGTGAGGTCCCTATTGTAATTGGAAAAATTATTAGGGCCCGAGCAGGTCACAGACCTGTGAGGTCCCTATTGTAATTGGAAAAATTATTCTTCTTCTTATTATTATTAGGGCCCGAGCAGGTCACAGACCTGTGAGGTCCCTATTGTAATTGGAAAAATTATTCTTCTTCTTATTATTATTAGGGCCCGAGCAGGTCACAGACCTGTGAGGTCCCTATTGTAATTGGAAAAATTATTAGGGCCCGAGCAGGTCACAGACCTGTGAGGTCCCTATTGTAATTGGAAAAATTATTAGGGCCCGAGCAGGTCACAGACCTGTGAGGTCCCTATTGTAATTGGAAAAATTATTCTTATTATTATTATTATTAGGGCCCGAGCAGGTCACAGACCTGTGAGATCCCTATTGTAATTGGAAAAATTATTCTTCTTCTTATTATTAGGGCCCGAGCAGGTCACAGACCTGTGAGGTCCCTATTGTAATTGGAAAAATTATTCTTCTTATTATTAGGGCCCGAGCAGGTCACAGACCTGTGAGGTCCCTATTGTAATTGGAAAAATTATTCTTCTTATTAGGGCCCGAGCAGGTCACAGACCTGTGAGGTCCCTATTGTAATTGGAAAAATTATTCTTCTTCTTATTATTATTATTCCGATCCGAGTTCGACTGCAGTTTTGGATGCCTGAACATGAACGAAAACTCACCAAATTTGGAATACCTGTCCCGCTAAGGAAAAATTGCGATCCTGCACCGTCACTGGGCATGGTCGTGACCTGCGGGCTCTGTAGCGCCCCCTAATGTTCTGCCCGACCTCCCACAAGTGCGTAGAAGAACGAAATTCGGTACGCTGATTCCTCCTGACCAGACGCACAAAAAACCCATTTGGACCGATAAGGTCACTCCAACAGGAAGTCCGCCATTTTGATGTGTGGCGGCATTTTTGTCCAATTCATGCCTACTTTGAAAATTATCTTGTCCTAGAGCTTAAACACCACAGTCTTCAAATTAACTCAGTTATCTTCTTCATGTCTTGAAGAACAAAAGTAATGGAAATCATTCAGCTGCGCCAAACTTTAGTGGGCGGGGCGGTGGAAACCATTTTTTTCCCTCGCCGTTGAGCATCGAGGCTTTATAACTTCAACATACAATTTCCTATCCACACCAAACTGCTCATAAGTGTAGAGGCTGTCTCCCCGAATACATCTCCGCATCGATACTAAGTCGGCCATTTTGCTTTTGGCCGCCATTTTGAAATATTGCCAATCTTCGTACTTAAATGATCTCCTCCTACAGACGTAACACCACCGACTTCACAGTCACTCAGTATCATCCTCTGACCTTGAAGATGAAAACTTACGGAAATCTTTATCCTACGTCATACCTGCTGGGCGCGGTGGAGCGGTCAATTCAAATCCTTCGCCGTAAAGCATCAAGTCCTCATAACTTCTTCATACAATGTCCTATTTTGGCCAAATTTCTCAGGAATGCAGAAGGAGTCGCCCTGATGAGACCTGTGTAGTCATGGGGCGTGGCCGTGACGCGTGGGCTCTGTAGCGCCACCTATTGTGATGCCCCGCCTCCTACTTGTAACATAGAAGGACGAAAATTGGTACGCATATTCTTCATGAACAGACGCACAAAAAACCCATTTGGATGTATACTCTCAGTCCAACAGGAAGTCAGCTATTTTGAAATTTGGCGGTGTTTTTGACAAATTCATGCCTACTTTGAAAATTATTTTGTCCTAGAGCTTAAACACCACAGTCTTCAAATTAACTCAGTAATTTTCTTCATGCCTCGAAGAACAAACGTTATGGAAATCATTCAGCTGCGCCAAACTTTAGTGGGCGGTGCGGTGGAAACCATTTTGTCCTCACGCCGTCAAGCATCGAGGCTGTATAACTTCAACATATAATTTCCTATTCACACCAAACTGCTCGTAACTGTAGAGGCTGTCTGCCCGAACAAATCTCAGCATCAATACTTAGTCTGCCATTTTGCTTTTGGCCGCCATTTTGAATTATGCTGATCTTCGTACTTAAATTATCTCCTCCAACAGATGTAACACCACCGACTTCAAAGTCTCTCAGCAGCATCCTCTTACCTTGAAGATGAAAAGCTACGGAAATCTTTATCCTACGTCATACCTGCTGGCAGTTGCGGAGCCCGGCATAACAGTCCTTCGTCATGAAGCATCAAGTCCTGATAACTCCTTCATACTATTTCCTAGCTCGGCCAAATCTAGAGGGAATCTAGAAGGAGTCGCCATGAATAGATCTGTGCATCAATACTGTGTCATATTCATAGCGCACCCACTGGGCACAGGAAGTATGTTTTATCTCACTCAATTTAGAGATAAATAGATAAAAAAACATGCATGTACATGAATGAAACTTGGTCTGCATGTGTACCGTAACCTGTGGGATGAAAAGTTATCAAAATCATCTGCTTGTGTTATACCTGTGTGCTTTGCAGGATTGGCAGTTTTGATTAGCTGCATTGTGAAAAGCCAGCAATATATGGGGTGTTTTATCCAAGACGTCCACTAGATGGCAATGTTGTCTTTCAAATCACATATATCATGTATCCCAAGCTTGACAAGGATAAATGGCCACAAATACAATTTTGAAAGAACACAACTGAAGCATTTTTTTATGCTCACTTGTGTGCAGTGATGACAAACATCATCAGATTTACATGGCATTTGCAGTTAGTTTCTCCAAATTGCACTGTACGACATGGCATATTTGATGGGTGATGTTTAGCACCACATAATGTGTAAGTCAGTGTTAGTTAGCCACAGCACACAATTTTCAAATAAGCCAATTTGCAGAGAATGCCATTTGCGTATTGTGTATGCCCTGTCAATGTGGAACACAACAAGATGTGTGTAGTTGTGATTCTGCCCAACTTTTCCGCCATGAATGCAGTGGCTTCCCCTGCAATTTGAAACAACTGAGCGATTTCTTTGGTGAACGGGGGCCAAGCACCGCAGAGCCCACGGAAGTTGGCCCAAAGGATGACAGGCTCAGGGCAAAAGTGAAGACACAGGCCAACTTCTGAGCCGTGGTATTTGCTGTAATAGGAAGTGCACTGAAAGTGCAAAAGGCTGAATGTGTGCCGATTTGGATTTGTTGTAGTAAGCCACGCCCACATTCACCGGTAATGACCACCTTCGAGATATGGCCTCAGGATTGGCCCTACATCATACCAACCACATTTCGTAAAAATTGGTGTAGCCATTCAAGAGATATAAGATATCTTTTCAGCATTCGCCAAATTCGGCTCATCGCTTCCCAGTGTCATGGCAACCAAGGATCTCAAATTTGGTGTTAATAGCATTTAGTTTGACCGAGCTGTCAAACAGTTTACATTTTTATAGCTAGCTACAGAAATTTGTTCGTTAATACTTTGCGCATTTTCTGACCAAGCAAAATTCCTTTGGTAACTTTAGATCAGGTCAAGCTGAAGAGTGTACGTGCCAAGTTTCCCAAGGAGGAGTTCGAAAAAGTAGGTTTTGCATATGAGGCGCTTTAGTGAACGAAATGTGCAGCAGAATGGGCGTGTCCTATGTCAGAAAACCCAGCTCTCTTCAGGGAACATATGTATATAAGGTTTGCGAATGTGTTATTGAAAATGTGGAAATTAAAGGCAAAAACGCGATTGCATCCATTAAAGCGCCACCTAGTGGAGTACATGTGCAATTTTTCAGGATTGGCCCTACATCATACCGACCAAATTTCATAAAAATCGGTCTAGCCGTTCAAGAGATATAAACTTCCCATATTTTTAGCGCCCCCTAGTGGCTAAAATTTGCAAAATTCAGCTCATCTCTTCTCAGTGTCATGGTAACCAAGGATCTCAAATTTGGTGTTAATTGCATTTAGTTTGACCAAGATATCATACAGTTTACATTTTTATAGCTAGCTACAGAAATGTGTTCGTTAATAATTTGCACAGTTTTTGACTGAGCCAAATTCTTTTGTTAGATTTAGATGAGGTCTAGCTGAAGAGTGTACATGGCAAGTTTCACGCAGATCAGACAAAATCCCACGGAGATGTTTGAAAAAGTACGTTTTGCATACGTGGCGATTTTGCGAAAAAACTTTTTATGCGGAAGTGGGCTTGGCCAATCGCAAAGTGATTCAGCTCCATTCAGAATCTGGGGATACAAGGTTGTTGAATGTGCGACATATGGTGTGAGAGTTATAGGCAAAAACGTGTTGGCCTAGGTTATAGCGCCCCCTGCAGGCGGATATATGTAGTTTTTTGTGTCTGAGATATTCGCAGCAGTCTGGACCAACCCTCCAAATTGCACCGCCCTCCCCTGCATGGTTTAGCCTGCAGCACCACTTTTAGATGGAGAAAAATAAAAATAAAAATCCTGGCGTTCCCTCGGCCCCTCCGGCTTGGCCCCCTAATGAAAGACTTGTTCTGTGTCATCTACATATGGTATAAATAAAATGTTGTAAAGATTGCAATCAATAAGTCCCACCAGAGTGATAAAAAGAAAAGTGTTTAATGCTTACAAGACTGAATACCTATTTTGATATGATGAGCCCCCATGTGGGTACCTGGTACTGGGGTTTCATACTGAAATGAAGACAGATAACAGATTCAACTGAAAAAGTAAATCACTGACAAGTTTACTAGCAGTATTGTTGTGTTTTCTGATTTGAAAAATCTGTGTTAGCCCAAATAACAACACAAGGGCCATTGCTGGGTTTCTGCATTTATTAGAAAGGGTTCTTTTTTTCATGATTTATCTCCATTAAACTTCTATCATGGATGCAATTAAAGTAAATGCAGAAACAGTTGAAGAGACTGGGATGCACCTTGTATTCAATGCTGCAAGAGGATTGCAACCTTGGAAATAGGTACAACTCGATTTGCAACTAGTCCCAAAACTGGGAGGGCAGAAATGCTGCAAGGAAACAAACAAACATGAATAGTTACTGCTTCACTCCATGTTTACTCACATGTTTGTCAAGTGAGTTAATCCTTCTTCCTCTCAAATCCTTGTTGGCATTACAGCCCAGAATAAATAAGAAAAAAACGATAGTAAGGAGTATGCAAACATGTTAGGGGATGATTTTTTTTTTCTGAAACAAAGTTGTGATCATTCTAGCTACTTCCTGTCCCTTATGCATTAAGTAATTCCCTCTCTCTTTGCCTCTTTCGGTTTTCAAGCATTTATTCGTTTCTTGTCCTATTTGGTGATATAACCTGTCTCCAGGAGCACTGGAATTGGTAGCTTTCCCTTTTCACCAAAGAAGACTGCCTCTTTCGGGAGTTCACTGTCCTGATTTGATAAAGTGGGCAGAGATACCAGAAAACATATTCAGTGTGCCTGATGTGCAACAAGCACATGGTACAATAACTATTATTAGGGCTGTCAATATAATGCATTAATTTAATTTAAATTGCTTGACAGCCCCACTTAGAGTGATCTCATAAAATCTTTATTATTATTCTTTTTCCCTATGCCTATAAAAAGTATTCGCCCCCTTTGACATTTTCCCCTTTTATTGCTTTTAGGAATGGAATCATGGTCACTATAATTTTGTTTTTTGACAAAACACAAAACAAACTATTATATTAAGGTGAAAAGAGAATTCTACACAGTCAAGTCAATTATGAATAATATATACTGTAGGTTAAATGATTGCACAAGTATTCACTCCTTTTAAAGTGACTGAACTAATTCAACAGAGGTCCAGTCAATTAGTGCAAGAATTCTTTAAATTAGTGGAATGGAGATCACCTGAGTGCAGTGAATGTGTCTCCAGTGATTATAGTATAAAGACACCGGTGTCTGAAGGTCCAGATCAGTCAACACTCAAAGTAACACTTAGAAAAGGTTATTGAAGAGTATAAGTCAGGGGATGGAGACAAAACATTTCCAGGTCAAGAAGGGGACTAGTGAGGGAGGCCACCAAGACACCTATGATTACTCTGAAGGAGCTTCAGCAGCTGAGATGGTTCTTCTCCAGGCAAAGCTTTATGGGAGTGTGACAGAGAGAAAGCCACTGTTGAAGAAAGCTCATTAAATCTCTACTATAGTTCACCCAAAGGCATATGGGAGACTCCAAGGTCAACTGGAAGAAGGTTCTTTGGTCTGATGAGACCAAAATGGAGCTTTCTGGCCATCAGATGAAACGCTATGTTTGGCAGACACCAAACACTGCACATTACCACAAACCTGCCATTCCCACTGTGAAACATGGTGATGGCAACATCATGCTATGGGGAGGCTTCTCAGCAGAAGGTCCAAAGGCTTGTGAAGGTAGCGGGTAAAATTAATGCAGCAAAATATGGGGCAATCCTCGAGGACAACCTGATTCAGTCTGCAAGAGAATTATGACTTGGCCCAGACCTCAATCCAATACAGAATTTGAAAAGGGCTGTTCACGCCTGATCCTTGTGCAACCTGACAGAGCTTGAGAAGTTTTGCAAAGAAGAATGGAGTAAAACTGCAGTGTCCAGATGTGCAGGCCTGATTGAAAACTGTTCACACAGACTCAGTGCTGTGATTGAGGCCAAAGGTGCATCTAATAAATACTGACTTGAAAGGGGTGAATACTTATTGAACACTTATCTTACATGATATATTTTTATTTAATCAGCATTGTTTATTAGAAATCTGCTTTCATTTTGACATTTAAGAGTCTCTTTGTAATTTTTTGGTTTTGTGTATTTTTTGTGCATTGACCATGATTTCATTTGTAAAAGCAATAAAAGGGGGAAACAATTTAGGGGGTGCAGTCTTTTCATAGACACTGTCTATGCTGAGGCACTGGAGTGTGAAGTGCTCCCATCTACAAAAATACAGGCCGTGATTCCAGTCTTTCTTAAGAAGGAAAAAGATCCACTTAAATGTGAGTCATATCAGCCTCTGAGCTAGTGCTGCTGTGACTGCAAGATTTTAACCACGGTCTGGGATGCAGACGTGAGTCAGTCATGCACACAGTGATGCATCCAGACCAGATTGTTCCATGTTCTGTATTTTTCTGAAACTCCATCTGTAGTAAAGGCTCTTCTCTTTTTATATGCCCATGAGGTTTGTGATCGAATTGAGTATGAGTATATTTTTTTCTTTTAAACCTTGAGAGCGGTTTGGTTTTAGACCTACTTTTTGTTCTTGGATAAAGGTCTTCTTTGCTCCGCCTCAGGATTCGGTCTGTACAAATATGATTATAGGATTATTCCCATTATTTCTCGATAGGTAGAGTGATGAGACAAGACCGTCTGCTGAGCCCTCTTCTGTTTGACCTCACAATTTTATAGCACCGGTACTTAATCTGTCTAACCCTAACATTCCTAGGAGCTAGACAAATCCATATCTGCCTTTATTTGATATCAGAACATGCCACGGATGAGAAAGGCACATCTGAGGAAGCAGAAAGAGGCTAGGGTCTTAGCATTTACCAATTATGGGTGGCTAATATTCATAAGTTAATATTTTGGGTCTCTGCATCCCATGATGGGGATGGAGGGGTATGGGTTGAAAGAAAACACACTTGACCCAACCCGCATTCTTGCTTTCTTTAATTTATGCACCATTACTAATCTGCAAATAGCGCTTCACTAATAAACCCCATTGTGGGGGCGCACTCAAAATATAGTCTCTGTTGAGGAAAAATGTTAAGCACAGTCAGGTTTTACTGTCTTTACCAATTTACTATTACAATTTACAACCCCCACTCATGGCTGCAGTGTATAAGTTATGGTTCAGAAAGAATCTAAAATTGGTAAAGCATCTTCTTTAAATTTTGTTGGAGCCAGTTGGAGCTGAGGTCCCATAAGGTAGGGTCTGAGCATAAATCACAGGGCTGTGGGGGTCACCAATACATGACCAACACCATCATAAATAATGAATTTTTCAATATATGTGTATTTTTACAGATATGATATAAGTAGCTTAAAGGTGCAAGTAATAATTTCAGTTTATAACATTTAAAATATCAACAGAGTGTGAAGAAGTTCAGGAAGAACAGTGCTGGCAATATGTCCAGGATCTCTGCAAGTCTCTCCTGCAATACACTTTGTAGTAAGTCATCCTGGCATGAGAGGCGATATTTAGTCAGTGTAGCCTCCAGTGTGCCACAGCTGAGGATGAAGAAGTCAAATCGGCCAGAGTGAGCAACAGCATAGTCGGAGGAACTTCTCATTTGTCTTCTTTGTCGTTTTTCTTGCTCCACACTTGAATCGGAAGTAGTTGCTGTCCACCGTCTTGCAGGCTGTCCTACTTCTCTTCTTTGTGCTCCGAAGAGCGAGGGTCGATCTCTGAGGAGCGAGGGCTCACGAGAGCTGCCTTTCATGGGAGTCTTTCACCGGCTGACACGCCCCCTCAGTCATTGATTGGACGCTGCAGCTGATCAGACTGACCCGATTGGTCACAACATGACTGGAGTTTCATACAGAGTGAAGACAGATAACAGATTAAACCCAAGTGTGTCACCATCAGGTTTTATATTTAGTTTGTTTTCTGTTCAGCAGTGAGTTAAAACGTATCAGCCTGACTGTTGAACTAAAGAAGCACAAACAACTTTCTTCATTTATTTGAAACATGTTTCTTTTCATGGTCTGTTTTAAACACGTCAGGCTGATCATTCCTGAGCATCAGGGTTCACATGTTACAGCATTTCAGCTTTCCCTCAAACATTTAGTCTAAAGATAGTTTCCAGTGTCCAGAAGACACCATCATCACATTCTGGGTTATTAAATGATGATCAGAATATCTGTGAATACAGAGGAAGATAATCAATCAATATAGAAACACATTCTGTTAGTTGAAGTGGTTCCTGTGCCTCTGAGCAGACACAGTACAAGTACACAGTACACAGTAGAACTACATAGTACACAGTACAACTACACAGTACATAGTATAAATACACAGTACAGAGTATAAATACACAGTATAACTACACAGTACACAGAATAAATACAGAGTGCACAGTATAATTACACAGTAAATAGAATAAATACAGTTATTTGTTTTGAGTGTCTTGTTTTGAGCATCTTTCCTTGCACACAGAGTGAATGACAGAACGATACTGAAGCCTACATGCCCAGCTCATTACATATCACATATTTACTTTACTCATGTAAAAGTACCAATATAGCAATGTATAAATACCCCATTACAAATAAAAGTCCTGCATAAAAAGACTAATCGAAAGTGCAATTTTTTTTAAGACAATTGATTTTTTAATCTCAGTCCCAGGATGTCAATAAATAACGCTTTGGGTCAGTGGCTGGGCCAACCTACCAAAGCAAAGTATCTATATTTGATGAAGTAGGACTTAGGGTTAAACAGTATCAGCTCGTCAATAGGGGGTGCCAGGGCACCGCCCCACCTATCCCACATGGAGAGGGATCATCAAGACATTCATTGAATAAGACTTTTAAATGAGTAACCTATATATTATACAGTATAATTTGCAATAAAACTGTAGATTAAAGTTACTGATAAGTGACGTATTTCTGGCCCCAGGCACAAAAATCTTGGGCCATAGCTTCCCGTTTCAAGTTGTAGATGTGCATTTCACTCCCTGTAATACAAGACATAGGAACTTGCTGGGCGCCAACTTTCACTGTCCCAAGGCCAAGATAGACAGCGCGAAAAGGAGTTGACATAGGGGCAGATGATGTAGAAGTTCATACAGAGTTAGAGGAGCCTTGTATGATGGAGTGCGTTGTGGAGAATAGATCAAAAAGGAGAAAACTCAGTGAAGTTGCTGAACACTGCAGGAGAAGTCAGAGTGAAAGAGCTCTGAGGCTTTTAGACATCTCGTCTAGTGAGTTTGAGTCATCCCTGCGTGGCCATGATAAAAGTAAACCTCATAAAATCCGAGTGTTTTCAGAAGACTGGTGAATTTTGTAGCATCACTAGATGCAGCAGTTCAAGAACATCTGCGGAGTGCTGCAGTGTCCAAAGGAACAGCTGAGACAGCACAGAATGAATTCTCAGTTTTGAGAGAGCACATCATGGAATAAATCAAGAGTGCTGACTGTGTTTTAAGTCATTTTCATAATTTTTCATGCTAAAATGTCTAACAATTTCTACCTCTAGGTTCTTGAATGTAATATGTTGCTGCTTGTCATTTATAATAGTAAATGAAGAGTCTTCAGATTTTGGACTGATGGTTTGGCATATATAAGGGTATAATTATAATATTAATTATAAGGGTCAATTTAATGTGGTAATTAGGGGGCCAAGCCTGAAGGGCCGACAGAACGCGTATGCAAGTAGACGCGTTTCCTAGGACCAGCGGTGCTAGGAATCCTACTGTAATTAGGGGGCCAAGCCCAAAGGGCCTCGGCTCGGTTCCTAGGACCAGCGGTGCTAGGAACCCTAATGTAATTATAAAGATTTTTATTTTTATTTTTCTCCGACTAAAAGTGGTGCTGCAGGCTAAACCGTGCAAGGGAGGGCGGTGCAATTTGGAGGGTTGGTCCAGACTCCTGCACGTACCTCAGACACAAAAAACTACATATATCCGCCTGCAGGGGGCGCTATAACCTAGGCCAACGCGTTTTTGCCTATAACTCCCACACCGTATGTCGCACATTCCACGCCACGCCCACTTCCGCCTACAAAGTTTTTTCACAAAATTGCAAAACTGGAAAACCTACTTTTTGGAACTCCTCCTTGGGATTTTGTCCAATCTGCATGAAACTTGCCACGTACACTCTTCAGCTGGACCTGATCTAAAGTTATCAAAAGATTTTTGCTCGGTCAAAAAATGCGCAAATTATTAACGAACAAATTTCTGTAGCTAGCTATAAAAATGTAAACTGTTTGATATCTCAGTCAAACCAAATGCTATTAACACCAAATTTGAGATCCTTGGTTCCCATGAGACTGGAAAGAGATGAGCCGAATTTGGCGAATTTTTGCCACTAGGGGGTGCTAAAGATATGGGAAGTTTATATCTCTTAAACGGCTACACCGATTTTTACGAAATTTGGTCGGTATGATGTAGGGCCAATCCTGAGGCCATATCTTGAACGTGGTCATAATTGGTCAATGTGGGCGTGGCTTATTAAAAGATAAACAACAAACATTATTTTCAGCCAAACTATTATGCTGAGAGCTTTGAAATTTATATGGTACATATAGAATAGGACACAGTTCTTCCATACCAAAAATTGCACATGTACTCAAGTAGGTGGTGCTATAATGGATGCAATCGCGTTTTTGCCTGTAACTTCCACATTCCACATTCTAACCCCTGAATACAGCTGAGTTTTCTGACATAGGACACGCCCACTTCTGCTGCACATTTCTTTCGCTAAATCGCCACATATGCAAAACCTACTTTTCTAACTCCTCCTACAATTTAAGCGCCATCTGCCTGAAACTATGCACATAGAATCTCCAGAGTCTGATGAAAAGTTATCAAAAGAATTTTGGCACTCCAAAAAATCTGCTGGTTGTAACCAAACAATCTTTTTTGCTAGCTAAAATACACATATTGTTTCATATTTTGGTCAAACTAAATGCTTTCAACATCAAACTTAAGTCAATTGTTCCTGAAGTCATCCAGAGGCTCTCTGCCAAATTTGGTGCAAATTGGCCTATAGGTGGCACTATAATGGATGTTAATGCATTTTTGTCTTTTAAACAGGTGATTTAAAAAAACTCAACGTTACTGTGCTACGTCCAACATGCTAACACGTCACCTCTGTAGCTCCTCACAAAAAGCTATTTCTCCTCCACAGGTTCTGTAACATTAGTTCACTTCTCACATATGCAAGACAAATGGATAACAGAAAATCTGGAGGGTCTGGATTTTTTTTCTGATTTTTTTATTTTCAAAACCTGCTCTTTAAATATGTCAATATTATACTGTATATCTCCAACTGTACCTCCTGGCTCTATCGTGAACACTTTTGGCCAATTGAAACCCATGAAAACTACATTTTTTAATTCCAGTGATTTACAGTATAACATCATATCATTTAGGTAAAATGGCTCTCATTCTAAACTCAACACTTGAAAATTTTAGTTTTTAATGTTTTCTACCAGATTATGTCATTTTTGGGCAAGGGAGCAATTTCCGGTAATATTCTTAGTTTCCACTAGGGGCGTATGATGAATTACTGCACTCCAATGGAGCAAATGAATGACACAATTATGACATAGGTGTGATCTTAAGGATGTCAGGTAATAATGTGTGTTTGTGCATGAAAAAAAATGTGCCTGCAAATATGTATAAGCAAGATATAAATTACAGTGTATCATACCTCCAAGTTTCAGTGAATTTCTCTTGGTAAAGGCTATTGAGCATTGAGTTTCCAAGGCAAACTTGGCTTTGATGCACAGGTTGAAAACACCTGTAGCTTTGATCTTTTCATAAAAGAATGCCACACACAACTACACAATAGCCCCTACATACTCAAATAGCTGCTCTCCAAAAAAAAAAGGATTAGAGGTCATCTTGACCTTTGGCTTTGTGGGAAACAAAGAAAAAAAAGTCTGACACTGTTTATAAATCTGTCCTGGAGTTTATGCAGGTGCAGTCAGTACTAATGCTATAAGCAGGGGCGCCGCCAGGAATTTTGGAGCCCATGAAAAGAAATCTAAGTGGGCCCTTGTTTAGGCTGGCGAAAACATTTGATGCCGTTTTACATAAAACTCTGCATTTTAATGATATTTTTGACTATCATTCCCATATTTGTGAAAAGAACGAGATGACAGTTACGTGGTTACTGCTCACTGTCTCCCTTGTCGTCTAATTTATCTCCACAACTGTAGACTCACAGGTGGTGGCATTGGATTTGGGGTGAAATAATACATATATGAGGCTATATGGTCGTTGCAATTTAATCTTCTGATTTCTCTGATTGTACTGAGAGTTGTACTGAGTCACACAGTCTGCATGCAGCAGAAATGTTCTCCTCTGTTCCTACTGCAGAGCAGAGGGGTGAGAGTCCCAAACTACTGACCAAACATTCTATTTTAGTGATAGCTGAATTTGAACTATATTATATATACACATGCATATGCTATTTTTATTTCAGAACTGTTTTTAATAAATGAAAATCATTCTGAAATAAATATGGACTACAGGCTATTTTTGCACTAGATGTATCTGTTCGAACGACATGTTTATTTTAATTATACTCTGCCTCATTGATCATTATATTTGAAAATAATTTGTGTTTGAATTTCTGTCATTAATGAATATTTCATTTTCTTTTTTGTAATGGTACAAAGAGCAAGAGAGACAGAGAACTCCCTGCAATGATGCTAACTGGCATGTCATTGAACACAGTGTTGCTCACCTTCTTCACTGGGACAGGGAGGGGTGAGGTATGAGGAGACTGGGCTGCTGCTGACTCATCTGTTGTAAAGTCTGCTAAGAGGAGCAGGGACAATGATTTAATGTGAATATCTTGCTAAACGTTTCCCTGCACTGATTAAATGTTGATGAAATGTAGGCTAACACTAGTCTGCAGCTAGCTAGCTTATTTCGCTATGGTCATTAAGCCAACAGGTTAATACCACTCACAGACTGAAGGCTACCCACCTTTACTGGTGAAAAACTGGGTTAGAGATTGACACCCTTTCCTTTGTCTTTTCTCTCTCTCTTTCCTCTCTATCCTTTTTTGAAAACCAGATTTTGATTTAGGTAACATTGTGATCATTGTAGTTCTGGCGCAACCACTGACTGCAGCTATCACAACACCATCACTAGCTAAGGCAGGACCAAACCATTTCATGCGGATACAGGGGGTGGTCGGTCAACATGGATGTTTACTTTTTGGTAAATGGGGATATTAATCTTTTACTGCCAAAAACAAGTAAAAACAAAGACATCATTAATTGTATTATTATATTTGAAATATATACTTAATGATGATGGTTTAATAATTTTATATTAGTTTTTTTTTATTAGTTTTTTTTTTGTTACCTATTTTTTTGGGCCCCTGTCAGTCATGGCCCTTGGAATTGTCCTAACTGTTCCCTCTATATGGCGCCCCTGGCTATAAGTGAGCCTATCAGCTCCCAGATCCTTCTTTCTCTGGGAAGATGGCGAGAAGGTCATATTCACTGACTGAAGCACTTGAGTATGTGATGGGCTCGGAGAGTGAAGATGGGGAGAAATGCTCTGCACTTGAGGAGGAGACATCTTCTACCCAAGATGAGGACACGTCCTTTCCTGAAGATGAGGGGACACCCTCCTCAGAGGATGACAACAACGCCACTGATGAGGAGAAACAGCCAGTGCCTGATTCCTCTTCCTCAGGGGAAGAGGACGGTACAGACACAGCGATGGAGGCCGATCAGCTGATGGCAGAGACGGAGGAGTCGGCGGGTGAAAGAGTGTCTCGTCATGGGAAAATTATGTGGTTTCCCACTGCTGAAAAGACCCTGCACGACAATCCAGTACCCACTGGTATCACCCCAGGGCCCACCCTGTATGCAGTTGCCCGCATCAGCAAACTGAGGTCTGACTTTGACCTGTTTATAACAGAGGAGATTATTCGGCTGCTGTGCACCGACACAAACCCGCATGGGAGGCGAAGGTGGGAGGATTGGAGGGATGTGGATGAAGTGGAGATGAGATCCTACACTGGGATTCTGATTCTGGCTGGCGTCTACCGCTCAAGACATGAAGCAACATGTGGCATGTGGGATGCCAAGACAGGACGGGCTACGATGCCTCTCTACGGCTTCACTCAGATCAGCGCAAACATATGCTTTGATGACAGGTTCACCCGCCCAGGACAATTCAATGATAAGCTCGACGTATTTCGCATCCTGTGGGAAAAGTAGGTGGCTCGCCTCCCCCTCTTTTCGATTTTGTCACCCAAGAGGGCAGTTTATCATGTTTTAACCAGCCAAGAGGGCAGTTTGATGTGTTTTGCCAACCAAGAGGGCACTTTAGCGTGCGTTTTGGCTCCCAAGTTGGCACTTGAGCACGCATTTTGGCTCCCAAGAGGGCACTTCAGTGCGTGTTTTTCAACAATTGGTCCTCTGCCCCCCCCCCGTGCACACCACTGACTTTTACAATATATCCCCAACAAGCCTGCAGGAGGTGGCCATTTTTGGCCACGGACAAGCTGAGAGGGAGTTTTTCTGTTTTTCTGTCATTGCACAAAACACTAATGAAGCATAAAAATCATTGATACTGCTTATTATTGACACACATTAAGCTGCAATGATAGTTAAAGAATGAATAAGGTAGCATGTATTATTTGGTAAACACATGGTGATTTAATGCTTTTCTCCCTTATAAATCATTAGTATTATATGATCTAACAGGCATTTAAAGGGTTAAAATTCAGAATTTGAATGAAATTTTGTTTTTCATGACTAGGACTGATGCAAAGTTTAAAGATCAGCTCAGTAAAAGTGGATTTGATTTTTTTAAATATATATATTGATTTTATAGCATTTTGGAAATGTAAACAGGAGGTGGACACTTTTGGCCACGAACAAGCTGTGAGGGAGTTTTATCTACTTTGCCTTCCCTGCACAAAAATAACAATGCATAATAATCAGTGTTGTTGTTAATCAGTTACATATTTCAGAATGTGTTATTGATAATAAAAGAAAAACCGGTGGCACTGAGAAGATAGGCAGTGGTCATTTTTGTGGTAGTTTTCCAACAAGCACATTGTGCAAACAAATTGGCATTAGAGGGGTTAAAAAATTAAAAAGGAATGGATATTTTGTACTTATGACAAGAACTGATATTAATTAAAAACTTTATGCAGTAACAGCAGCAAAAAACATACAAATCTAAAAAATTACAGACTCAATCTGTTGGTGGCCATTTTTGGCCACGAACAAGCTGAGGGTAGTGATTTTGAACAAGGCCAGAGGGTTAAGTCTAAAATACAACGATGTGTTGTTTATCACTTAACTGGTATCTGAAGCATTTAAATAAACAATGTGGTAAAAACTCAAGTAATATAAAAGTAGCTCTAAATTAGGTAAATGTACTTTCTACAGCTGCTTATGAGCCATATAAGTTAAGGTGTTGGGACACCTTATACAGTGTATGTTATTTGGCTTTTAGGCAATTTCGGCAGAGAGAGTAATCTGATTACTTCCTGACATATCAGTTTCAGAACAACACTCTTTTGAAGAAGATGATAGTGACCTCCCAGTGCAGTCAAACAGCAGCAGCTAAACAGTCAGTTCTCACTGCTGCCACCCTGCTGAGTCAGTCTTTCTGGGCAAAACAGACTCTGCACAGGCTTCATTATGTATGAAGCAATGTTTTTCTCTGTCTGCTCACAGCTCCATCCAACACCTTCACTACAGATTGATGCTTCACCTTATTTTATAGTAGTGCTATTGATTAGCACTGTGCTTGTCAGTGATGCATAAAATTAACACTGTGTTAGAGGGGCATGGATTTCTGTCAACATTCGACAAGATAACCCATTATCGGACGACTGCTTGTAATTTGTTTTTGTTCATTCTGAAGTATAAGGTAACATTCAGCCAGCCCCAATAATAAGTCTATTACCTGCAAATCCTTGTCATGCTAACAGCAGCCACTAATCTTTGCTGCTCCTAATTACGCTAGGATTCTCAGCCTTAATTAACCAATCTTTACCCCAATTTGCCTGCTTAATGCTGCACTCAACCAAACTGTCTGCGTTTGCTGAATAGGATTTTGTAGTTCTCCACACTTGAGTTGTGCTTAAAAACTGCATATCTCTTTTATAGTGTAATGTAATTATCATTGCCGCTAGAATGAGAAAGAAAAAGTACAAATTGATATTTAAATCTGTAGAGCAGTTCTGTGCGTACATGACAACATGAATTTGTCCTGACAAAACACTGGGAAGAGCCAGTTGTCTTAATAAATTATACTACTGGAAGCTAGCCATTTCATTTCTGAGGATCAGTTCAACCAATTGAACAGTTTACATCTGTCCCATGTAAATATGAAGCTTTTTTCTCTTTTTTTTATCAGACAAGCTGAGTAAATGCATAGTCTTGAAAAAAGTGTTATGTAAGAGGAACCAAGCTAAGATGGCTGCATTTCAGTGACGTAGCTGTGAATTAACAAATGTTTTTGAATGATCTATTAACTGCAAATTTATTACATGAAGTCCAAGTGGCTGTACAAGTGGCAAATGTAAAATGATGATTGTATAATTATACACCCCCTTTCAAGGTGGCTGACCTAATTCAATAGAGGACCAGTAAATTGGTGCTAGTAGTTTCACAATTAGTGAAATGCAGATGGAGATGGAGTGCAGTGAATATGCCTCCAATCATTGTTGTATAAAGACACCTGTGTCTGAAGGCCCAGTCACTGGTTAATCATTATTCCTTGGTACAATTACACCATGAAGACAAAAGACCACTACAAAAAACTCTGTGAAAAGGTTATAGATGAGTATAAGTCAGGGGATGGATACAAAACACTCTGAAGTCACTGAACACCCCTCAGGGTTCACTTAAATCCATCAAAAGAAATGGAAGGAATATGGCACGTGTAAATCTTCAGGCCGTCCTCACAAACTGAGTGATGGTACAAGAAGGGGACTAGTGAGGGAGGCCACCTAGACACCTATGACTACTCTGAAGGACTTAAACGCTTCAGCAGCTGAGATGGGAGAGACTGCTTACAACAACTGTTGGCCGGGTTCTTCTCCAAGCTTTATAGGAGAGTGGCAAAAGAAAGCCACTGTTGAAGAAATCTCATTAAATATCTTCTATAGTTCACCCAAAGGCATGTGGGAGACTCCAAGGTCAACTGGAAAAAGGTTATTTGGTCTGATGAGACCAAAATGGAGCTTTCTGGCAATCAGACAAAACGCTATGTTTGGCAGACACCAAACACTGCACATCACCACAAACCCACTGTGAAGCATGGTGATGGCAACATCATGCGGTGTGGAAGCTTCTCAGCAGCAGGTCCTGGAAGGCTTGTAAAGGTAGCGGGTAAAATGAATGCAGCAAAATATGGGGAAATCCTGGAGGACAACCTGATTCAGTTTGCAAAAACTAGAGCTTGGTAGAAGATTTGTTTTTCAGCAAGACAATGACCCAAAGCATACAGCCAAAGCTACACAGAAATGGTTTAAAGACAACAAGGTGAATGTTCTGGAGTGGCTTAGTAAAGCCCAGACCCCCAATTTGTGGGTGGACTTAAAAAAGGCTGTTTATGTTCGATCCCTGTGCAACCTGACAGAGTTTGAGCAGTTTTGCAAAGAAGAATGGAGTAAAACTGCAGTGCCCAGAAGTGCAGGCCTGATTGAGAACTGTCAAATTGAGGCCAAAGGTGCATCTACTTAATACTGCCTTGAAAAGGGTGACTGCTGATAGAACACTTATTTTACATTATATATTTTTTAATTAATTTACATTTCCTTGTATGAATCTGTTTCCACTGTGACATTAAGGAGTTTTTTTGTACATTTTTTTGTAACAAAAAAAAATCCATTTATAAAAACGATAAAATGGGAAAACACGCAAGACAGTGAATACTTTTTATCAGCACTGTATATTAGTTCATGCATCGAACAATCATAAGCATTACTTGTGTATGATTTTTAAGCGTACTATAAATTAATATGCTGAATATTTTATCACAGAAAACGCATCACATTGTTTCATTTTCTGTATATGATGACAGGATGGATGAGGTGATGGAAAATTCTTAGGGAGAGAGAAAGACATAAGAGAGAAGAAGAGTCGTGCAGGGTGAGAGTGGAAGACAGCGTGGAAGTATTTCTCCATCATGAGCTTCATTGAGACTACTTCCTCCAACTTGTCCCTATAGGAGAGACCCTCTAGTCTCCAAGTTACCTCTGCACCCAATTCTCAGCCATCATCAGATGATAATCTGTCATCACTTTGTACCTTTTTTGAGTCAGAAACACTCCTTTATCTGTTTAAGTATCTCCCAACTCCCAGTCTACTTCCATACTTAATGGTTACTGGTTAATCTTCTGAGGCACTGCCTGACCATGTTTATCTGGCTTTTGGTGTATCCGGGCAGCCCCCATCTACTGCAGTGACCATCTCCCTGTAGAACCCTGCCCTCCAAGGGCTACCCCAGATCCCCTGGCTCCACAAGGATCCAAGGCGAAACAGAAACGGCAGGGAGAGAATGATGAGTTTGAGAGTCATGTGAAAATGTCCAGCCACTCCTGCAGATGAGGAGGAGCCGTCATATGAAAAGGGAAGTAAGGTGAGAATAGAGTTCATGACCACTTCACACAGGGTAGACAAATAAGTTATTCATTGTTCTTTCTTAACAGAACTACACTTCCCGTTTTAGTGTTTTGCTCCTCTTGATAGGTGGATGTGTAGGGCAGTCCTTGTATATGATGTATGCACTTTAAATGTGATAATCGGGGACTTTATGTAGAGTTTTGTCCTGTGTTTTTGCCTGTGTGTGCTTGAGGTGTATTTTCAGAAGCTGGGTGTGGCTTTTCTGGTGGCTGGAGCTCCTGTTTCTCACACGCCTGCAGCTCACCTTCTCATCAGCCTCAGCTGAAAGGAGAAATTTGCCATGTTTTTTGTGGATATCCCATTAGTGTTAAATGTAAATGTAGTTAATTGAGGCAATAAAATCCACACTGCCAGGTGTCTTGAAAGAGAACGTTGGGTTATTAGAGTTTTCCTGGTTGCATGCAACCTCCTGACGCTGTGTACAAAAAGGCACCTGAAAATACGTTAGCTTATATGGCTGAATGGACCAATGAGCTAATAACGTTTACTGATGACTCGCATGAAATAAGGAGAAATATGCATAAATGTCTGATAGCCTGTATTATATTGAGGTATTAATAATGATTTTAAAAAACAATCAAAAGAACGGGACTCACATGTGACTCGCTAATGTCACTATACAGCTGCAAGTATGAGGAATAATATTTATGTCAGCTTTACACACGGCCAATTTGCATACAAGCGAGATACCCAGAGATTGAGACTAGTAATCTGAACTGAAATGACCTTTAGTTCTTCAAGTACCAGTGATGTCACTGGCCAGATTTTACGGCCCCCCCCAGCGACATAGAGAACATTGAGGGGGCTCACTAGTGTGTCCCTCAGCATTAACTAAATTCCAACTGATAGAGATTAGGTTCACCCTTTAAGGCAATTGAAGAGATGAATGGAGGTGCTCTCGATCAGGTTACAAACTGAAGGATCTCAGCATCTTAAATAAAACTGAATACCTGCTAAGAATTTTCAGGGAAGATTGCATTTTCCAGGATTTAAAATGGTGCATCAGGTAGCATAGTTAAATCAATGTGTTTGATCAACATTAAAATGATCACATACCGAAAATGCTAAATATCAGATCTGATAAACCAGGCCGATAATTGTTCAACCCCATGCTACAGGATACATTGCAGATTGAGATGCTAAATTGGAGATGTTCAGGAGCAAATCATCAGCATGCAGTGACTATTTGTGAGCTTTGCGGCTCAATAAATTATGAAGGGTTGAGACATTAAGCTAAACTTATATGGAGTGAAGCCTGCAAAAGGGATACAATTTTGACCAGAATTCTTAAGTCTTCTTTGAAAGGGCGATTTTTATATGGAGTCAGTGTCATATAATAGCAAGAACAAAATGGCAGCAGAAAGTGTTTCATTGATGATAAGAACATGATTTTATTTCTAAATATGCTACAAGTCAAATGGCAAAACAGGAAAATGTCTGTCCCCTTGTTATATCTTAACCCTGAGCCCCACATCCAGCATTCCATTAATACACTGGATTGTAAAATAAATAAAACAAACATCTAAAGCTTCAGACATAGATAATAAAGTGATTGATGTCTAAAACTACCAGCACAGCAGGGCTAAAATACAAAGTAAACATCATGTTACAATGTTAACACAAGTCAATCCATTTTTTGTTTCTGCATGCAGAGATGTTGCTTTGAATTTGCTGGTCTGTGCTGCTGTTGGTTATGTAAAGCATGGAAAAGTCTTTGGTGAGAATTGTGCCAGTAACTCTGTGCTGTCATATAAAAGGATAAGTTCACCCAAAAATGAAAATTCAGTCATTGTCTACCCCATGTGGATGGAATATCAGGTGAAATTTTGTTGTCTACAAAACATTTCTTGAGCCTCACAGCAAAACAGCATTGCAGCATTCTCTTACACAACTCGATTGGGACTTAAAAACACCAGCTGTCACAAAACTGCAACAGAGAAGAAGAACAGCTGCATCAGACAGCACATGCACATTTTCATTCAAATCTTACATTAATTTTGGCCGATAAGGCGCTGTTGGTCATTACTTTTTGAGTTTGAAAAGGAAGGAGGAAATTTCTTTTCACCCACAGCTGTTGTTGACGTACTGACATACTGAGCATGTCCATATTTTGTACTTGTGATACTTGTTCTTTATTTGTGGCATACTTGAGAAGAGTAAGCAGGTTGGTCTTGCACATGTGAGCTTACATAACATAGCTCGCTACATGGATCAGGATGGTTAATTTAATACTTTAATTTAAATTATGAATTAACATGTAATTACAAGGAAAAAACTGTCTCTTTTTGCCAGCAGTCCACACCCTGAAGGTATTAAGTTTACTGTCAAGCGGGCTAAAGCAAGCAGGAAAATGTTTCACATTTAAGTAACTGTAACAAATTACAATCCAATTACATCCAATCACATGTAATACACTGTCAAAAATGTTGCTGTGTTGTGTGCACAAAATTGTTAATTGCTGCATTGGCAAATAAAGTAGATAACAAAATCATGTTCCACTCAGAATTCATTAATGTGGAACCTGTTGACAATGTATAATTATTTCAAACCAATTAGATATACATAAATAAGATGAAAACCTAAAGATTTGATAAATGGAACTTACATTTAATATTACGACTACAACTAAGATACATGTTTAAATACATCTTCTTCATTTTAAGTTATTCTTTTTGTTGGCTAAATTCAAAGTCATTCCGTTATTGTTGTATATGTTCATTAATATTTTTACCTTACTGTAGATAAAATAAATGTAATTAAAGTTGAAATTGCAATTTCTTGAGTGTTTTTAGGAGAATGCTGCATTTCTGGCATGTTAAAAAACTCCAGAATTGTTCTGTTGACAGCTTTATTCCTTTTAGGAGTACCAGGATCATTGAATAAGAAAATGTACACTGTCCTGAATGAGGCCTGATCCAGGGGCATCATTGTGCACCATAATCCAGATAGCCATGTCATAGATTTGTAATGGGGGACATGTTGAAAATACAAACTCAAAAGGTGTCAGGCAATCTTCTTGTTTAAGGTACAAGCAAAGAAGGAAAGAGTGAACAAAAACAAAACATGTTTTATATTTTTACCTTACACAATTTGGTGGAGCTGTAGACAAAATAAATGTAATTAAAGATGAAATTGCAATTTCTTGAGTGTTTTTAGGAGAATGCTGCATTTCTGGCATGTTAAAAAACTCCAGAATTGTTCTGTTGACAGCTTTATTCCTTTTAGGAGTACCAGGATCATTGAATAAGAAAATGTACACTGTCCTGAATGAGGCCTGATCCAGGGGCATCATTGTGCACCATAATCCAGATAGCCATGTCATAGATTTGTAATGGGGGACATGTTGAAAATACAAACTCAAAAGGTGTCAGGCAATCTTCTTAGAAATGTTTAAGGTACAAGCAAAGAAGTAAAGAGCGAACAAAAACAAAACATGACTTACCCTTGAAAATAAAGAAAGATCTTTCTTTCTCTTTTTTCTTTGCATTTACTAATGCACTATTTTTGTTACTACATCTGCTTGACATAGTCTTTTCCAATTTAATAGTCTCGATGAGATTGCCTACCACCCAGTGACCTTGTGTTTTCAATGTTCAGAGCCCCTGAGTGACTGTAATGTCAGTGTTCCTGATCTACTTCCATGGCGCATATTATGATGGTCCTTGATTGTGGCTATTCTTGAATATAATTCATCATGGTGACTAAATGGTGACTAGACCCCAGACAATCCCTTAGGATTTGGACATCTGTCTTGTGACACTCGTTATCAAATTGCAATGTGAGAAATGGCTAGTTCTAGAAGTATTTATATGGTCGGTTGTCTTTTAATGATCTCCTCAATGCTCCACAACATAGAAACTCAGGAGTTTCCTGGACAATGTCATGGTCTTCCAGGTTTTTTTTTTGGCTGTCACTTTGAATGATATTAACTTTTTTGTAAACAGATAGGTACAGCGGATGGATCTGAAGAATAAGATACGCTTGGTTTACACATTTTTAAAATAAGATGACCAAAAAATGTAGTTTTTAGTTTAAGAATCAGTTAGCTACCAACGTAAGTTTAAGCACTAATATTGGCTGTTTCTTGTCTAACATAACAACTCCCATTTTACAACTCTCTTGAGGGTTGATATGTTGGTTTGTTTGTGATAAAGATAATAATAAAGTAACCCAAGGTTAGAGGAGACCAGAGCCCTGCCAGGACAATATGAAGACCACAATAGCTGACAACCATTCAGATTCAGTAAGTGAGATCTGTGTAGTTGAACTTTTTTGAGAAGAAGCATTCAAGTCCATCAATATTGGGCTGATGAATCTGTTTCAGAGCTCAAGGATCTAACGCTAAGTTTGGGAAAGTTATTATTTTCTTTAACAACCTAAAGAGTTATCTGATTACTTAAGAACACATTTCAAGTAAACACAAGAATTATTAAGAACCACCTTCAAAAACATTTGGATGAGGATTTCTCCTGCCTGATGATTTTGTTTGTACAAGTTCTACATCATAATCTAGACAGTCACATAATATATTATTAACCTCCTCCCCAGTAGTGATCAGCATGGAAATTAACACTTTCATCATGAAACTGAACTAGCCATAGCATATTAAATAAAAAACCTTGACTCTAGTGACACCATTTAGCAAAAGCTCCAGTGCTGCTTAAATTCAGACTTTTTAGCTATTGCACTCTCCTCCACTTAAATATAAAACATGGCACAATACAATAAAGTACAAAATTGGTTACGAGAAACTGTGGCCTAGTCAAACATGCAGATCAAGTATTGTAAGAGTTGAGCATGAAAGTTTATTCTAGTAACCAACTGATACTGAATCGTTGATATACTGATATCAAAGGTTGAGGAAAATCCAATATAAATAAATATATAAATAAATCCAATTTCTATGTTTTTTTGGGGGGTTTATTTATATGTAAACACCCAACATTAACAGTTTTTATGATGATCCTTAGTTAAGTGTGACCAACATACATAGTAAGTGTAACATCTAGTGTAAAAATCATCTTGTCAATGCTCATGATGGACAAACTTGTTTAAAATGACCTCAACTATATTGTGAACTTTTTTTGTTACTTTTATTAATGTTGGGCAGTAAATTAATAAAGGCTCATCAATTCATCTTGGGCTCTGATTTTGACTGTAGGATAAGTGTGAATGTAGGACAGTGAGTGTGTGAGTCTCAGCTCAAAGGTCCTTGTATCTCATCTCAGTCTTTATCAATGAAAGAGAGCATTTAAGAGAATTCTGCTTCTCTAGAATTTATTGTTTTTGTCTTTGACTGAAAGGCATTTTGTGCTCAAATGTATGCATATGAAATAGCATGAATGCATTGGCAATGAAGATTGTGATTAAATTATGATTGTTGACACAAATGAGGTAGATGTGTGTCGAGAAAAGATTTTTCTTTGGTACAACAAAATCAAGTGAGCAGTTAAAGTAAACATTGGCTGTACAATAAAAATGAATAAAATGTATGAGGTATATTTTGCATTCATACTTTACTACTGTCTGCATTCAAGAACGGTTTGCAAATGAAATGGATATGAATGCAATATTTGCAGGATAGAATATTAAACAATAAATTTCAAATGCTTAAAAGTTTTTTTTTTTTTTCAAATTGGTTTCCATTTTCCATCACAATAAAGAAATTATTTTATAATCTTATATCGTTATGATTACAGAGGAAAAAAAGGCTCTAATGTTAGGCAAAAATGCACTACTTAAAAAATAAATCTATATTCTATTCAAAATATAAACTATTGTGTCAGTTTTCCTACAGACTACTTGTCCTGCGGTCACTTACCCTATTGATGTTCTCCTGCTAAATGAATGCCAAGGTGCTCTAGTAGTCACAGCCATTTTTCTCAGAATTCAATGCCATTTGAGAGCTTTCTTGATTCATTTCTTGCCTAAGACAACATAACATCAGCTTTGTGCTTTTGTCTTATTATGCTCACAAATGCCACCAATAATTTCTAGTCTAAATTTCTCTTTAGTTAATGTGTGTTGCAGAAGAATTCTTCTCATCACACCAATTAAATCTGTGACTGTTTCTGTACACTCTGGAAGGTAGAGAGAACATGATTTTGTACATTTCTTCTCATGAAATATAATTTTTGAGCTTTACTAACAAGCTTGCTAACTTACGGAGTATTAGGGCCATACTAAGAGGAAAAAAATAAAAGAAATTAAAGCTGCAAGCAGCAATGAACGGGCCCTCGCAGTCCACGCACGTCGGGGCATGCTGCCATCGGGGCTTCTACACGCAACCCCCCCCCAATGAGGAAGCTGTTCCTTTATAATTTGGTGGCCTGCTCCAGCTGGTATTTAACAATTTACGTTGAAGTCCGAAAAAATGTGTGTACTGCTGCATGATTCCCTGGACAAAGACTGAGACGATGGTCCGCTTCTGGAGCTGGCTGAAGAAAATGTCCACACGAGGCATGATGCAATGAAATAGTTTCAGGAAGAAGCTGAAAGTATCATCGTCCAGTAGCCTCACAAACCCTCCAGCTTCCTGCAGAGTTGGTAGGCTCAAACTCCTCTGATGGTTTCAAAACACTGGATGATGTCACCTTTGTGCCCAAACACAGTGTTCACGGTACAGATATGGAAGTCCCATCTTACTGTGCATGCTCTTGGGAGTTTGTGTGCCACCACTCTATCAAGCACACTGGTTCTCTTGGGAGATTTTGAAAAAAATACGGAGAATTCAGCCAGGTCAGAGAAGTACTGATTAATTAATGGGATGTGCTGCATGATGAAAGCTGAAAAGTAAGAGGGCTGAAAGAGCTTAAAAAGATGAACAATTTCTCTGGCTGCACATATACTGGAGCATTAACAATGCCAAAGATGAAAATGTCCCCATATGGATGAATGGGAAAACGCCTCCCAACTTCCTGCAATTTTTGAAAAAATGTAATGGTTATTGCCGAAGGAGACTCTGTGATGTCATGTTTTATTTCTGTAGGGTGAAAAATGACGGCGGCAGAGCGAGAGACAAAACAAGTCCTGTCTGCTCTCCTCCAGAAACATAGGCTCAAAATTTACATTGCGGCTTATGGGGGAGTTGCTGGAGTGCTTGTCGCTCCTGGGCTACCACAGCCAAAACCGTAAGTCTTGCATCTGTAATAAGACCATCACCTGAAAGCCAACAAGATTTCCTACATTTCTATGTATATATTGTCTATGTGAAGTAAAAAACGTGGGATCCAAATCAAGCTGAAGACAATTTTTTCTCCAGTTCCTCTAGCTGCTCTCCACTCTAGCGATGATGTCACGCACTCTAGCTCACGCAATACACACCCATTATAAAATCAGAAGATGGCCTAAAAATCCTTAAAACTAAAACTGTGATGATTTCAAAACCGTACAAGATTTTGAAAAGCTGAATACATGCCCAATAGTTCAAGGTCTTCTGACCCTTTAAAAGGTGGAATGGTGTCTGTAGCTGAAAGTATGAAGCACAAGAGGAGGTTGAAAGTCGATGAGTTTTGAAGAGGATTTGAGGATTTTCCCATTTACTTTCCATTCACACTAATTAGACTGCGGCCAGAGCACCATCTATTGGCCGATTTGCACCAAATTTTACACACAGCCTCATCAGTCCATGGAACACAATTATGAACATTTACATGATGACCAGACAGTATTTTATAAAGATATGCAAGATTGTCTGTCTTCAACACAATATGCAGAAATTTTTTATTTTATATTTTGTGCATTTTATGGACTATCAAAATTCTTTTGGTAACTTTTTGTCAGGAGGGTCCACAGATGCTACATGCAAAGTTTGGTGCAAATCGTTCAAATTGTCTAGGAAAAGTTCGAAAAAGTAGGTTTTTCATTTGTCGTGATTTTGCAAATGGAAAGTTACCAGGAAAGTGGGCGTGGCCTACACCACACAATTCAGCTGAATTGAGGGAACATGTCGATATAAGCTTTAAGAGTGTGCGATATATTATGTGGGAATTATGGGCTAAAAATGCTTTTGCATTTAAAATTAGTGCCACCTGCTGGTCATTTTTGGTGTGTAAGTCACAGGGGCCATTCTATAGCACCTCTATGAATTTCACTTCCATAAGTGTTATGGTGTGGGAACAGTGCCAAATATTAAACCAGACGGCCACCAGAGCGCCACCTAGTGGCGGATCCGTAAACTCTTCGTCAGCTGTCCTCAGGAGGGCACTGAGAATAATTGTACCAAGTTTCGTGTTAATCCGATGAGGATCCGATCCGATCGTTGTGGAGATATAAAATAGTTCAATTTAAAGAGTGCCACCTTGTGGTCACCGCCTAAAATTTTGCACAGGACCTCAAGGGCTTATGGGGAAGTAGGACTGTGAGTTTCTTGTCATTAGACCACACCAATGTGGAGATATGCAACACTTCCTGTTTTGAATCAAATCTGCAGGAAGTTGTTATTTAACAACTTGAATATTGTTTGGCCTATCAAAATTCTTATAATAAATTTTATCACAAGGGTCAACAGATGCTGTGTGACAAGTTTCTTGCAAATTGGTGAAATCGCCTGGGAGGAGTTTGAAAAAGTAGGTTTTCAACATTTTGCTACGTAGTGAAAAAAAAACGTAGGCGGAAATGGGCGTGGCCTATACCACGAGATTCAGCAGAATTCACAGAACGCGTGGATGCAAGGTTTTGAATATGTGAAAAAGTATATGGGAGTTATGAGCCAAAACGCACTTTCCTTAATAACAGCGCCACCTAGTGATGGAAATTCAGAACGACAATAGATTATAACATTTTTCGCCAGGTGTGACTTATATTCCAAGATTGGCAGTGAAATATGCGATAATTTTGGATTGGCCCTACATCATACCGACCAAATTTCGTAAAAATCGGTGTAGCCGTTCAAGAGATATAAACTTCCCATATTTTTAGCGCTCCCTATTGGCCAAATTCGGCTCATCCCTTCCCAGTCTCATGGTAACCAAGGAACTCAAATTTGGTGTTAATAGCATTTAGTTTGACCGAGATATCAAACGTTTACATTTTTATAGCTAGCTACAGAAATTTGTTTGTTAATAATTAGCGCATTTTCTGACTGAGCAAAATTCTTTTGATAACTTTAGATCAGATCCAGCTGAAGAGTCTACGTCAAGTTTCACGCAGATCGGACAAAATCCCAAGGAGGAGTTTGAAAAAGTAGGTTTTCCAGTTTTTGCGATTTTGCAAAAAAACCTTCTAGGCGGAAGTGGGCATGGCCATGGCAAAGTGATTCAGCTCCATTAAGGGAATCTGGGGATACAAGGTTTTTGAATGTGCGACATACGGTGTGGAAGTTATAGGCAAAAACGCGTTGGCTTAGATTATAGCGCCCCCTGCAGGCGGGTATATGTAGTTTTTTGTGTCTGAGGTACGTGCAGGTGTCTGGACCAACCCTCCAAATTGCACGACCCTACCTTGCACGGTTTAGCCTGCAGCACCACTTTTAGCTGGAGAAAAATAAAAATAAAAATCTTTACAATTACAATAGGGTTCCTAGCACTGCTGGTCCTAGGAGGCCGAGGGGCCTAATAAAAACAAATAATCCTTAGAAAAACAACAGGGACCTCACAGGTCTACCTGCTCGGACCCTAATTACCAGAATAAAGTCGTAATGTTACGAAAAAAAAATCGTAGTAATACGTAAAAAAGTCGTAATGTTATGAGAATAAAGTCGGAATAATACAAGAATAATATAATAATAACACAAGAAAAAAAGTTGTTTTAATGAGTAAAAAGCTTCGATAGGGTTATCAAGATCTGACGTGACCAGTTCTTTCTTTGAAATAGACACAGTCGTTTGCACAATTATTTCAAAGTCCTGATACTGATGATAATTTGATGCTAATATGCCAAAAGATTAAGTATTTCCTTTTTTGTGAAACCGATACTAAAGTATAACTTCACAAGATGCTCAACATTCCTCATTTTAACACAGGGGGAAGACTGCTCTTTCCTGTAAGAGTTCTCATAAATTGACTACTTTATTCTCTTAATATTACAACTTTATTCTCGTAGACCTAATATTATGACTTTATTCTCGTAATATTATGACTTCATTCTCGTAATTTAAAAAATATATACATATTTTTTTTCTCTTAGTCTGGCCCTCATACTCTGTCGTACTAACTTGCTTGTTTCATAATAGTAATTATTATTATTTATTCCATGATTAAATCATGTTAATGTAATCAGGCCTATGTCATGTTAAAATCAAGTGATCACAGCAAAAGAAAACTGAGGAAAAAAGAAAAAACAATAATGTCAGTAGCCTTCCATAGGAAAAGGCTTCCAAGCCATATAATACTCCTTGACAGGAAGTCCTTATGCTGGGCTGTCAAAAACTCTTTGCATATTTACATATACAATGGGGCTGTCTTAACAATACTGAACAGACATAATTACTATGCAGTAGCATAGTAATTATGCAGTAGCATAGTAATTATGTCTGTTCAGTATTGTTAAGCTAATGATAGCTCTTGTAATTTAGCTAGTGTGCTGATCACATTTTTTGCCCTTAAGAGAGTTAGCAGGCTATATCAATATCTAATAATAATATAATAACTATGCCCCAAATACATATTATAAACTCACCTTTCATTCATAAGTTATTTTGCCATAACACTCACTGTAACAGCAGTGTCCAAGATCTTATGTGATGTGGCAACAAATTTGTAGGGGATTGGGACTGCTCCAAGACACCCTAACAGGTTAATGTGATCCTGCTAACTTGCATATGTATAGCATTGGTATTATGGAATTCAGACACATTGTTACTATTGAATATAATCATGTTAACTTTAACCTTACTGACTTGATTCTAATGGCCTGCTGACTAGTTAGCTAGATAAGAAGTTAAAAATCAGCTGCTGATTTCTTGTTGGGTGACCTGACTATGTTTAAGACAAGAAACTAGAGCTTAAGACATGTGTCAGTAAACTAATTCCACATATTACAACCCTTGACTTTCCCCTTTAATGTACATAAAGGTATTTGGTCTTGTTGCTGGCTATATGTCATAGGCTGTCAAACTTACTGTCTACCATATTAAGTAAATTAAGAGATTTTGTCATAAGTCTTCTACGTCCGATGTGCTTTGTCTGTTTGTATTCCAACTATAATCTTCAGGTTTGATCATTATCATTAAAGGCCATTGTACATGCTGTACAGTACATGTTAAACCAACATTTTTCTTCTTTGGTATCAGCTGTAAGCAGTTTCTGAGATCTGTTGATGATGCCTTCCAACATCATCAGTAACTGTAATTTCTTGCTGAAGGTTAACTGTTGAGCCATCTTATGTTATTTGGTTGAAGTAGTGCACAATAGGAGGTCTTGTATCCAGGTGGCACCTTAAGTTGGTGGGCAACCATGCTTTTGAATTGTTCCACATTTAACAGTCTCTGATGATTTGAAGGACAATATTAACATGCATTGGTAAATGTCCTGGAAACACACTGGTAATTCAGAGCAGGGGGAGAGGCAATAAGAGGGGCAGGCAGATCTCTTGTTTAAGTATTTAGTTTGTTTTGTTGTATTACAAGTTTGCTGCTTTCCAATCCGTTGTTAGACTAACAAGTATTCTGATAGAGAAAGCCACATTAAACTGAAGTTTATTTGATGATCACTTCTCCAACTGCTTTGTGGCTTTGAAAGAAGAATGGATCTCCTCCCGATTAGGTAAGAAGAGGATGTAACGAGGTGAAGAGAGACAGGGAAATCAGGGAGAGGATTTCCGGTGCCCCAGGAGTGAGGAAGAAGACGAGGAAGAGGACGAGGAGCAGGAGGGCCGGGGCTGTTTGGGACTTGTCGTTTCCTGATTCTGACATTTGCTTCTGCTTCCACGCTGTCCTGTCATCACTGCTATGGCTGACTGCCGAGCAAACAGGACACCTGAGGAACAAACATCAAGTGTAAGTCAGCTTCAAATTCCACATGGTCCTGGCATCAGCTCTTAAAGGACCATGCAAGGGTTTTTAAAAAATGTAATTTAATATGTTTACTACAAATCATACGACTGCCCAACATTATCCATAATACCTTCTAGGTAAACATTATTTCCCTCATTAAACACAGTGTAGTACACTATCACTTATAAACCAATACTACACTCTTCTATGATATGCAAATCCAGCCACTATATATGCTTGGATATTTTTTGATTGTTAGAATTATGTAAAAATATATCACTTGCACACACATTCCATTTCATAGCCAAACTAAGGCAGTTTGTGATTAGCTAGATTCACATTCATCATAGCTTTCACCACGGTTTAAATGTCTATATCTGTAGAATATGGTCATGATGATAATAAAAACAAAAAGATAATAAAACAACAGTCGACAGTCATATTCAGGAGGAATACACTGGGAGTTGAGAAGAGAACAGAATTGGGGAAGAGTAGAGATGGTAAAAAGAATAGACACTGGAGGATAACTGAAAGAAGAGTCTCTTGTGAGTGCTAACAAAACAAAGCATGTTGAGCTTCATTTTGAAGCTGCATTCACCTTCATTTTGAGTCTTTAGTAACCTACAAGTGACGCTATGGTGGCTCTTTACCCTATTTTCACAGTCAATGGTGAAAGGATGAGCTGGACCAAGTCAGCTCTCAAGCTGCTTAACGTTCAGATATGGTGTGACGACTACCAGGCTTATACACTGACATAAGTGGCCTATGTTAAAGCAGAGAGGCAGTAATTACCACAAGACACAAGCTCCCTTCCTTTACATACAAACCACCAGAGACCCTAGGCATGCACATAAGACAATGAACCCCATCGACCTCAAATCCACAGGCCCAATTTTGAGATATTTTACTTTTTAAACTCTATTGGACTGCCACTTTATCATGATAGATTTTACAGCAAAGACATCAAATTGCGTAGAGGACTAAGCACCAGGGTGCTGCTATAACTTATTGAATTTCCTGCATGCAATTACATCAGCAAACGCCCCCTCTATTTACCTGTGTAGACAACTCCATTTATTTCTATTGACATGTTGATGCTGCTAATGCCGTTGGTAGACAGGTTCAATGCGGTCTCTTGTCTATCATCTGTCAAGAGAGGAGGCAGAGAACGAGAGAGAGAAAAACTCAATATGAGCATTTAGAAAGGGAACAGAAGAAGCCAGAAGAGTGCCTGGATGGAGTATTGGTGATAATTCAGTGAGTGACAGGATAAGGAGAGCTTTATTAAAGAGTTCTGGGGAGAAAGAACTGTCAAAAGATGTTACAGCCATTTGTACAGGTCAATAAGATGAAGCATACAGCACACAGTTTGAAACCTGGCTGAATAAATGTGACTGGTTCTAAAATAACTAAGTTCTTAAGAAAAAGCTCTGTAAACACTAACGTATCTGTCTATGTGCATCTAGGTTGAGACAAATTATAGTGTTTGGATGTAATCTTTAAATGATAGTGTTCATGTGTGAGGGACAGAGCCAGACGACCAGTGTGGGAATTAATCTGAGAAAGATTATTACTTGTTTTTCCATCATACATCAAGTGCAAAACCCACTATTATTACTAATATAAAAGAGGGACTGATTTGGACAAAAATATCACACTTGAGCAGATAGGCTCCTTATTCTTCCTTTAACCTCTATCATTAAGTTATGTGTGACTCATGGCTTGTCATGAGCTGTGCTGGCTGAAGCCAAAAAGCAAAAATAAAGGCATTTTTATTCATGACAAGGTGATTTCAGCCTGTGGTCAAGATAACTTCTTCATAACATGAAGCTGAGCTTCAAATTATATGCTATATGTTGAACTATGTGCACATTAGTGGTTCAGGGGCTTCACAGCTGCACCTCAGACAACCTCTCTGGCACGGTCGTTAGCGGTCTCTGGAGAGTGACACTGTCGTGTTGTGTGCGACAACACACGTTGAGTTTTTCAAGAAATGCTCAGTGTTATATTAAATGCACATTTAAATGTAATCTGTCAAAGTAACTTTGATCTAAATTGAAGGTTAAAGATAACTTGGACCAAGACCAAAACCAATAATGTGTTAGTCCATCTCTCAATAATGTCTGTGTCTGTCAGTACCTGTATTCATGGCACCCAGTGCAACAGTGTGGCTCATTGATGCATTTTGGACAATAATAGAGTTCTATGGCACGAAGAAATAACATATTAGGCTTTGATACACACACAATACTTGTTAATAGAATACACTGACTGGTGGTTTGGCTCTTTTCAGGAGATCTGATGGCAAATCAATAATTACCATTGAGAACACAAAGGTCACGTTCTGTATTGTTTCTGAGAATTTGGAGATTTTAACAACCAAAGGAGTTCATACTCTACAATTATGTAGTATTATCATACTCTACAATCAGAAATGCATTTAATGATTTGGAAAAAGCTTAAATACAATTTTTTTACAGACTTTATCTATTTCATTTCAGAGGGCTTGGGGTTGAAAATAATATTGAAGTATTACATATGATAAGGCTCCAGAGAACACAGAGAGAATACTCTATGTTAACTAAAACCTGAGAGAGTCTCACCTCTGTTGCTGAGTTTAATGTTGAGGGGCAGTTGGGTGGCCATTGCCAGCAGGTTCTGCTGCAGGGTGTGCTTCATGATCCTTTGCTGCTCCTCTGCCACCATCATCATCTTCTTCTCTGGTGGTTCACCACTCTCCAGCTGCTCTCTGAGCTGCTCCAGGGCTGTCGCCTGGGCAACTGCTGCTGACTGAGCTACTGCGTCTGGGGCAACCATGGCTACTGTGCGATAGCCAGCAGCTGATATAGGGAGAGCGATGTGGCTGGGCAGGCAGCTTGCCATCATGGGCTCCTCTGGATAGAAAATTGCTATTAAGAATGTCTTCCTCGTCTCTAAACACACATATTTATGCTTATACATGTCTTATGTCATGTAAATGTATGAAACAGTTTCTCTCATCTATCCTTAAATTAGTCTGATAATGTAGATAATAGTCTGTGTTGTAAACATTCACATTACTTATGCTGTCTTTGCTCTCATTGAAGCTGTATAAACAAATTGCATTAATAAAATAAAGTGACATGCCTTATAAGAGAGATGTAGATTTAAAATATCAACAGGAAATCTATTTGTGTCTACAAATGATATACAAAAATGATGCCATTTACACCTCGCTGGACATATTTATGAGAAAGCTGCCACAGTATAAACAGTCAGACAAAATCTCAGATTGTTGACAGTACATGATGGTTATTGTACATTATCATAGCGCACAGACTTATATGACTTTTTTGGCAAATCTCTTTGCTAAAAAAGTCTCTTTACTCCATCTCTCTTTACTAGAGATAATTAACATTATATTAACTAGAAATTTCTGAGGTGAAAAGTGTCATTCTAATGATGACATTAGATTGCTTGGGTGATTTGACGTGAGGGTAAGATCATAGAGCCAGCCAATATGCCAAAGTGGGTCTCATATCTGCTGATAACCATGTGGGGTAAATATGGTTTAGAATAGGCTTGTGACTAGATTTATATAATCATTTGTGACTGGGCACAGTTGTAGTACACCCTGGGTCCAATAATGATCAACAAAGGCTGTCATGATGAAAGACAAATTAATCAGTCATGCTGGAACAACATGAAACATGAAGTGGAAGATTTTAATTGAATTTCTTTATCCAAATTATTGATTTTATTAATTGATTCAACCTTGCAGATCAACTGCAATGGCAGGTAATCAAGTTACAATTTCACAAAATAGTATTGTCATTTGTGTAAGAAAAAAGGATGAATCTCACAGAAATTGCAACAGACAATATGACAAATGTTTATGACTCATAAAAGTCTCCTCTTTAACCTATCAAAGATCCTGAGTGATCAAAAAGGTGCTTGTACCACTTTTTTGCTTCCCAAAAATATTTTAAAACACCACACCACATTGTTCACATACAATTTAAACAAAATAATTCAAATATCATCCATAAATTCAGTGTCACTAGATATTCTGGAAACAACTATGTGCTATGTGAAGATATAATGATGTACAGACATCCTGAGTAGAGAATGATGTTACACTTCCACTGTGTGAGTTGGTATTGAGTTTCTCTGGTTTTTGTTTTTGTTTAGCCTGTCTGGCCATGTATGCATGTTGGTGCATATTATCCTCCTCCATTCAGAACTATTGTACTGCCTCATTTATAAATAGACACAGCGAGTAGTTATGAAGGTTAGACCTATTTTTCTATCCCCAAATGTCAGAACACACACACCTTGTGCCTTTTCTTTCCACCTACCACCACCCACCAGTGACCACCAGTGCCAATTTATACATACCAGAAAAGACCCAAGCCAAGAAGACATCAATTCATTTTAAGCAACATTAACTTACCACTGCTTAAAAATTGACCCAGTTGAATCACCAGTAACAGAAGCCCCATTCACACTGCCCCTTCAAGGCAGAAATCAGGCGCCAATACTCCGCCCTCACTGTCCGTGTGAAAGTGGCATAAATTTGCCAGGATATGATGCACCTGCTGATATCCTGATTATCTGGTACGCACATTACATTTCATCTATATTTTCCTTTTTCTCTCATTTTCTTCTTTACAATTACAACAAGCCACAAGGAAACCCTCAAAATAAGGACACAATCACATGAAAATAATCCAACAAAACAAAACATCATAAATAATACTAGCAATGGTTGACAAATTATAGTCTTGTACATACTTCAGATATTTACTTGATAATAATAATTCCTAATCATTATTTTTTCACGCATACTGCTCTTAGGGATCAATCCCTTAAAAAAATCTGGAGAGTATCTCTTAGCACATATAATAATATAGACATAAGTTTTACATACCACACCATAATGTCTGGGGGCTCTTCATCTAACCATTTTTGTAAAATTGAGTGTTCATTTTTTAAGTCTAATACCAGTAGAAAATGTTGTGGATTTAATGGTAACTCAATCCGAAATATTTTCTTAATCTCACTATCGATTGACAGCCAGAAATTTACAATATTTAGAGCATGAACACATAAGATGGCTAGCACAACATGATGAGCATGTAGGATCACATTTACAATGGATTACATGCATTGTGGTTACATGCATTCTGTAAATAATATTCTATTTGGTTTAATAGAATTTGCTAGAACAAGTAATTTTCTTAGCATTTTGCAAAATTTCTCCTCACATCTCAGCATCCAGGTGGGACCCAAAAATATTAACTCCAGGATGTTTTGCTGTTGAGAATAGAGATTTTAACAAACACTTGATCATAAATTTAACTTTTGGTCTTTAAAGAAGAAGCTTTCAGTAGTATTTTTTTTAGATTGATTCATGTTCAACCCATTTTTTTTTTAAGTATATTGGTATGGATTAGATATAACTACTAAACTGCAAACAGCGAAAGAATTGTGTTTGGGGGGAGTTGAATTCCATCCTGATCTGAGAAAACGAGAGTTCCAGCTGAAAAGAGATTTGTATTTTTAGAAATACCAGCATCCTTCCATACTTTGAAAACTGCGTCAGAACAAGACTGTAAAATCAGGATACGTGCCATACAGAAAATACCTACATACTTGATTCTATGTTTTGAGAGTATTTGTAACTATAAAGTTATCTTTGCAATGATGCAATGAAATATTTTCAGGAAGAAGCTGAAAGTATCATCGTCCAGTAGCCTCACAAACCCTCCAGCTTCCCACACAGGGGTAGGCTCAAACTCCCCTGACAGTTTCAAAACACTGGGTGATGTCACCTTTGTGCTCAAACACAGTGTTCACGGCATTGATATGGAAGTTCCATCTTACTGTTCTTGCTCTTGGGAGTCTGTGTGCCACCACTCTATCAAGCACACTGGTTCTCTTGGGAGATCTTGAAAAAAATCCGGAGAATCCAGCCAGGTTTGAGAAGTACTGATTAATTAATGGGATGTGCTGTATGATGAAAGCTGAAAAGTAAGAGGGCTTAAAGAGCTTAAAAAGGTGAACAGTTTCTCTGGCTGCACATATGCTGGAGCATTAACAGGGCCAAAGCTGAAAATGTTCCCATTAGAATAAATGGGAAAACGCCTCCCAACTTCCTGCAATTTTTGAAAAAAATGTAATGGTTATCGCCAAAATATTTATATATTGAGTAACAGGAGACTCTGTGATGTCATGTTTTATTTCTGTAGAGTGAAAAATGATGCTGGCAGAGCATAGGAGACAAAACAAGTACTGTCTGCTCTCCTCCAGAAACTTAGGCTCAAAATTTACAGTGCGGCTTATGGGGAAGTTGCTTGAGTGCTTGTCGCTCCAGGGCTCCCACAGCCAAAACTCTAAGTCTTACATCTGAAATAAGACCATCACCTGAAAGCCAACAAGATTTCCTACATTTCCATGTATATATTGTCTATGTGAAGTAAAAGAGGGATCGTGGGATCCAAATCAAGCTGAAGAGAATTTTTTCTTCGAGCTGCTCTCCACTCTAGCGATGATGTCACGCACTCTAGCTCACGCAATACACACACATTATAAAATCAGAAGATGGCCTACAAATCCTTAAAACTAAAACTGTGATGATTTCAAAACTGTAAAAGATTTTGAAAAGCTGAATACATGCCCAATAGTTCAATGTCTTCTGACTCTTTAAAAGTTGGAATGGTGTCTGTAGCTGAAAGTAGGAAGCATAAGAAGAGGTTGAAAGTCAATGAGTTTTGAAGAGGATTTCAAGATTTTCCCTTTTACTTTCGCACTAATTAGACTGCAACCAGAGCGCCCCCTTGTGGCCAATATGCACCAAATTTTACACAAAGCCTCATAAGGCTATACTGCACAATTACGAAGATTTACGTGATAATCAGACAGTACTTTGTAAAGATAAGAAAGATTGTCTGTTTTCAACACAATATGCAGGAATTTGTTGTTTTATATTTCGGGCGTTTTATGGACTATCAAATGGCAATTTACTGCGAAAGTGGGCGTGGCCTAGACCACACAATTCAGCTAAATTCAGGGAACATGTCGATGTCCTATGAATTTCATTTCCATAAGTGTTATGGTGTGGGCACAGTGCCAAATATAAAATTAAACTGGCACCACAGCGCCATCTAGCGTCAGATCGGTAAACCCTTCGTCAGCTCTCCTCAAGATGGCACTGACAATAACTCTACTAAGTTTTGTGTTAATCAGATCAACCAATGTGGAAATATAAAATACTTAAATTTAAAGAGTGGCACCTTGTGGTCATTGCCTAAAATTTTGCACAGAGCCTCAGGGGCTCATGGGGGAGTAGTAACCTGAGTTTCATGTCACTCGGACACACCAATGTGGAGATATGCAACACTTCCTGTTTGGAACGAAATCTGCAGGAAGTTGTTATTTAATAACTTGAGTATTGTTTGGAATATCAGAATCCTTTTAATAAGTTTTGGCAGGAGGGTCCACAGATGCTGTGTAGCAAGTGTCATGCAAATCGGCGAAATCCCTTGGGAGGAGTTCGAAAAAAGTAGGTTTGTGACATTTCGTGAACTAGCGGAAAAAAACGGGAGGCAGAAAAGGCTGTGCCCTATATCACGAGATTCAGCAGAACTCAGTGAACGCGCGGATGTAATGTTTTTGAATGTGCAACAAAGTATATGGGAGTTATGAGCAAAAGCGCACTTTCCTTGATTATAGCGTCACCTAGTGGTGGAAATTCAGGACGACAATAGATTATAACATTTTTCGCCAGGTGTGACTCATATTCCAAGTTTGGTGAGTTTTGGGGTATGTTCAGGCAGTGAAAAATGCGATCATTTGGGACAAAGAAAATAAAAACTAGAACTGCAAGCAGTCATGGACGGGGCCCAAGCCCCCCCACGCGACTCGGACCCCACGCATCGCAGAGCCCACGGAAGTTGGCCCCAAAGCATGACGGGCTTGGGGCAAAAGTGAGGACACAGGCCAACGTCTAAGCCGTGGTATTCGCTGTAATGGGAAGTGCACTGGAAGTGCAAAAGGCTGAATGTGTGCCGATTTGGATTTGTTGTACTAAATCACGCCCACATTGACCAGTCATGACCACCTTCAAGATATGGCCTCAGGATTGGCCCTACATCATACCAACCACATTTCGTAAAAATCGGTGTAGCCGTTCAAGAGATATAAACTTCCCATATTTTTAGCACCCCCTAGTGGCCAAAACTCGCCAAATTCGGGTCATCCCTTCCCAGTGTCATGGTAACCAAGGAGCTCAAATTTGGTGTTAATAGCATTAGGTCTGACCAAAATATCAAACAGTTTACATTTTTATAGCTAGCTACAGAAATTTGTTCGTTAAAGTCCGTGTAAAGCAAAAATAAATTTGTGTGATGAGTTTATCATACCACAGAAACATGTGTCATTGACCACTGAGCCAAATTTGAAAGATTAAAAAAATTGCCAAGTATATAAAATTAGGTCTCAAAATCCTGGAAAAACAAGCACTTCTCTCTGCTGTGAAACGCTGGGGGCGTGTCAGTTAGAGGCGCTGGAGCCACGCCCACGCAGGAGGGGAGCCGCCTCCGTGTACTGCAGGAGAACCTAACCTATTTTTTTTTTTGTATGAAAATCTTTATTTAACATTTGCAAAAGTACAGACAATCACATATAGCAGGCACTGAGTGATAAGACAAGATACAAAATGAATAAAAAATATATCTCTTGATAAAATAATACATGTAATTGGAATAGAATAAAATAAATATGCATAAGGCATTTCTTATTTTGGGGTAAGTGAAAATGACTTTAAGTATTGCAGTGTCCGTTCACTTTTCTTATTTGGCATCAGTTTTAAGGTGTCTATGTAAAGAATAAACTCATTTGTGAAGACATTAAAGTTTGGGAGGGACTTGGAAAATTTACTCTTATGGATGTGGAATTTACCTATTAAAATCATGAGGTTTATTGTGGAGCAAATTGATTTGTCGTTATATTCGAATTTTGAAATAATATCTTTGGGTCTTATTGTTACATATTGTTTAGTTTTGTGGAGGACCTAACCTACAGTAACAATGGAAGCTACTAGCAGCGTCATCGATGGACCCAGCCGGACCCGTTTGAGCCATCAGAGCCAGAAACTGACTCTGAGTCAGACACTGATAGTGCTCAGCCTCGTTCCTCACAGGCCATGTTTTACATGACACACAAACATAACACCCCAGTCTACATATAACTCCTTGTCATAGCTATATTGGTGCACATATAAATATAATATGTGGATTATCATTGTGCTGTCAGGTGGACTCGGGACTCAGGCCAAATCATGTCATGATTAAATGCAATAACATCTGCTAACATTACATGGGCATGACAAGATGCACGATGTAAAATCACCTTCAGGATTTGCACCTTCAGCAAAATGCATTTAATTGCCCGTGCACGTTGTGTCCGAGCCGGCCGGGCGACACATTACCCAGGGTTCTCCCCAGACGGTGGAACAGCAGCGCTGCGACGCTATACTCATCCTCAATGTTTGCTGCTTTACAGTGGGTGTTCGCGGGCTGCAGCGATCTTGTAAAAAAAAAAAAAAAAAAAGCACCCGCCTCTGGCGGTGACGAGCGTCCGACCGTTCCCTGGCTGATGGCGATAACGACCGGGATAACGACCAGGTCGGGCTCGGACAGAGAATCTAAAGTCTGGCCGGTGGCGGGGATGAGAGCACCTGTTGTCGGCAGGACGGTTGCAGTGACGATGACGGTACACGTCATGTTAATGACGTCGGTGGTTCCCCAGGTGTTCCCTGAAGGTGTTCCCCTTGTCTAACTAAACCCGCGGACAGTTTATTATCATATGGATGCTGTTATAATGTGTAGTGATCTAGATTCTGACCCACCAAACATCCTGGACAGTGACGGAGTGAAGTTTTTCGCGCTTAATTGCATAATTATACATAATCAACATCAGTAAACTGGACGCTGTCTGACTCTGTCACTCGCGGGGACGGAGGCTGTTTTCTGGGGGAAAGTTCCCTGAAGTCTCGGTCAGGAGGGCTGGCAGTCGCGGGTGATTTATTTTCATCACAAACACTCGGTGAGTTAAAGTCTTTGCCGGTGACAGACGCTGTTTTCTGAGCAGAAATGTGATGAGGAGTCGGGAGGACGGACGCTTCTCCACATACAGCTGCGGTATTTGTTTTCCTCATATAAGTTGCTAAAGACGGTTACAGTTACTATATTTTTGTCCGGTCCTGTAACGTTGCTTTGTGGGACATTTCTCTGTATTTAGTTGAGTGAGGGACCTGTGCAGTTATCAGACTGTCAGACCGACACACCCTCGCTCCGCGCCTCCGGATTATCCGTTCACACTGGGACGGCAATAATGCTCCGCATACCGCCGGTGGGACCCGCCGTCAGCGGGACGGAGAGGGTCGGCTGCGGCGGCGCAGCAACATTATGCCGGTGGGACCCACCGTCAGCGGGACGGAGAGGGTCGGCTGCGGCGGCGCGGCCACATTATGTCGGTGGGACCCACCGTCAGCGGGACGGAGAGGGTCGGCTGCGGCCACATAAGGCCGGTAGCACGCGCCATCAGCGGGTCGAGGGGGGCCGGGGGCGGCCACATAAGGCCGTTGGCACTTGCTGTCGGCAGGAGGAGAGGATGCAAGCCGGGACGGAGAGGATCGGTTCGGCCCCAGTGACCAGCCTAAACGGACTCTGCAGAAATCCAGACTTTACCTGGTGACAGTTGCTGAAACGATCAGGGGTAAAGTGGACACTGCAGAGACGGTGTTGGTGGTGGTGTTTAACTCCCCACAGTAACGTTAGCTCCTCTTGACAAAATCGATCCACCGTTTCTTTACGTTGTCATCTGAAGGAAACTTAAATAAGCTAACAGCGCCATCACCCTGCACACTGTGGCATCCAGGAAAGGTGCAGGAGTGATGAGGAGGAAATGTGACTGTTTACCTGACTGGTTGGCTGGTTAGCTAGCTGCAAACTATTGTAAGCAATGCTATCCAAGACTGGAGAGCGAGTGGGAGAACCGCTGAAGCTGACGCGCTGCACGTATTTATACCACTTCTGCAGCAGGGCGGGGTTTATGCAAACGCGGCCATGATTTCTGACCAGCCCATTAAATCCTGAACACAGAAATGTTGAAAAACAGTTTGTGAGCCTAGCTCCAAAATTAAATTCTAAATGGTCGAATGGCTTTTACATGTTTTAAGTAAACACATTTATGACCTGTTTAATGTGTTTAGAAGAAAATGGCTGATTTTGCTTTACACGGACTTTAATAATCTGTGCATTTTTTGACCAAGCAAAATTCTTTTGATAACTTTAGATGAGGTCCAGCTGAAGAGCGTACGTGCCAAGTTTCAAGCAGATTGGACAAATTCCCAAGGAGCAGTTCGAAAAAGTAGGTTTTGCATATATGGCAATTTAGCGAACGAATTGTGAAGCAGAAGTGGGCGCATCCTATGTCAGAAAAGCCAGCTCTATTCAGGGAACATATGGATATAAGGTTTGCGAATGTGTTATTTAAAATATGGAAGTTACAGGCAAAAACGCGATTGCATCCATTATAGCCCCACCTCCTGGAGTACATGTGCAATTTTTGGTATCTAAGAACTGTCTCCTATATGTACCATATAAATTTCAAAGCTCTCAGCATAATAGTTATAATTAATGTTTGTTGTTTATCTTGTTATAAGCCATGCCCACATTGACCAGTCATGACCACCTTCAAGATATGGCCTCAGGATTGGCCCTACATCATACCGACCAAATTTCGCAAAAATTGGTGTAGCCGTTCAAGAGATATAAACTTCCCATATTTTTAGCCTTGGTTATAGCGCCCCCTGCAGACGGATATATGTAGTTTTTTTTTAGGCATTGTGGAGGTCCAGTTTGGTGGAGATTTTAGCATGACAAAGGGACTGAGGACGGGACGAGGGATTAATCAGAGGCAGAGGATATTTTTTATTGATGGTCATGCCGATAAGTCCACGATGATCGATGCAAGGACATGGTGTCTTGTCCTTCTTGTCCACAAAAAAGAACCCAGCCCCGAGAGGAGGGAAAGAAGGTTGGATTAAACCAGCAGTTAGAGAGTCACTGATATGTTTTTCCATAGTTTCTCTCTAAGGGCGGAACAGGTTGTAGAGTCTGCTGGTTAGGAGTGGAGCACCAGGGATGAGGTTTATGGTGCAGTCATAGGGCCTGTGTGGTGGTAACGACAAAGCTATCTCTTTACTAAAAATCCTGGCCAAGTCATAATATGCTGGAGGCACTAGAGATAAATCAGGTTGTGCTGGAGGGATAAAATTACAGGGATTGCTGGCAGGGATGGCTGAGTGAAGGCAATGCAAATGGCAAAAATCACTTCACTGGAGGTGGTGGCTGTGACAGGGCAGAAAGCCGCTAATTTACCCGTCCTTTCGGCGGCTCGGTCCGCAGTTTTAGACAGAGAGCGGGTCTGTTTTGGTCCGCCGATTTGTCGCCTCTGAGGGTACAGTTATTTCCGCCTCGCCTGCTATCTAAATCTGAGGCATCAGTGTGCCGGCCCCTGCGTGAGATGGGCGGAGGCGTCGATGACCTGCATTGTTGTGCGACCCACAGCCGGGGAGTTTTAAAACAAAGAAACAGCTGATCACAGCAGTCATTCCATCACTTCTTCCACGGACATTAAGATGAGCAACTGGACAGCCGCTGAGATCCAGGAGATGCTAGTGTCTCCTCGGTCTCTGTAGCTGTTTTCGTTGTCCGCTTGCCGGAGCAAATGTGCCACCTTTTCTATCTAAAAGGGGCTACTAGCCCTTATCACACAGAGACTGCATTATCTCTGCAGAAAAGGCATGCCAATTCTCCAGTGTAAAGCGGCACCAGTGTGTCAATTCATACTGAGGGGCATGAGGGGAGGTAGTATCCAGATTGACCACAGTAGAGTCTATTTAGTAACTGTTCAGCAGGAGACACATGGACATTTACTCACAGGTGCAGGTGAAGCAGGGAGTGTAACCAGTTCAGTTGAGGGCTGATTTATTTGGGCATTCAGTAGATTGAAGTTAGAGCTAAGACCAGGCAGGGAACCCATAACCTCATGAAGCATTTGTTAGTATTTTAAAACAAGGGCTCCTTGTACACCGAGGGCTTGATGAAGGGTGTCTAAGTCTGCTGGGTCCATGTTGGCCAGATTGTTCTGCCAAAATTTGTGGGTGTTTGTATTTTGGACCCAAAAGTGGACACCAAGACAGGGGAAGTGTATAAGACAATGTATTAGGTAGCAAGTGAATAAGTTGTAGAGAAAGGATAAAAAATTTAAAAAATAAATAAATAAATAAAAAGAGAAAGGCTCGGGCATGCGGAACAGCTGATGGTGTAGCTAGGACTCATGGCAATGGGAGGTTGAGGCTGAGGTGGATGAACAGGTGAGTGAGAGGATGAGTTGTTCAGTTATAATTACCATGGTTATGAATGGAAATAATCTAGAAGCTAATATAGAGAAGACCAGAGTTCTGATGCTTAGATGGACTGCAGGTGTGTTAGAGGCAGGAGCTCCAGCTAACTAAGTAAGACATGCCCACGAACACGCCGGCAGTCGCGGATCCCTCACTGCATCACGATTGCTAAGAAACTGAAGTCAGAATTTACTCACTATCTTCTGTTGCGCAGTGATGAAAGTTGGTGCAGTGGTCTTCAATTCCCGGCAAACAGAGAATTTCTTTTCATTAATCCACCTCTCTTCTTAACGATTAATCAATTCATATGCTTGTTTTCCTTAAACAGCCAACGTATATTCTTTTCGTACTAGAGATGTTCCGATACTATTTTTTCCCTGACAATACTGATTCCGATACTTGTGCTGTCGGCATCGGCCGATACCGAGTACCGATACTGACAACAGTGTGTTATAACAAAAAAAATATATAGACCTGCATGACTGTGATATGACTATCATTGTGGTAAGGCCTGGCTCACACTGCATGAAAAGTGAGATTTTCGTCAGTATGCGGCACTGTAGATTGTCGTGGAATTTCAGGTTTGCGACAATTCACGGCAATTTGCAGGCAACACTGAAAACTGACGTAAATTGTCGGAAACTGACGTGGGCCTTGCTTGGCAGTTGTCCCCCCATGACCCCCCTCCCCCTGATTCTAGGGGAGGCTTTAACATGTAAATGAAAATGCTGTGAGCTATACAAATGCAAATCAGGGTAGCAGGGGGAGTTTTACCCCAGGTGACATTTTCCTAAAAGGTATTAACTTCATTTTAAGAAAATCTCTGGTATAAATAGATGAGGCTCAGTATAGCCTAATTATAGACTCTTACATTCTGGCTTGAATTGATTTGTTTAATTTAAATATGCTAGATTAATTACTGTGTATGTCATTAGCAATGGCCAATGTTATGTAAAAAGATTATGTATTCCTTTTTTTCTCTCTCCTGAGACCAAGTTAAAGATAAAGCGCCAGTTGTTAAGTTAAAATGTGCATGACATATGAGATAAATAAGATATTGAAATATATAAATAATTTCTGTTTAAAATGTGTGACATTAAAATATAATTTCATGGGTTCTGAATGTTTAAAAGAAGTTAAAGTAATTCTTATTTCATGTGAGAGTTCATGACCTCTAAGAGTTTTTACACTTCCGGGTTGACCGGAGCGTCACTGACGAGGAAGAAGGAGCAGAGAGTTAATGGCGTAAGCAGCTAACAGTGGGCTGTGTGTGTCCGTCAGTGTCGTGTTTTATCACTAACGGACTGTGAACTATATTCGGACGACGTGCCTTGAGTGTGTGAGCTGGACTCTCCATCGCAGTCGAAGTGTTTGTGTTTTATTGGACACGAAGCAAGTTCGGCTAAGCTAGCTAGCAGGAGCTAAGCTAGGCTAGCAGGAGCTCGGTTAGCGGCCCGGCCTTGTCGAGAGGAGGCCTGTGTTGACGGGAGGAGCTTTGCCGGGTCGCCGCGGAGAGTGTAGCCGACGGATGTCGTTTCGCTGCCGCAGAGGGACACGGAGGTTTATCGCTACGAGCATGTTGTTTTCACAGACTAACCTTGCATCACACCGAGGCGTATTAGCTCGGAGCTCTGTCTGCAAGTCCAGATTTACATGATGCTGATAATGACGCCATCGTGTGTAAGTAACGTTTACTGTTTTCTCCTTCATGGTTTAATTTTACAGTGACTTACGTTTTCATTATTCATACCACTTTTCATTTAATTGTTTTCCAGCTGCCTGTAAGATAGTAACGTTACGCAGGAGCCTCAGGTACAAACAACCAGATCTTCCATCGCAGGCTGAAGCTGTGAGGAGTTCAGCTCGGAGTCGTTCGAGAACAAAGAGGGTAAGAGTTGTTAGATTAAATCCGTTTTTGGTCAATGTGACTATTATTCGGGTGCATTAATAGATGTCTTGCGTCCATACGCAGTGCATCGCGCAGTACTGATCGTCTTTATTGATTGTTTTTACAGAGAGCTAGCTGAGGATGAGGTGGAGCTTTGAAAGTGCGCCGCCATGGACCTGATGTCTGAGGGGGAAGACGGCACAAGACGGCGGGTGTCTGGATGGAGCCGGGAGCTCACCGAGCTCTGTGCCGCGCTGCAGTCGAGATTATAGAGGCGATTCCGAAGTGCAGAGCGACAACCGACGTCTGCAAAATGGACCGAATTCAGACAGAAGGCCGGCAGTTACCGACAGCTCCGAGGCGGCAGACAGACACTTCACGGTGCTGCAGGATTTTAGGCTTCTAGTGAGCTTCCTGTTGTTGTGTGGGCAGATTATATTTTGTACATAGTTGTGATGTGTTTGTGTTAATAAAGCTCTTTCTTTGAATAAACAACACCTTCCTGGCATTTTCCTTTCCTCAATAAATTCATTCATGTCTTTGATGAATATTATATATTATATGAATATATTTGATAAATAGAAAGTAAGTAAATAAAATAATATATATATATATAATATATATATATATATATATATATATATATATAATATATATATATATATATATATATATATATATATATATATATAATATATATGGGGTGGGGTTTACGTTTATAATGACTCAGGTTGACCAATAGTGACAGATCTGACAGATCTGCCAGCCAATCACGAATGATTTTTCGTGATTAAAAGTAGTGGTTTCATCCAATACTGAGGGAGGATATTCAAGCCAGCCCACACATTCTGTGACCAGGCGTGGTTTCGCTGCGATTCATATGCAAATTAGAGCCGTTCGCACCTCCGGGAGCTCCACTGACGTCATGGTTCGTTTCCGACAATTTGTGGCACAGCGAACGCGGCGTTTGCAGGCTGTAAACTGCCGTTAACTGCCGAAAATTAGGGAGATTTTCGGGCGTTTACGGGGACGAAAATCCCACTTTTCATGCAGTGTCAGGTTAAACCCTTTTTAAAACATGAATGAATACAGCAAATGGAAGCAATTTATTTTTAAATAGAACAGTATAAAACAATAGTGCAAGAGAAATTTAACTAAATAAATCTAGGAATAATAAGTGCAGCCACAATATTGTAAAATAAAAAAGGCATTTAAATAGAACAGTATAAAAAAATAGTCCAACAGCAACTTAAATGATTCTTTTAAAAAACGTAAAGTGCAGCCATTATGTACTAAAATAAAGATATTTAAATCTTTAAATAGTGCAGTACTTAACAAATAATAACTTGCGTGGTATCAGATCGGTGCCTGGACTCCAGTACTAGCTGATACCGATGCCAGCATTTTTTGGCAGTATCGAAGGCAGTTGACGCATGCTTAAATAAGACACCAGAAATGACGTTTCTAATTTCTTAGTGTTTACTGAAGGATTTCTTGCGATACAAACAACATTGGCGAAAAAGATTTACATTGCAAATAATTTTGCAGTCAGAAACTACTGTTTCTGTACAGTAGCTTACCTGATCCAACTACTTATATTTCTTTTTTCGGTTTAACCTACAGCCACGATATTGAATTTACTTAACTCAAGGTTATGGTTTAAAAACTTTAACTAGAAATCTTCATCATTAGTAACGGCCTTGTCCAGGGAACAGGCTTTTACCTGGTGGTACTCTACAGACCTCCAGGGCCTTACTCACAATTCCTAAATGAATTCAGTGAATTCCTTGAAGATCGTGTGAGTTGTTCATTTTAGGTTCTTATTATTGGGGATTTCAATATCCACTTAAATAATCTTCTGACACTTTAAAGTAAACCTTTTCATGCAATTTGATATTTCTGGCTTAATTCAGCTTGTTCATGAACCTGCTCATTCCAGTGGTAACACTCTGGACGTAATCCTCTCCGATGGATTAGATGTGTCAGCCCTGAAATTCACTTCTGTTGTGATGGATCACTTTCTTTTCCTTTTTTAAAGATTTTTTCAGGCATAGACACCTTTATTTGACAGTTGATAGACAGGAAATGGGAGAGAGGGGGTGTGTGACATGCAGCAAAGGTCCTCCGGCCGGGATTCCAACCGTGGCATGTGCTCTTAACCACTCGACTATCTGTGCACCCGGATCACTTTCTTATTACATTTGAAGCATCATTAGCCTGTCCTTGTACTGCTAGAACAGCATATTTCTCCGACCTAATAAACAATAATAAACACAACCCTAGATTTCCCTTCGACACCGTGGCTAAACATTAGCCAGCTTAGTTTCTTTTGCAATAATACTGATTTAATAAGAACCAAAATTAACTCCTAATCGCTGGCTTCTTCATCACAGTTAATTATAAAACATCCTTCTTCTGCTGATTCTCAGTTAATCTCAGCTCTAAACACTTTTGAAAATATTTCCCTTGAGATATTGTCTAAACTGGTCTCAACCTCAAAACCAACAACCTTCACTTCTTCTCTAAAGTCTAGCAAAGAGTTGTGTCCCAGTAACAATCAGCTTTCAGAGACTTCTACTTACTTTGGCCTCAAACTCTACCTCAGTGCTTCTGTTACTGGATCTCAGGGCAGCATTTCATACCATAGATCATGGCGTATTGTCAGACCAACTTGAAAGTCAATTTTGCATCTCTGGCCTGGCTCTCGCGTGGCTAAAGTCTTACCTATCTGAAAGAACACAATACAGTTCTTACAATAACTTTACATCAATATTTACTGATGTGAAATATGGAGTTCCCCAGGGCTCTGTTCTTGGCCCCCTGCTCTTCCATCCATCCATCCATCCATCCATCCATCCATCCATCTTCTTCCGCTTTATCTGGGACTGGGTCGCGGGGGCAGCTGTCTGAGCAGGGACACCCGGACATTCCTCTCCCCGGACACTTCCTCCAGCTCTTCGGGGAGGATCCCAAGGCGTTCCCAGGCCAGCGGAGCGACATAGTCACTCCAGCGTGTCCTGGGTCTTACTCAGGGTCTCCTCCCACCCCCCATTCTTACCACTTTCTACAGAGGGACTATAGAGAGCATCCTGGGTAGCTGCATCACTGCCTGGTTCGGAAACTGCACCAGACTGGACCACAAGAACCTGCAGCGAGTGGTGAGGATGGCTGAAAAGATCATCGGAGTCACTCTCCACTCCATCTCAGACATTTTCACCACCAGCTGTATCCGTAAAGCAACCAGCATTGCGAAAGAGCCCACCCCTCACATAGACTTTTCTCTCCCCTTCCATCTGGCAGAAGGTATCGTAGCATACGGTCTGTCACTACCAGACTACAAAACAGACTTCCCCTGGGCCATACGACTCCTCAACGCTCAAGAACTGAACTGATCACCTCTGTCGCCCTTTGGTATGCTGTCCTACATCGCTGTTTTGTATTTGTCTGATGCACTACTGCACCTCATGTAAATAATATAATAATAATAATAATAATAATAACAATAACATTAATAATCATATAGTCACTTTTTAAAGTATTTTTGCATTTGAGAGCAGCTAAATGTATTATTTAAAAAAAAAGCATTTGGTATTGTTGATGTTGTTCTATGTTGTTTTTGTTTGTTTGCACTGTTTGTTTCTTGGGAAACATTATTTCATTGCACCATGTACTGTGTATATGACTGTAATGACAATAAACCCCTCTTGAATCTTCAATCTTCAATCTTGAATCCGATACAGATGCCCGAGCCACCTCAGCTGGCTCCTCTCGATGTGACGGAGCAGCGGCTCTACTCCGAGCTCCCCCTGGGTGACAGAGCTCCTCACCCTATCTCTAAGGTAGAGGAAACGGAGGAAACTCATTTCAGCCGCTAGTATCCGGGATCTTATTCTTTCCAAAGTTCATGGCCATAGGTGAGGGTAGGAACGCAGACTGACCGGTAAATCAAGAACCTTGCCTTCCAGGTCAGCTCTCTCTTCACCACGACAGACCGATACAACGACCACATTACTGCGGCTGCTGCACCGATCTGCCTGTCAATCTCGCCCTCCATCCTTCCCTCACTTGTGAACAAGACCCCAAGATACTTAAACTCCTCCACTTGAGGCAGAAGCTCTCCCCCAACCAGGAGGGAGCAGGCCACCTTTTTCCGGTCGAGAACCATCCCAGCCGCTTCACACTCGGCTGCAAACCGCCCCAGGACATGCTGGAGGTCCTAGCTCGAGCAGAGATGAAATCCAGTGGCTCCCGAACCAGCCCCCCTCCGGCCCCAGGCTGCACCTAGAAATTCTGTCCATAAAAATAATGAACAGAACCGGTGACAAAGAGCAGCCCTGCCGGAGTCCAACATGCACTGAGAACAGGTCTGACTTACTGCCTGCAATGCAAACCAGACTCCTGCTCCGTTCGTACAGGGACCATACAGCCCTTAGGCCGCTGACCCCGTACTCCCGGAGCACCTCCCACAGAATGCCCCGAGGGACACGGTCGAATGCTTTCTCCAAGTCCACAAAGCACATGTGGACTGGCTGGCCAAACTCCCATGAACCCTCGAGTACCCTGCGGAGGGTATAGACCTGGTCCAGTGTTCCGCGGCCATGACAAAAACCGCATTGTTCATCCTGAATCCGAGGTTCGACTACCAGCCGAATTCTCCTCTCCAGTACCCTGAAATAGACTTTCCCAGGGAGGCTGAGGAGTGTGATCCCCCGATAGTTGGAACGCACCCTCCGATCCCCCTTTTTGAATAGGGGGACCACCACCCTAGTCTGCTAGTCCAGAGGCACTGTCCCCGACTGCCACACGATGTTGCAGAGATGTGTCAGCCAAGACAGCCCCACAACATCCTGAGACTCGAGGTACTCAGGGCGGATCTCATCCACCCCCGTGCCTTGCCACTGAGGAGCTTCTGGACTACCTCAGTATGTTCTAAAACTCTCTACACTCTCTGTTGCTTCCTCCTCCTCCTTTTCCTCATCTCTTTTCAGTCAGGCTCCCTTCTGATGGACCACAGGCCTCTGGGAACATCTACCTCTCCTGACTTCTGTGGCCTCACATACTGATAGATCCTGATCATCATACCCTGGGCTCTGCTGGTTCATTGCTTTCCTTTGTTTTATTATCTCCTAATATCTGTTTTTCTATATAATGTGAAGCCTCTTCACTCTGATCTTTTCTGTTTTACTGCTAATTATCTTGCGTGTCCTGACCTCTTCAAGTCACCACGTGGACAGGAGGTCATGTGACTTGGGCACCACTTGGCAATGCCTCTTCCTGCTCAGTCATCCTCCTGAATCCACACACTTAACATATATTATAATTTGTATCAGATATCCTGCCTATGCAACTTGTAAACTGTTATTTGGTTGTTCTTGTCTTTATATGCAACATCTATTGCATGACTGTCTGTCCTGGGAGAGGGATCCCTCCAATGGCTCTTCCTGAGGATTCTTCCATTTTCTTTTTTTTCCCCCCCCGTTTAAAGTTGTTATTTTTCCATCTACAAGGCAAGTTTTTCTGCACTTGAAAAAAGGGTTTATGGACAGGGGATGTCGTTCACTGCACAGAATGCAAACCCCATTGAGGACGCAGTTGCAAACCAAAGACCCAAAATGTAACTCACCACACAGATTCAGTTGTACCTAAATGGCTCAAACAGTTACAATAAACTCAGCCTGCATCCTGTTTTTATACAATGAGGATGTGGAATATAACGATTTTGAAAAAGCTGTCTCTGTATTTCTTTGATGATTGAGTAGCCCCTTTCACACAGGAGAAGAAGCATTATCTCCCCAGTGGTTCGCCAATTCTCTGCCGATGGCGATTCACAAAGAGCTAAGCATCTCCGCCTTAAAGAAGAACCACTGTGTAATTCACACAGAAAGCCGGCGCTGTGGCTCCTAAAGAGGCGTGACGGTACACGTTATGATGATAATTTCGGTGTTTTTTCAAGGTGTTTCCCCGGTGTACTCCCTGTCAATCTAATCCCGCGGACAGTTTATAATCATATGGATGCTGTTATAATGCGTTGTGATTGAGATCCTGACCCACTAAACATCCTGAGAAGTGAGAAAGTTACTTTTTTCTCATTAAATTACATAATTACATAATCGCCATCAGTAAACTGGATGCTGTCTGACTCCCTCACTTGCGAGGACGGAGGCTGTTTTCCGGAGGTAAGTTCACTGAAGATTCAGAGAGGGTTGATGGTTACGGTGATATATTTTCATCACAAACACTTGGTGAGTTAAAGTTTTTGGTCGGTGACAGGCGCTTTTTTTCGGATAGAAATGTTATGAAGAGTTGGTAGGATGGGCCGAACGACAGCTGTACTCCATGTACAGCTGTGGTATTTTTTTTCCTCATATAAGTTGCCAAGACAGTTACAGTTACTATGTTACTTTCGTTTGGTCATTTGACTGACAGTGCTTTGTGGGAAATTTCTCTTTATTAAGTTGACTGAGGGACCTGTGTAGTTATCAGACTGTACGATCGAACGCCCTCAATACGCAAAGCCGGCTTATCCGTTCACACTGGTTCGGTTCGCCAATAATGCGGCCCTAATACTACCTCAAAAGGCGTATCAGTGCCGGAGCGAAATTTCACCCCTCGCCGCCTCCGAGAGATTCACCCTGAGACAGAGGCGGGGAATTGGCGCACTAAAAAGCCGCATCCAAACGCCAGTGTGAATGGGGCTAGTGTTTGGCAGCTACTACGCTGTCTCTGCAGTGCACTCTGTGCGCCTGACAGCAGTCATTTTTACTTCATTTTTAGACACAGAATATGAACCGTGAAATATCAAGCAGACTTTTGATTTCAGATATGGCTTTTTGCTCATATATTTTACAACTGAAAGGTGCTTGTGGAATAAAAAAAAGGCTCAAGAAAACGCCTCACCTGGTGTCTGGGGCAGACTGGCAGACTGTTGCTTAAGAGGTGTTATTTTTACACTGACCTAGCTTAAAAGAGGTAACTTTACCACAGCTTCTGATATGCTGACTTGTCATTTGAATTTATTAAGCACCATCAGCCAAAAAATTTAAGTTTATACAAAATTAACTTACACGAAAACAAATATACACTGATATATATCATTTTGAATGTTTAAGGTTTATTGAAAGCAAAAGCCAAACAAAATTAGGAGCATGATAATTGTGGGATGAGAATGAAGGATTCAAAATATAGTAAAAGATGTGAGCCAAACTGCAATGCTGGCTTGAATTTGTGTTGATAAGCAGCTGACAGATTGTGAAGAGATGTTATAGTGAGAATGATTAAAATACTCTAAATGGGACTGAAAAATTAAATAAATCTCAAAATGTATCAAAGAATATTAGAACATTAATATCAAAATTGACTTTCTGGCATTTAGAATGAAGGTGGCTGTGGCTCAGGGGGCATCTTGATATTGGAAAGTTGCTTGATTCCCCTGGTCTGCATGTCAAAGCATCCTTTGTATATTGTTTTTCTTTTTATCACTTTCCCAACATTTTATATCAAATTCAACTTTTATCTGCTCATTGCGGGATTTGTGAGAATTTGTGATTTTTAGGGCCCGAGCAGGGAAACCTGCAAGGTCCCTATTGTTTTTCGAATGACGACTTTTTTGGCTCAAATGATCACATTTTTCACTGCCTGGACATACCCCCAAACTCACCAACCTTGGAATATACTAGGGATGCACCGATGCATCGGCTGAACATCGGTATCGGCCGATGTTTGCCTCGTTTACTGCCATCGGCCATCGGCAAATAAAAATGACATTCGCCGATGGCCGTGGCCGATGGTTATATCTTGATTTGCGGCATGAACGCTGTGTTCATGGAGAAACTCTTTTTTCCCTCTTTTTTTTTGGAGAAATCCGGAAACGCAGCCCTCCCGTTTTCATGTGGACAGCGAATCCGCATACTTTCCAAAACAATGACGCCATCGCCGCATCTCACAACGTCCCATAACAACAACAATGGCGGACCACATGCTCGTGTTCGTGCCGCAGAAGATATCGAGCCTTTCTCGCAAGTTACCCGCCTTGTAGTTGAGTGTGAGTCTCAGCAGCAGTTCAACCTCATTAACGGTCCACACAAACTATTCCGGTTTCCTTGCACTCGCCATTTTCATCTTCTTCTTCTTGTTGTGTTCGGTTTCTCCGTCTACTGTCTGTTTGTTTACAGCGCGCAAGTTTACTGTGCATGCTCCGTGTCTTCTTCTCCGTGTTTTGTGAATGTCAAGCGCCACCTAGAGGCCTGGAAGATGAACTACAGCGCTTTCGCTCATTTTCAGTGGGTCCATGTGGACGCAAATATTCTTAAAACGATGACGAGGAAGACTCCCCGAAATATTGTCATGTGAACTAAGGTTATCTTAAATGTCAACCAGAAAGTGACATTAAAGGTTGCTTTTGTTTCATAAATTGGTCTCATTGGATTTGTGCTCATTCAAGGATAGTGTTATGAAGAGCTGAAAGACTTGTATGTTTCTGTGGCACAAAAAAAAGGAATAAATAACAAAAAGAAAGAACATCGGCATCGGCCATCGGCCAAGTTCTTATGTTAAACATCGGTATCGGTATCGGCCCAGAATTTCAAAATCGGTGCATCCCTAGAATATACGTCATACCTGGCGAAAAATTTGATAATCTATTGTTGCCAGGAATTTCCACCACTAGGTGGTGGTATAATCGAGGAAAGTGCATTTTGGCCGATGACCACTGGGTGGCGCTCTTTAAATTTAAGTATTTTATATCTCCACATTAGTTGCTCGGATTAACATGAAACTTGGCACAATTATTGTCAATGCCCTCCTGAGGATATCCATCGAAGGCTTTACTGATCCGCCACTAGGTGGTGCTCTGGTGGCAGTCTAATTGAATATTTGGCACTGTGCCCACACCATAGCACGTATGTCAATGACATTCATAGGGATGGTATAGACTGGCCCCTGTAACTCACACACCAAAACTAACCAGCAGGTGGCGCTATTATCAGCACAAAGCATTTTTGCCAAATAACTCCCACATATGTTGCACATTGTTAAATGTTATATCTACGTATTCCCTAAATTGAGCTCAACTGTGCGATGTAGGCCCCCCCCCCCCAATTTTGTGGTACATTTCCATTTGCAAAATATTGAAAAACTAAATACTTACTTTTTCGAAATACTCCTAGGCAATTTGACTGATTTGCACCAAGCTTTGCATGAAGCATCTGTGGACACTCCTGACAAAAAGCTATCAAAAGAATTGCGATAGTCCAAAAAATGCCCAAAATATAAAACAACAACATTGTGGTCAAAACAGACAGTCTTGCATAAATTGACCAAATACAGTCCCATTACCACCAAAAATGTTATTATTGTGTTCCATGGCCCGATGAGGTTTTGTGCAAAATTTGGTGAAAATCGGCCAATAGGTAGCGCTTTTATTGGTAAATCATGAAAGAAGAACTTGACTGCGTTTACTTTTGTTTGGACAGGCTTTTTCCACCAGAGGGCAGTGCTGCCTTGCTATTGGATACAAACCTCTGTTTAACAGTCTGTAGGGTCACACAGTGTAGTCCTCTCATTATTTGTTCTTTATGTAGATTGCAGAGAGTTCTTCTGACTTCCGCGTGCATTGTTTAATACCAGCAGGAGAAGCAGGCCGTCAAATTATAAAGGAACCACTTCCTCAATGGAAGGTGTTGCGTGAACAAGCCCCGACAGCAGCATGCCCTGACGCGCGTGGACTGTGGGGGCCTGTTCATCACTGCTTGCAGCTTTATTTTTTTATTTTTATATCCTGACATTCATTATAATGATTAAAAATTTGCAGAAAACACGGAATACTTCTGAAATTATGAAAGATATCAATGAGAAAAGTCATAGCAGGCTACACTGAATCAAATTGAAACTGTTGGCTAAGTATATGACAGACAGATGTCACTAAATTAATACTGATTTGATCTGTAGATTTGCAAAAACAATGTTCGACATCATTGTTTTCAATGGACCCCTGCCAAATCTTACCAGTGATGACATGTTTAGCTGCATGTCGTAATTCAACCTGGGAAAAACCCTCTGATCTCCAGATGTAAATGTTGATTCCTGTTTGTCTCCTGCAGATATACATTTGCATGACACCAGTTAATCAAGGAACGTCTAGACTTGGTTTGATCACTATGTTAAATGTGTGCCCCCATACCTCCCCACCACCTGCTGTTTACGCTCTCCAAAGAGCAGACCCCCTCCCTTTGCATGCCTTTTGTTTACCTATTGTTTGAACCTGGCATTTGTGTTCCTTGTTCTTACTGTATGAAATGCTGCAGTTTCATTTGCTCTGGGTTCAGTCACCGGCTCAGATCTGCTCTGTGCCTGTTGGTTCACCAGGTTACCGGTATTCTTTAAATAAACACATCACCACAGCAAATTACCCAACAGGACTTGAATGATTTCTTCAACACAAGCAAACAATGTGATGTGGGCTTCGTATTTTATATTTATATATATATATATATATATATATATATATATATATAATATATATATATATATACACATATATATTTATATATATATATATATTTATATATATGTACATCTCATATTCAACCAAAGTTTAACAGAGTTTATTAGTAGATCAAGACACGAAAACCCAGAGATGAGACCATGAGAGATGATACTGCAGTCCTATGCCCTCCTCTCTGCTTCTGCAGAGCAGTTATACAACCAAACCCCCAGCTAGTGTCTGTCCCTAGAGAGGTAAACACAGCATCAAACTTTAAAGCCAAAGGCTATTGATCAGGCTGCTGTACTTCATCAAGAGCGAAAATGGGCTGAAAATAATGTAATACATGCTTGTAAAATGTAAAATGTTCACAATATTGATCTTAGATGTGTAATCCATAATATAGCTGAAGAATCCAGGATTCCTTTGAGATATCTACTGATGGAAGCTCGTTGGCGTAATACAAAAACTACAATTTCTTAAAAATATAAAATGTAAAATGGTCTGATATCAGAAACAAGGTTTTTGAGGTTTACCTGTGTTAGGGCCCACAGATGAAGTTGTACATTGTGGATTTCAAATATGGACTCTGAACTGAACTCAGTTCCCCACAATTGCCTAGTCTTCACACCTAGGTGCAAAATTCTGCTTTGAGCTACTATTGGTCAAAGTGACATACCCCCCTCTGACGAGAGAGTCATAGCTGCCTGCCCTCAAGTTATCATCTTCTGGATTCTTCTGGGCCCAGCAGCTAGTATTCTGCGATGCAAAGCTTGCCAGCTAACTCCACAATCTGAGGAACACCAAGGGAGAGGAGCGAACTGTTTCCTCCTCTGCTGACTTTCATCAGACCTTGCACAGCAAGAAGAGCATTGTTCAACATTGGAATCCCAACCTTCTCCTGCAACCACCAGCACTTTTCCTCAAAGACTTGAACTGTGCCTAGATAGCATAACATCAGGACTGGACAGGACTGTTAAACTCCGGTTGATGTAATGCACATGTGTTCAATCTATGTGTTTGTCCACTGTTTGGGTGTCATTGTGATCTCAGGTCAGGTTATTGGTAGTTTGCTTTCCTAGATGGCTAATTTGAATTTTGTTGACTCAGGATCAGTGCATGCAACTAACCATCTTCTCTAACCTGGCATCATGTCACACACACATGCACACACACATGCACACACACACACACAAACACAAACACACACACACCTATTTAAATATAGTACGTTAGTTAGATTGTGTGTTTTTATCTTTGTGTTAAAGGTCCCATATTATACTTTTTTTCATCAGTTTCACACAGCTGTCAGAGGTCCAACAACTCTGTATTTGATATGCATTGCCCCAAACCCATCTGTTTTTTGTCTTAAAGTCGCTCTACTAAAGCCTGATTTATGCTTCTGCGTCGCGGCGACGACGTAGCTACGCCGTCAACGCAGACCCATACGCGGACCCTACGCCGTAGCCTGACGTGCGCCACCAAAAAATCCTGACTACGCGTCACGTCGACGCGTCGAGACGCGAACGGCAAGGACTGTGATTGGTCTGCAACACATCACGTCAACACGCAAGAGTCAGAGACACACAAACAGACACACAAAGCTGCGGACTGGTTCGCACGGCCAGTTAAAGACAGCGTGAATGTCATTCACTTCAACTAACAGCGAAGTAAAGTGAGAAATTTCTCGGTCAGACTGACAGACAGCTGTTAGCTCCGTTAGCACCGCCGCCTGTCTGACTATGTGTTGTTAGCCTGTTAGCATAACAAACCTGAATCACTGACGTTGATGACGTCCACCGACACCAACGCGTTCCCTCGACGCAGAACTTCGAATGCTCAATGACGGCGTAGGGTCGACGACGTAGCTACGCCGTCGCCGCGACGCAGAAGCATAAACCAGACTTAAGCTCTACTGAGAGCAGGCTGTTTATGTGCCTGCACCTTTAAATGTTAATGAGCTCCGTCTGTCAACGCCTACTTGGAGAGCCTTGCCTGCTATGTCAATGCCTCTTATGCTAGTGGTAGCATTAGGGCTGTAATGATACGGCAAACACACGATTCGGTTTGTATCACGATTTTTGACCCACAATTCAATACAAACCTCAATTTATTATTTCTTTTTTAATAAAATTTTTTATTCATGTAACATTTCAATAACTTCTGTATATGATACTCGTCTGATAGTATTAGAAGTGCAGTATTGGCAAACTGAACCAGTGTGAATGGATGAGCCGGCGTGTCTATCTGATGGTCTGTTAACTGCACAGGTCCCTCACTCAACTAAATAAAGAGAAATGTCTCACAAAGCAATGTTACAGAAAACAAAGGTATAACGTAGTAACTCTGTCTTTGGCAACGACAAAAAACATACCACAGCTCTACGTGGAGAAGCGTCTGTCCGACCAACTCCTCGTCACATTTCTGTCCGAAAAACAGCATCTGTCACTGGCAAAAAAACTTTAACTCACTGAGTGTTTGTGATGAAAAAAAAACTCCGCGACCGTCAGCCCTTCCGACTGAGACTTCAGTGAACTTTCCCCCTGAAAAAAAACCACGACCTTGCGAGTGATAGAGTCAGATAGCGACCTGTTTACTGATGCCGATTATGTAGAGCGAAAAACTAACTTTGGTGGGTCAGGATCTCAATCACTACACATTAAAACAGCATCCACATAATTATAACTTATCCCTGGGTTTAGATTGACGGGGGACATCTGGGAAACACCTTGAAAACACACACACACGTCATCATCATGACATGTACCGTCATGTCTCTTTAGGAGCCGCAGCGCCAACTTTCAGTGTGAATTACACAGCGGCTCGTCTTTACTCCAGCGGTGCTTCGCTCTGTGTGAACGGCAGAGAATTGGTGAAAAACCGCTGTGGTGTTAATGTGGTGTTACTTACTACTGCTCCAGAAGGTTGGAGATCTTCTCCTGGATGTGGATGGCTGCTCTATCTCCCCATCCACGGAAGTCCGCAACCTGGGTGTCATCCTTGACTCCACAATATATTTCCGATTACACATAAAATCCATTTCAAAATCAGCTTTTTTACCATCTCAAAAGCATCTCCAGACTCCGGCCCTCCCTCTCTGAACCTGTGGCTGAGACCCTCATACATGCCTTCATCACCTCCCGCCTGGACTACTGCAATGGAGTCCTGTCCTGGCTCCCTTTAAAACCCTGAACAGGCTCCAGTATGTGCAGAACTCTGCTGCCAGGGTCCTCACCCGCACCAAGCCCTGGCAACACATCCGCCTTCACTGGCTCCCAGTTAAATCACGCATCACCTACAAAATTTTCCTCCTGACTTATAAATCTCTCCATTCCCTCGCCCCCAAATATCTGTCTGACCTCCTCCACCCCTACACCCAGTCCCGGACGCTGCGCTCATCAGGCACACACCAGCTCTCCATCCCTCACACCAAACTTCAAACCCTTGGCGACAGAGCCTTCTGTGTGACAGCCCCACTTTCTGGAACACTCTCCCAGCTGAAATCCGCAAACAGACTTCTCTGGAGACATTCAAAAGAGACTTAAAAACCCATCTTTTTAATAAGGCCTGTCATATCTAGATCCAGCCAAATCAATCAACTTTTCTTTTTTTTTTATCTAACATGTATTTTTTGTTTATCCATTTATTCTTTGTTTTGTTTGTTCTATTTTGTTAAGTGTCCTTGGGTACCCTGAAAGGCGCTATAAAAATCAAATGTATTATTATTATTAGGGCCCGAGCAGGTCATCGACCTATGAGGTCCCTATTGTAATTGAAAAAAATATTCCTCTGCGACATTGACTGCAGTTTTGGAAGCGTGAACATACCCAAAAACACACCAAATTTGGAATATATGTCAAATCCGGCGAAAATTGCAATCCTGCATTGTCACTGGGCGTGGTCGTGACCTGCGGGCTCTGTAGCGCCCCCTAGTGTTCAGGAGCACCTCCCACAAGTTCGTAGAAGAACGAAATTCGGTATGCTGATTCCTCATGACCAGACGCACAAAAAACCCATTTGGACCGATAACGTCACTCCAACAGGAAGTCAGCCATTGTGATGTGTGGCGGTATTTTTCCCCAATTCATGCCGACTTTGAAAACTATCTTGTCCTAGAGCTTTAACACCACAGTTTTCACATTAACTCAATTATCATCTTCATGTCTTGAAGAACAAAAGTTATTAAAATCTTTCAGCTACGTCATACTTTAGTGGGCGGGACGGTGGAAACCATTTTTTTCCCTCGCCGTCAAGCATCAAGGCTTTATAACTTCAACATACAATTTCCTATCTACACCAGACTGCTCATAACTGTAGAGGCTGTCACCCTGAATACATCTCCGCATCAATATTTAGTCAGCCATTTTGATTTTGGCCGCCATTTTGAACTTAAAATGGCGTACTTTCGTACTTAAATTATCTCCTCCTACAGATGTAACACCAGTGGCTTCACAGTCACTCAGTATCACCCTCTGACCTTGAAGATGAAAAGTTATTGAAATCTTTATCCTACGTCATACCTGCTGGCCATGGTGGGGCGGTCAATTTTAATCCTTCGCCATAAAGCATCAAGTCCTCGTAACTTCAACATACAATTCCCCTTCTACACCAAATCTCCAAGGAATGTAGAGGGAGTCGCCCTGAATATATCTGTGCATCAAAACTGTTTCATAATCATAGCTCCACCCACTGGACACAGGAAGTCAGACAAACATCATTCGATTGACATGACGTTTACTGCTTGTTTTCTCCCCAGCATGACAAGCAAGTAACAGGTGAGCGCGCAATCTGATGGCGTTGCAGCCTGACACATCTGCTGGCCGCAGTGGTGCCGTCCATTTAAATCCTTCGCCATAAAGCATCAAGTCCTCGTAACTTCACCATACAATGACCAATCTGCGCCAAATATCTCAGGAATGTAGAGGGAATCGCCCTGCATATATCTGTGCATCAAAACTGTGTCATATCCATAGCGCCACCCACTGGACACAGGAAATCAGACAAAGATCGTCCGAATGACATGACGTTTACTGCTTGATTTCTCCCTGTCGTGACATGCAAGTAACAGGTGAGCGCGCAGTCCGACGGCGCCGCAGGCCGATGCACGTGGACTGCGAGGGCCCGTTCATCACTGCTTGCAGTTTAAATTATTATTATTATTATTTATAGCTCATAGGGCTGGATCTGGACTGGAAGTTGTGTCGCGATTCTTCCTTCTCACACTGCGAACAGGTTCGTGGATCTGAGTGTCGCGATTTCGGTTTTGATACGTGTGTCGTTACAGCCCTAGGTAGCATGCGCTAATGTTTACTGTGGATGTGTATCGCAATGGCTCGCAGAGATGCTTTCATTCAACCATACTAGTTGACCCAGAATCTGACCCAGAAGGAGAGGCTCCTGAAGAAGTACAGGCTCTGCGGCTGCAGCAGGTTGTTCAGGATGGTTGGTGCGTCTGAATAATGTTAGTTTGTTCGTATGTGTTGTTACAGTTATTACCATGTAGCTAATGGCTAACAGCTAGCGAAAGCTGTGTTTGTCTCCAACACAGTCTCCAAACCCTTGGACACTGTTCGCATCGTCTCTGTCTCCAGTCTGCACATGTTTCCAGACTTTTTACTGTAACATCAAACTTGCTTCAAACGCCACTGCATAGCAGACCGAAGCGGAGGCAACTGTAAAATACTATCAAACCGCGGCAACACTTACCTTACCCCTCTCAGATATCTCCTATCACTGCGCAGAGGAGGCTTGCCTATGAAAATGACTCCTTTCGTTAAGTTCGTTATGTAACGAAAGGAGCTGAATCTGAACAGCCTGTAGGAGCACTGTTTTGCCAGTGGTTAGGCTGCAGAGACCATGCAGAAATTGCTTGTTTTCCTCATTCTGGGTGTTGGCAGGCTCAGGGAGGACCAGCTTATATATCAGCGTTTCCCACAGTATTTTCTGAGACTGTGGCGGGGGGGCAATATTACAGATCTTATGTCATAGATCTGTAATATTGCAAAGAAATGCTATTTCTATTATTTGTTTCAGGAGAGGAGTTATCTAAGTCAGAGTCCTGCACGAGTGAAAAATAACGTCCTGTGTCGGACACAGATGCAAGACATGCGGACGCCTGGATAGACGGGTCGGGTTTTACGATTGCCATTTTCAAGGCGTCACTTATCATCAGTCATTATCAGCGGCATTTATACCTCATATGAGCTCATTCATGTGTGTTTGCGCCCTCCCAGAACTCATCCCCATACGTTGTCTTACTTTCACTTTTAAAAATTGCGTCCGTCCAATTTTCCTTCGGGCGTCGGTATCAACTTATAGTGGGTTGGCTCGGGTGCGGAATGTAAGTTGTGTCGGAAAACTGGTCGGATGCCGTGACCCGTGCAGGACTCCGCTCTCAGTGACCATTTTAATCCTCTGAGTAATTATCAAGCGAAACGTCCAACATGCTAGTTAACGTCAAAGACTGCAGTGGAAGACGACGGTAAAATATTTCCTTTCTCTAAGACTGGATTTATTTATGGCTGAATTTTGAAGGTGTGGCGGCTTTTATTTTGCCGTGGCGGTGCGCCACAGTCAATTAGGCTACATGTAGGGGAAACCCTGGAGTCCCATTGCTTTTATGAGCGGTCGAGCGAGTCAAAAGCCGAAAAATCTATTTGTGGCGGACGTAATTCTTTCGTGGCGGGCCGCCACAAATAAATGAATGTGTGGGAAACACTGTATATGTAGAGACCAGAGAAAACGTGTTTTTCATAATGTGGGATCTTTAAATAAAAGGCTTTTGTACTTCTTACTGTCTATTTAATATTGTAAAAGAGTGATTGTTGCCGACCATTACACTGTCAAGAACTCCAAAATCCTTCGACCGTTACAGCTGTTATGGTCATTTTGGTTTTAGTTATTAAGTTAATTTTTAATCAGAGTCACTAACTGATAGTTAGAGTTAGGGTTGGTACCTTTTTCTGAGACTGATTTGGTGCAATGACTATCTTTCCCCTCTTCAAGACTGGTGCCCCGAGTTGATCTAATGTAAAATGGATCTTATTGTTTATCACAATTAATAATTATTCCTGATAATGATTCATTACTATTGATGGCCAAATTTAACCCAGAACTCCCTATCAATGTTGCATGTTGCACTACGTAATGGTACATCCTGTGATGCAGCGTACAACCTCTGCAATCTGAAATGATGAAAACTTTTCATTACAAGGAATTTGCAAGATAACGAACCCACCGGATCATTTACACTCACTTTTTTCTTGGCCTTGGGTTTCCAAGGACCAGCGGTGCTAGGAACCCTATTGTAATTGTAAAGATTTTGATTTTGATTTTTCTCCGGCTAAAAATGGTGCTGCAGGCTAAACCGTGCAAGGGAGCGCGCTGCAATTTGGAGGGTTGGTCCAGACTCCTGCGAATATCTCACACACAAAAAACTACATATATTCGCCTGCAGGGGGCGCTATAACCTCGGACAACGCGTTTTTTCCTATAACTCCCAAACCGTATGTCGCACATTAAAAAACCTTGTATCACCACATTCCCTAAATGGAGCTGAATCAGTTTGCGATTGGCTACGCCCACTTCCGGTTAGAAAGTTTTTTCGCAAAATCCCCAAAACTGGAAAACCTGCTTTTTCGAACTCCTCCTTGGGATTTTGTCCGATCTGCGTGAAACTTGCCATGTACACTCTTCAGCTGGATCTGATCTAAAGTTATCAAAAGAATTTTGCTCGGTCGAAAAATGCGCTAATTATTCACGAACAAACTTCTGTAGCTAGCTATAAACATGTAATCTGTTTGATATCTCGGTCAAACTAAATGCTATTAACACCAAATTTCAGATCCTTGGTTGCCATGACACTGGGAAGGGATGAGCCAAATTTGGACAAGTTTGGCCACTCGGGAGTGCTAAAAATATGGGAAGTTTATATCTCTTGAATTTGGTCGGTATGATGTAGGGTCAATCCTGAGGCCATATCTTGAAGGTGGTCATGACTGCTCAATGTGGGCGTGGCTTATTACAACATAAACAAGAAACATTAATTTCAGCAAAACTATTATGCTGACAGCTTTGAAATGTATATGGTATATAAAGAATAGGACACAGTTCTTCCGTACCAAAAATTGCACATGTACTCCACTAGGTGGCGCTATAATGGATGCAATCGCGTTTTTGCCTGTAACTTCCACATTTAAAACAACACATTCGCAAACCTTATATCCATATGTTCCCTGACTACAGCTGGGTTTTCTGACATAGGACACGCCCACTTCTGCTACACATTTCGTTCGCTAAATAGCCACATATGCTAAACCTACTTTTTCCAACTCCTCCGTGGGATTTTGTCCGATCTGCATGAAACTTGGCACGTACACTCTTCAGCTCAACCTGATCTAAAGTTATCAAAAGAATTTTGCTCGGTCAAAAAATGCGGAAATTATTAATGAACACATTTCTGTAGCTAACTATAAAAATGTAAACTGTTTGATATCTCGGTCAAACTCAATGCTTTTAACACCAAATTTGAGATCCTTGGTAGCCATGAGACTCGGAAGGGATGAGCTGAATTTGGTGAATTTTGGCCACTAGGGGGCGCTAAAAATATGGGAAGTTTATATCTCTTGAACGGCTACACCGATTTTTATGATTTTTTAAATTTGGTCATATGATGTAGGGCCAATCCTGAGGCCATCTCTTGAAGGTCAATGTGGGCGACAAATCCAAATCGGCAGACATTCAGCCTTTTGCACTTTCAGTGCACTTCCCATTACAGCGAATACAACGGCTCAGACATTGGCCTGTGTCCTCACTTTTGCCCCGAGCCCGTCATTCTTTGGGGCCAACTTCCGTGGGCTCTGCGGTGCGCGGGGTCCGAGTTGTGCGGGTTGGCTTGGCCCCCGTTCATAACTGCTTGCAGTTCTAGTTATTATTAGGGCCCGAGCGGGGAACCTGCAAGGACCCTATTGTAATCGCAATGATTTTTATTAGGGCCCGAGCAGGGAACCTGCAAGGACCCTATTGTAATCACAATGATTATTATTATTAGGGCCCGAGCAGGGAACCTGCAAGGACCCTATTGTAATCGCAATGATTTTTATTATTAGGGCCCGAGCAGGTCTCGACCTGCGAGGTCCCTATTGTTTTTCAAATGATTATTAGGGCCCGAGCAGGTCTCGACCTGCGAGGTCCCTATTGTTTTTCAAATGATTATTATTATTATTATTATTATTAGGGCCTGAGTAGGTAGACCTGCGAGGTCCCTATTGTTTTTGAAAGGAAAGAAATTTTCTTCTCCAAGTTTGACCTCAGTTTTGGATGCCTGAACACACCCAAAAACTCACCAAATTTGGAATATATGTTACATCTGGCGAAAATTGCGATTCTGCATTGTCATTGGGCGTGGTCGTGACCTGCGGGCTCTGTAGCGCCCCCTAATGTTCATCCCCGCCTCCCAGAATTGCGTAGAAGAACGAAATTCAATACGCAGATTCCTCATGAGCAGACGCACAAAAAAGTCTGGGGGGACCATACTGTCACTCCAACAGGAAGGCAGCCATTTAGATGTGTGGCGGCGTTTTTGTCCAATTCATGCCTACTTTGAAAATTATCTTGTCCTAGAGCTTAAACAGCACAGTCTTCAAATTAACTCAGTAATTTTCTTCATGCCTTGAAGAACAAAAGTTATTGAAATCATTCAGCTGCGCCGAACTTTAGTGGGCGGTGCGGTGGAAACCATTTTTTCTTCACGCCGTCAAGCATCGAAGCTTTATAACTTCAACATACAATTTCCTATCCACACCAAACTGCTAGTAACTGTAGAGGCTGTCTCCCCGAACAAATCCCAGCATCAATACTTAGTCTGCCATTTTGCTTTTGGCCGCCATTTTGAAATATTGCCAATCTTCGTACTTAAATTATCTCCTCCTACAGATGTAACACCACCGACTTCAAAGTCACTCAGTAGCATCCTCTGACCTTGAAGATGAAAAGTTATGGAAATCTTTATCCTACGTCGTACGTGCTGGCCGCATTGAAGCGGTCAATTCTAATCCTTCGCCGTAAAGCATCTTGTCCTCATAACTTCTTCATACAATGTCCTATTTTGGCCAAATCTCTCAGGAATGCAGAAGGAGTCGCCCTGATGAGACCTGTGTAGTCATGGGGCGTGGGCGTGATGCGTGGGCTCTGTAGCGCCACCTTTAGTGATGCCCCGCCTCCTACTTGTAACATAGAAGGACGGAAATTGGTACGCATATTCATCATGAACAGACGCACAAAAAAACCATTTGGATGTATACTCTCAGTCCAACAGGAAGTCAGCTATTTTGAAATTTGGCGGCGAACAAATCTCAGCATCAATACTTAGTCTGCCATTTTGCTTTTGGCCGCCATTTTTAATTATGCTAATCTTCGTACTTAAATTATCTCCTCCAACAGATGTAACACCACCGACTTCAAAGTCTCTCAGTAGCATCCTCTTACCTTGAAGATGAAAAGTTATGAAAATCTTTATCCTATGTCATACCTGCTGGCAGTTGCGGAGCCCGCCATAACAGTCCTTCGTCATGAAGCATCAAGTCCTGATAACTCCTTCATACTATTTCCTAGCTCGGCCAAATCTAGAGGGAATCTAGACGGAGTCGCCATGAATAGATCTGTGCATCAATACTGTGTCATATCCATAGCGCCACCCACTTTACACCCACTGGAAAAATGAAGTAAGGTTTATCTCAGTCAATTTTGGCGCCCTACATGAATGTACATGAATGAAAGTTGGCACGCATGCGTGTTATAACAAGATGCACAAATGACTCATTTACACCCACACTCTCAGCCCAACAGGAAGTGGTCAATTTTGATTAGAAGCACATGAATTTATGGTGTACGTGATGCAAGTCGCCACTAGATGGCATTGTTTTCACTCAAGGCACATGTATCCTGTCTGAATAACCTCTGAATAGTTCCATTCCATTGCAGGAAGTCAGCCTCATATTTATCAGATTTTATTGAAACTGCAAAATTTGGCTGCACGCTACTTTATGGAATATAAAATGGCAAACAAAGCAGAACTTAGATGAAAAGCTTGACACTGATAGACAGCCATAAATACATTTTTGAAAGAAGGCAAGTGAAGCATTATTCTACACTCATTTATGTGCAGTGATGACAGTAGATAGTCAGATGTACATGGCATTTGCAGGTAGTTTTGTGTAAATTGCACATTACAACAGGGCATATTTGAAGGGTAATGGCTTGAGCCACATAATGGATAAGGCAGTGGTAGTAAGCCACAGCACACAATTTTCAAATAAGCCAATTTGCTAAGAATGCCATTTGCGTGTTGTGTCTGCCCTGTCAATGTTGCACTAAATAAGATGTGTGTAGTTGTGATTCTGCCCAACTTTTCCGCGATGAACAAAGTGGCTTCCCCTGCGATATGAAACGACTGAGTGAGTTCTTTGGTTAAACACAGCTACTGCAGGACGCTCGTCAAACCTGGTCACTTGACCGCTCTCCCTTTCCAAAAGGAAGAATCACATCTGGCTGCACTCCACTACCTATCTAAATCTGTGGCACTCCACTTCCATCCTCCCCTATGATGCGCTGCCTTCCTGCCTTCACAGTGACAACAGAAGGCAGTGTCTTAGCTGCACCTGTAGTCGGGTGGTTAGAGTGCATGCCACATACGCAGTGGACGCAGGTTCGAATTTAGGGCTGAGGAAGTTTACTGCAAGCCACAACCCCCCCTTCTCTGTCCCACTTCCAATCTATTCCCTGCAAAAACACAGGTGTCCATGCCTGAATTCCAGACAGAGGCAAAGAGAAGGCCGTAACACTTCACAGAACATAACAGTGCAGAATCGATTGTCAAAACGTTCCTGATTACTAAGTGTTTTAGAAATAATTCACCTGCAGTCCATTTGGATGTCTGTGGATTGCAGGAAGTTGTTCTGACTTCACCTGAAAGGGCTTAATACTGGCAAGGGCAACCCATCGCGTTACAAACACACTTTGGGAGAAGAGACTGATATTCATCCTCCGCGTGCACTGTCCCAAACGCAGGCGGTTGCCGCCTCCGTGAACAACGATCAAGCAATGTGGCTTGCAGTTTTAATTAGGGCCCGAGCAGGTCTCGACCTGCGAGGTCCCTATTGTTTTTCAAATGATTATTATTATTATTATTATTATTAGGGCCCGAGCAGGGAACCTGCAAGGACCCTATTGTAATCGCAATGATTATTATTATTTTTCTTCTCACAAAATGATCGCATTTTTCACTACCTGAACATACCCCAAAACTCACCAAACTTGGAATATAAGTCACACCTGGCGAAAAATTTTATAATCTATTGTCGTCCTGAATTTCCACCACTAGGTGGCGCTGTTATTAAGGAAAGCGCGTTTTGGCTAATAAGTCCCATATACTTTGTCCCACATTCAAAAACCTTATATCCCTGCGTTCAGTGAATTGTGCTGAATCTCGTGGCGTAGGCCACGCCCATTTCCGCCTACCATTTTTTTTCGCTACGTCGCAAAATGTCGAAAACCTACTTTTTCGAACTCCTCCCAGGCGATTTCACCGATTTGCACGAAACTTGGCACACAGCATCTGTGGACCCTGCTGACAAAAAGTTATTAAAAGAATTTTGATAGATCAAACGATACTCACGTTATTAATTAACAACTTCCTGCAGATTTCGTTACAGACAGGAAGTGATGCATATCTTCACATTGGTGTGTCCGAATGACATGACACTCAGAATCCTACTTCCCCATAGGCCCCTGAGGACCTGTGCAAAATTTTAGGCGATGACCACAAGGCGGCGCTCTTTAAATTGAAGTATTTTATATCTCCACAACGGTTCATCGGATTAATGCGAAACTTTGTATATTTATTCTCAGTGCTCTCCCGAGGACCGCTGATAAAGGGTTTACCGATCCGCCACTAGGTGACGCTCTGGTGGCCGTATAATTTAATATTTGGCACTGTGCCCACACCATAACACTTATGGAAATGAAACTCATAGGGGTGCTATAGAATGGCCCCTGTAACTCACACACCAAAACTAGCCAGCAGGGGGCGCCATTTTGAAAAAAAATAGTTTTTGGCCCATAAATCCTGCATAATATGTTGCACATTGTTAAAGCTTATATCTACATGTTCCCTGAATTCAGCTGAATTGTGTGGTGTAGGCCACGCCCACTTTGGCAGTAACTTTCCATTCGCAAAATCGCGGCAAATGAAAAACCTACTTTTTCGAACTCCTCCTAGACGATTTGACCAATTTGCACCAAACTTTGCATGAAGCATCTGTGGACCCTCCTGACAAAAAGTTATTAAAAGAATTTTGATAGCCCAAAAAACGCCCAAAACATAAAACAAAAAATTCCTGCACATTGCATTCAAAACAGATGTTGTTCCATATCTTCCCCAAATACATTCCCATTACCACAACACGTTTGCTAATTGTGTTCCATGGCCTGATGAGGGTCTGTGTAAAATTTGGTGCAAATCGGCCAATGGGTGGCGATCTGGTGGCAGTCTAACTAGTTTGCATGGAATTAAATGGGAAAATCTTCAAATCCTCTTCAAAACTCATCCACTTTCAACCTCTCCTTGTCCTTCATACTTTGAGCTACAGACTCCATTCCAACTTTAGAAAAGAGTCTCAAGACCTTGAAATATTAGTCCTGTATTCAGCTTTTTAAAATCTTGCATGGTTTTGAAATCATCACAGTTTTAGTTTTAAGGATTTTTTGCTTGTCTTTGTCATTTTATAATGGGTGTGTATTGCGTGAGCTAGAGTGCGTGACATCATCACTACAGTGGAGAGCTGATTTAAGACATAGACCTTATATGCATAGAAATGTAGGAAATCTTGTTGGCTTTCAGCTGATGGTCTTATTTCAGAGGTAGGACTTACACTTTTGGCTGCTAAAGCCCCAGAGGGCAAAGCACAACATCAACTCCCCCATGAGCTGCAATTTCTTCCTCTTCAGCTTTTATCATGCAGCAGGTGACATCTCCCATCCCATCAGTTAATCAGTTCTTCTCTGACCTGACTGGATTCTCTGGATTTTTTTCAAGATCATCCAAGAGAACCAGTGTGTGTGACAGAGTGGTGGCACACAGACTCCCAAGAGCAAACAGAGTAAAGGCGGATACACACTACAGGATTTTTCTAACCTTCACAGATTAGGAGACCACACACTTGATGATAAAAGACAGATTGCACAAGATCTCTCTCTGCTGATCTTATAGTGTGTTGTGTTCTCCGTAGTGCACACCACACACTAACCGATTCTTCAGCACAGTATCAGGTTCTTCACGCTCAATATTATAAATCTCGCGTGGTCAAGCGTGACCTCAGTGTAAACAAACATGGCGGACGAACCGGAAGATGCAGTGGTGGTTGTTTTAGGCCTATTACTGGCTGAAAAAGTCATGGAGACGGCGAGAGTGTGGGCTGTAAGCTTAACAGTGCAAGTTGGAGTATTACAGATAGCTTCGAGAGCAGCGCTGTGCGCTCTGGCCCCCGGTACTGCGGGTGACCCTGGCAACAGGTAAATAAAAGGCTGACGGAGAAACACAGCTGACTCAGCTCACGTCTTGATTGGCTGTTTGTCCGGTCCATGTGACATCACACGCTGTGCGTGCTCGACTCCGTTCGGAACACCCCACACATTACAGGATTTCTAGTCGCAAATATTAAACATGTTCATTACTTACGATCTCTTCTTCCGACGCCTTCCGAGTGGATCTGACCGGACAAAATCACTCTTAACACACCCCACACCACAGGAAAATCAGACACAATGTCCTTTGCAAACCTCAGATAATCGTTCCTTTGCTGGCTTTGATAAGAAGCGGGAAATCGGGACAAAAATCACCCTGATAATCCTGTAGTGTGTACCCCCCTTAAGATGGAACTTCCATATCTGTGCAGTGAAGACTGTTTAAGCACAAAGGTGACATCATCCAGTGTTTTGAAACCATTAGGGGAGTTTGAGCCTACCACTGTGCGAGAAGCTGGAAGGTTTGTGAGGCTACTGGAGGACGACTCTTTCAGCTTCTTCCTGAAACTACTTCATTGCATCATGCCTCGTGTGCACATTCTCTTCAGCCAGCTCAAGAGGCGGACCATCGACTCAGCAGCAGTTCACACATTTTTTTCTGACTTCAGCGTACATTATTTCACACCGGCAATGGCAGGCCACCGAATCATAAAGCAACGACTTCCTTAACGGAAGGTGTTGCTTGACCATGCCCCGACGGCAGCATGCATCGACGGCGGCATGCCCCGACGCGCGTGGACTGCGAGGGCCCGTTCAACGCTGCTTGCAGCTTTAATTATTATTATTTTTCTTATCACAAAATGATCGCATTTTTCACTGCCTGAACATACCCCAAAACTCACCAAACTTGGAATATAAGTCACACCTGGCGAAAATTTTTATAATTTATTGTCGTCCTGAATTTCCACCTGTAGGTGGCGCTGTTTTTAAATGTTAAAAAGTCAAGTGCATTTTGGCTAATAACTCCCATATACTTTGTCCCACATTCAAAAACCTTATATCCACGCGTTCAGTGAGTTGTGCTGAATCTCGTGGTCTAGGCCACGCCCATTTCCGCCTACCGTTTTTTTCGGCTACGTCGCAAAATGTCGAAAACGTACTTTTACTATCTCCTCCCAGGCGATTTCACCGATTTGCACGAAACTTGGGACACAATATCTCTGGACCGTCCTGATAAAAACTTATTAAAAGAATTTTGATAGGCCACATAATACTCAAGTTATTAAATATCAACTTCCTGCAGATTTGGTTCAAAACAGGAAGTGTTGCATATCTCAATATTGGTATGGTCAAATGACACAAAACTGAGTTTACAACTTCGCCATAGGTCGCTGAGGCCCTGTGCAAAATCTCAGGCGATGACCACAAGGTGGCGCTCTTTAAACTGAGCTATTTTATATCTCCACATCCGTTCATCGGATTGATACGAAACTTTGTATACTTATTGTTAGTGCCCTCCTGAGGAGAGCATATGAAGGGTTTACCAATTTTACTCTAGATGGTGCTGCGGTGCCAATTTTTAATTTTATTTTTGGCACTGTGCCCACACCATAACACTTATGGAAATGAAATTCATAGAGGTGCTATAGAATGGCCCCTGTGACTTTCACACCAAAAATGACCAGCAGGGGGCGCTATTTTCAATGCAAAGCGTTTTTGGCACATAACACCCGCATTATAAGTAGCACATTGTTAAACCTTATATCTACGTGTTCCCTGAATTCAGCTGAATGGTGTGGTATAGGCCCCACCCACGTTTGCGGTAATTTTCCATTTGCAAAATCTAGAAAAATGAAAAACCTACTTTTTCTATCTCCTCCCAGGCGATTTCACCGATATGCACAGAACTTGTCACACAGTATCTGTCGACCCTCCTGAGAAAAAGTTATTAAAAGAATTTTGATAGGCCACACAATACTCAAGTTAGCAGATATCAACTTCCTCCATATTTGGTTCAAAACAGGAAGTGTTGCATATCTCCACATTGGTATGGTCTATCGACATGAAACTAAGTTTACTTCTTTGCCATAGGCTGCTGAGGCCCTGTGCAAAATTTCAGGCAATGACCACAAGGTGGCACTCTTTAAACTGAGCTAATTTATATTTCCACATCTGTTCATAGGATTGACACAAAACTTTGTATAATTGCTGTCAGTGCCCTCCTGAGGAGAGCTTATGAAGGGTTTACCAATCCGACTGCAGACAGGTCATAGAAGATGCTTCCTCTTTCAAATTTGAGCGAGCGTGGAGCGATTTCACCGGAGATAAATGAAATTTTAGGGGAGCGGAGAGTGGTCTTGGAGCGGTGCTGTCTGGTATAACTTTAAGCGATGGAACGAAGGAGCGAACGCTTTCGTGAGCGGAAATTCTCACCACTCAGCTGCGCTCACATGCTCTGCTACAGACACACATTGCTGGGATGGCATGTATGGGGTGTTTTATCCAAGATGTCCACTAGATGGCATTGTTGTCTTTCAAATCACATGTATCCCAAGCTTGACAATGACACATGGCCACAAATACAATTTTGATAGAAGGCAACTGAAGCAACTTTTCTGTGATGAACACAGTGGCTTCACCTGCAATTTGAAACAACTGAGTGATTTCTTTGGTTAAATAACACATGCCACAGCTACTGCAGGATGCTCGCCAAACCTGCTCACTTAACCGCTGTCCCTTTCCAGAAGGAAGAATCTCATCTCTGCATCAATACTGCTTTGGCCATTTAGCTTTTGGCCGCCATTTTGAAATATTTCCAGTCCTCAAACTGTAATGACATTCTCTTACAGATTTAACACAACAGACTTCACAGTCACTCACTATCATCTACAGACCTTTCAGATGAAAATCTGTTCAAAGCTTTCACCTACGTCATGCCTGCTGGCCTATGGAGTAAGGTAGCTGTCAAAAAGACGTGTGCATGATTCTCACATTCGTATTCGTAATTTTAACATTGGTGCACAAATAAAATTGTTATAAACAAAATTCTACTGTCACACACGTGAGTCTGAGAAATTATCTGGGTAAGGATTGTTTTTATGTGAGTATGAATCTTAAAGCTGTGAGTGCAAAGTCATGTGAGGACGACTCTAATTTCTACGACTACGAAGTCTTCACTGTGAACACAAATTCAAACTTTTGGTTCCGAGCTGAAAAGTGTTGAAATGGCAGGTCACAGGGGAAAATAATCGAACCCCGATTACTCCAAATGCGCATGCGCCAAAGCCAAAATTGGCTGACAGCAGTGGACAGGTAAAGTCAATAACGTGTATGTCAAGTATTTATTCATAACACTGCACTATTTAAGATAATATACAGTTCATGGACTTACAGACTTACTGCTTTAGCTTGCAAGTTAACGACATGCCGGTGACGCTAAGTTAGTGCTAGTCTTGCTGTAGCATTAGAAGTTTGCTTGTGCTAGTTAATTAGCACTGACCTGCAAAATATGAAATAATTAATTTGAGACATAATGTTGATCAAAATACGATGTTTATTGATTTTTAAATTTGATCAATTTCTGCATAACAGATAGTTGCTAGGGACGCTGCTCTAGAGGAGCACAGATGGAAAGAGGCTAAAAATGAACTATGCGGGACATTTGCTTTATGGTTTATTTGTTTGCCTTCATTAAACAGCTTCAGAATAACAGTGGTGGTTAAATAAACGACTTGTGACTTGTTACATGGAGAATGGAGCCTCCAACCCGGTGCCAGCTCTCGTCTCTGCAGCATCACGTCACAGAAGTGCTCTGTAACCCGTAATCTCTTGTTTATGACAGATAAGACTACGCAAATATACAAGTCATAATGTGTGTATGATAATCCATCGATCCACTGATTGGTTTCCCGCCAGCTTCCTTGTAGACAAATGCACATGACCGAGAGGAGGGTTAGCAAAGAGGAAAAGAAACCATACTTAAACAATGGACAGATTTATGTCAATTTAGCTTGCCAGCAGAAAGTCTGTAAGTCCATGAACTGTATATGATTTTAAATAGTGCAATTTTATGAAATAAATATTGGAAATACACGGTATTGACTTTACCTGTCAATGTCCATACACTCACACAGAAACTGCATGCATGTATTCAAGATTTTTCTCTTTTAAGTCAAAAATATCACACCAAATAAAAACTGAATAAAGAAACAAGTGATCAAAATACAATATAAACAAGGCATCGTGCAAACATATTATCTGTCAGTCTCAGAGTGCCATCTCTCACTTATCTATTGTCAGCCGCTTTGCGAAACGACCTCCAACTCCTTCTATGTTGCTATGTGGGTATTGTGCTCCCGGCTATCCTCGTGAACCTTCAGCTAGTGGCTTGCATTGTTTTTGGAAAATGTGGAACTGCTTTTTTATTTGAACTAGTCAGAAGAGATGTCCAGGCAGCACGTCTGTTGGTGCCTTTAGTCCTGATGCTGTGTCACTCTGCTGTGCTGAGGTAGAGGGACAGGAGCACCTGATGCTGTGTCACTGGGCTGCTGGTCAAATATGTAAAAAGTGCATCTGAAGAGAGAAGAGACGTATATGTGACCACTGGATGTTACATTTTAATAGATTATTATTATTGACGTAACTGCTGGCCGTGGTGGTGCAGTCCTTTTAAATCCTTCGCCATGAAGCATCAAGTCCTCGTAACTTCACCGTACAATGAACAATCTGCGCCAAATCTCTCAGGAATGTAGAGGGAGTCGCCCTGAATATATCTCTGCATCAAAACTGAGTGGTATCCATAGCGCCACCCACTGGATACAGGAAGTCAGACAAACATCATGCGATTGACATGACGTTTGCTGCCTGTTTTCTCCCCAGCAGCATCACATGCAAGCGACAGCCGAGCGCGCAGGCCGACGCGCGCGGACTGCGAGGGCCCGTTCATCACTGCTCGCAGTTTTAATTAGGGCCCGAGCAGGGAACCTGCAAGGACCCTATTGTAATCGCAATGATTATTATTATTTTTCTTCTCACAAAATGATCGCATTTTTCACTGCCTGAACATACCCCAAAACTCACCAAACTTGGAATATAAGTCACACCTGGCGAAAAATTTTATAATCTATTGTCGTCCTGAATTTCCACCACTAGGTGGCGCTGTCATTAAGGAAAGGGCGTTTTGGCTAATAACTCCCATATACTTTGTAGCACATTCAAAAACCTTATATCCACGCGTTCAGTGAATTGTGCTGAATCTTGTGGTATAGGCCACGCCCATTTCCGCCTCCGTTTTTTTTCGCTACGTCGCAAAATGTCGAAAACCTACTTTTTCAAACTCCTCCCAGGCGATTTCACCGATTTGCACGAAACTTGGCACACAGCATCTGTGGACCCTGCTGACAAAAAGTTATTAAAAGAATTTTGAGAGATCAAACGATACTCAAGTTATTAATTAACAACTTCCTGCAGATTTCCTTACAAACAGGAAGTGATGCATATCTTCACATTGGTGTGTCCGAATGACATGAAACTCAGAATACTAATTACCCATAGGCCCCTGAGGACCTGTGCAAAATTTTAGGTGATGACCATAAGGTGGCGCTCTTTAAATTGAAGTAATTTATATCTCCACAACGGTTTTTCAGATTAACACGAAAGTGTGAACAATTATTGTCAGTACCTTCCTGAGGATACCTGACAAAGGGTTTATCGATCAGCCACTAGGTGGTGCTCTGGTGGCCGTATAATTTAATATTTGGCACTGTGCCCACACCATAACACTTACGAAAATGAAACTCATAGGGGTGCTATAGAATGGCCCCTGTAACTCACACACCAAAAATGACCAGCAGGGGGCGCCATTTTGAAAAAAAACAGTTTTTGGCCCATAAATCCTGCATAAGATGTTGTACATTGTTAAAGCTTATATCTACATGTTCCCTGAATTCAGCTGAATTGTGTGGTGTAGGTCACGCCCACTTTGGCAATAACTTTCCATTCGCAAAATCGCGGCAAATGAAAAACCTACTTTTTCGAACTCCTCCTAGACAATTTGACCGATTTGCACCAAACTTTGCATGAAGCATCTGTGGACCCTCCTGACAAAAAGTTATTAAAAGAATTTTGATAGCCCAAAAAACGCCCAAAACATAAAACAAAAAATTCTTGCACATTGCATTCAAAACAGATATTGTTCCATATCTTCCCCAAATACATTCCCATTACCACAACACTTTAGCTAATTGTGTTCCATGGCCTGATGAGGGTCTGTGTAAAATTTGGTGCAAATCGGCCAATAGGTGGCGATCTGGTGGCAGTCTAATTACTTTGCATGGAATTAAATGGGAAAATCTTCCAATCCTCTTCAAAACTCATCCACTTTCAACCTCTCCTTGTCCTTCATACTTTGAGCTACAGACTCCATTCCAACTTTAAAAGAGTCTCGAGACCTTCAAATATCAGTCCTGTATTCAGCTTTTTAAAATCTTGTATGGTTTTGAAATCATCACAGTTTTAGTTTTAAGGATTTTTTGCTTGTCTTTGTCATTTTATAATGGGTGTGTATTGCATGAGCTAGAGTAAAGTAAGTAAGTAAGTAAACTTTATTTGTACAGCGCCTTTCACAGACCAGGGTCACAAAGCGCTTCAACAACAGACAATAGACAGCTAAAAAGTAAATACTAATTAAAAAGGCCAAGACAACTGTACAATGTCAATCATAGCAGCCCCAATGCAATTAAGGAAAAGCCTGCACAATTAAATAAGTCTTAAGTTGCCTTTTGAAGGAGTCAACAGACTCCATCGAACGCAGAGCGAGCGGAAGATTGTTCCAAAGCCGGGGAGCAACGGCCTGGAAGGATCGATCTCCTCTGGACCAGAAACGAGTGCGTGGAGCCATCAGCAGATTCTGATCCACAGACCTCAGAGCCCGAGATGGGGTGTAGGGCTGGATTAGATCGTTGATATAAGGTGGAGCCTGACCATGCAAAGCTCTGAAAGTTAAAACCAGAATTTTAAAATTGATCCTAGAGGAAACTGGCAGCCAATGAAGGGCAAGCCAGATTCAGGTGATGGAGGTGGAAAACAGAGCCAGCGAAACGTTCCGTGCCAAAACAAACGGCTTTTTATTTTACTACAAACAGTAAAAAATACACACATACTAGTGAAGACCCAGCAAGGCAACAAAATGGCCGGAACCTAGCTTCACACCAAGCTACTTCCACTCCGACCCCAGAGAGCTGAATGAAGCTCCTTTAAATATGGCAGCCTGCTAAGCCCAATTGGGGCAAACCATTAATGAGGGGGAACACCACAAACATAATTGTCCACCCCTGACATTATACACATTAATATACCTCCGAATAAACAATACCAAATCCCCTTGTGACACAGACAATATTTCACCTGACAAACCCACATCTTTGCATAAGGATCACCCAAACCAATATACAACAACAAAACAGACACCCCTGAGCGACATGGGCCGTGCCCCCCTTGCCCCGCGCTCCATAAAGACCGCCCCTGCAGCGGAGCGCGCTTCCGCAGAGGAGCAGTGGAGTCGGACCGGGAGTAGAGGTGAGCACAGGCGAGTGTATGTGAATGTATGCAGGACCAGAGTCTTTACCAGTGAACAGATGAAGAGCGGGACGAGTAGTGGGTACCTCACTACACGCCAGGATGATAGAGAGGAGTGAAAACTGTCACAGGTGAGTTGTGGGTTTGGTGCATGCGAGCCGCGGCGCACGGCGTTTCTGACGCCGGTGCCCGGCTCACGCCACACCTGATAGCTAAGCACGGCACCATACACACATATCATCACCGCACACCTCAACATAACCTTTTCCTCGAGTCCTGAGAATAATAGGCGGGAGTGTGTGCGGGTGTATGAGTGTGTGTGTGTGTGTGTGTGTGTGTGTGTGTGTATGTACAAATGTCCGTGAAAAGTCTCTCTTCGCTCCCTCGTGGGCCACGCCACACAACGGCGTTCCCTCGAGGAGACTGTGAGAAGGGGGGGGGATGCTCACCTTCTCACAGGGATATGTGTGTCCACCTATTAGAGCGGGTCAGAATTCTCACTGCAGAGTTTTGCACTAACTGCAGGCAAGACAGCTCCTTCTTGTTCAGACATGAAAACAAGCTATTACAATAGTCTAAACGCGAAGACACAGAGGCATGAATGATCAGCTCCAAATCATTTTGTGACACCATTTTCCTTAATTTGGAGATTTTTCTCAGTTGAAAAAAACTATTTTTGGTCAGCTGTTTGCAGTGTTGCCACTAATGACATGTCTTTGTCAAAGACAACACCCAGGTTTCGTAGGCTCGGTTTAACAGACTGGCCTAAGTCACCCAAGTACTGGCTCAACCGAGCGATGAGTGCGTGACATCATCGCTCGAGTGAAGAGCAGCTGGAGGAACTGGAGAGAAAATTCTGTTCAGCTTGATTTGGATTCCACATCTTTTACCTCACATGAACAATATATGCATAGAAATGTAGGAAATCTTGTTGGCTTTCAGCTGATGGTCTTATTTAAGATTTAAGACTTACAGTTTTGGATGTGGAAGCCCCAGAGCGACAAGCACTTCAACAAGTCCCTCATAAGCCGCAATGTTAATTTTGAGTCTACATTTCTGGAGGAGAGCAGACAGAGCCTGTTTGGTCTCTCACTCTGAAGTCCTCATTTTTTACTCTACAGAAAAACAACATCAGAGTTCAGCAATGTCTCCTGTGACTCAATATATAAATGTTTTGCAGATAACCATTACATTTCTTTCAAAAAGGCAGGAGTTTGGAAGGCCTCTTACCCTGCAATTTTTATGGGCACAATTTTGGCTGTGCTATTGCTGCAGCATGTGTTCAGCAAAAGAAACTGTTCACCTTTTAAGTTATTTCAGCCCTCTTACTTTTCAGCTTTTCTGACTTTTGAGCTTTTTAAATCTTTCTCCCTCTTCAGCTTTCATCATCAAATGTAACATCCCATTAGTTAATCAGTTCTTCTCTGACCTGGCTGCATTCTCTGCTTTTTTTTCTTCTTTTCAAGATCTCTCAAAAGAACCAGTGTGCTTGATAAGAGTGGTGGCATACAGACTCCCAAGAGCAAACACAGTAAGATGGAACTTCCATATCCGTGCTGTACACTCTGTGTTTGAGCACAAAGGTGACGTCGTCCAGTGTTTTGAAACCATCAGGGGAGTTTGAGCCTACCACTGTGCTGGAAGCTGGAGGGTTTGTGAGACTACTGGACGATGTTACTTTCAGCTTTCTCCTCAAACTATTTAATTGCATTATGCCTCGTGTGGACATTTTCTTCATCCAGCTCCAGAAGCTGACCATCGTCTCAGTCTTTTTCCGGGGAATCTCACAGCAGTTCACACAGTTAGAAAATACTGTTTGATTATCACATAAATGTTCGTAATCGTGTACTATGGCAGAATGATGGTCTGTGTAAAATTTGGTGCAAATCGGCCCATAGCTGGCGCTCTGGTCGCAGTGTAATTATTGTGAATGGGAAGTAAATGGGAAAATCTTCAATTCCTCTTCAAAACTCTTTGACTTTTAACCTCTCCTTTTACCTCATGCTTTGAGCTAGAGACACCATTCCACCTTCTAAGGAGTCAGAAGACCTTGAACTATTGGGCATGTATTCAGCTTTTTAAAATCTTCTACGGTTTTGAAATCAACACAGTTTTAGATTTAAGGATTTTTAGGCCATCTTCTGATTTTATAATGGGTGTGTATTATTTGGGAGGCGTTTTCCCATTCATTCTTATGAGGACATTTTCCACTTTGTCTCTGATATTGCTCCAGCATGTGTGCAGCCACAGCAACTGTAAGAACGCTCTACAGGTAAAGGTGCAACAGCACCCTCTACTGGTGCAAGTGAACAAGTCAGGACATGCTCAGGCACACTGAAATGCAGCAGACCAGTCAGTGAGCAGACCGTGTGATGCTGCATGGACTTTCTGTGTGTTTCTCTAATGATGTGTGCGTTCTTGAGGAAACTTAAGTGGTTTCTGCCTGTAGTTATGGACAATTTGATGACTATTGCAGTTTGTGTTATTTCACGTGGAAATATGTTGTGTGAGTTTGAGTTAGCTTTCTTTCAAAAATGGCAGGAGTTTGGGAGGCATTTTTCCCATTCTTTTTATGGAGACATTTTCAACTTTGGCTCTGCTACTGCTCCAGCATATGACCAGCATTGAAACTGTTCACCTTTTAAAGCTCTGTCAGCCCTCTTACTTCTCAGCTTTTCTGACTTTTCAGCTTTTTAAATGTTCATCTTTCTTCATCTTCATCTTTCATCATGCAGCAGTTGACATCTCACATTACATTAGTCCATCAGTTGTTCTCTGACCTCGCTGGATACTCTGGAATTTTTGCAAGATCTCCCAAGAGAACCAGTGTGCTTGATAGAGTGAGAGCACACAGACTCCCAAGAGCAAGCACAGTAAAATGGGACTTCCATATCCATGCTGTACACTCTGTGTTTGAGCACAAAGGTGACGTCGTCCAGTGTTTTGAAACCATCAGGGGAGTTTGAGCCTACCACTCTGGATGCTGGAGGGTTTGTGAGGCTACTGGACGATGATACTTTCAGCTTTCTCCTCAAACTATTTAATTGCATTATGCCTCGTGTGGACATTTTCTTCATCCAGCTCCAGAAGCTGACCATCGTCTCAGTCTTTGCCCGGGGAATCATGCAGCCGTTCACACAGTTTTTCTGACTTCAGCATACAGTATTTAATACCGGCAGTAGCAGGCCACCGAATTGTAAAGGAATGACTTCCTCAGCAGAATGTGTTGCGTGAACAAGCCCCGACGGCAGCATTCCAAGACGGCGGCATTCCCCGACGTGCATGGACTGCGAGGGCCCGTTCAACGCTGCTTGCAGCTTTAATTATTATTATTATTATTGTTATTATTATTATTATTATTATTATTATTCCTATCTCGATTATTAAAACTGTTAATTCTCTTGTGGCTTCTGTTGCATCAACAGGAAGGCCTTTTACTGAAATGTGATGAAATATACAGTACTTCTCTCTATTTAAGACTTTGTGGCATTGTTATTACTTACTTACTACAAAATCCTTCACTTTTTTTCTTGTCCTAAAATTGTATGTTGTATTTTCTTATGTTACCTTTCTTGATGACAGGTATCTGGGAGATATGGCCACTATTGTGAGTGACCACAGATAGGTGGGACATCTGTATCTTTGGTGAGGACAGGAGGGTAGGTGTGCCCACAGGAGAGTAATCGAAGATGGCAGAACCGTAATTCTGCCGACGGCCTTCTCGTCGGTTGCTGTCGATAGCTGCTTGAAGCTCACCGGGAGAGCTGAATCCCTGTCTTTCACATTCGTATGGGTAGAGGTACTTCATATACCTACACAGAAGAAGAAGAATTTAATGATTTACTTTGCTCTTAGTCACTGTCACTTTATCACATGTTGTCAATCAATTATCAATTAATCGATTTTTGCATGGAGGAAGAAACAGTCCCTTAACAAAATCATGATTATTCAAATAACATACTTTTACTGTTAACTAATTGAATGTGTTTACCTGAAAAAAAGTCTAATTTCCAGTTCCATCTGTCTCGTTGTTGTGCTCAATGCCTCTTGTTGTGCTCAATGCCAATGCGTTGTTGTGCTCAATTGTGCTCAATGCCTGAAACACGGTTTCAGGCATTGAGCACAATTTAAAAATTAATTAGTATCAATCAATGGACATAACTGATTTGTCAAATTCTAATCTACTAGTGGGGTTCATGTTAATTAAGGTATTAATTCATGTAGTAGTTGATAGTTTATTAATTAAGGACACATACAGTAACATACACATAACTTAATTGTCATCTTATTTTATGCATTCAGTAAACATGTTTCAATTCAATTCTACTCCTCTGCTGTATTTATACCCCGAATTGGAAAAGTTTATGGTCCTCACTTTGGTATCCAGCTTTGACACTGGGTATTGTTTATAGTACACAATCTTTTGCTCATGTGCATCAGTATGTTTGACTCAGCAGACAAGTAATTTCAACTGTTATCTGTTACAAAATTGTCCCTTCCAAGCACAAGAGATACAGAGTGCCAATGTGCAGGTCACCAGAGAAGTTGGATATCAGACAGCTTTGTTGAGAAAAGGACTGTGGCCACACAGCTGTCTAAAAGGACACTAGGCAGCAGAAAAAATACAGGTATGTTTAACTATGCATTTCTGAATATCTGTGGTGTCAACAATCAGAACAGATTCTAGGCATGCAAAATATAGTTCTTAAAAAAACACTTGTGAAATTGGCACCTTTCAAATACAGGATGAATGTTAGCTGTGGCAGGTAAAAAATTCAGGTCAAGTTGCACCGTGGTTGATATTATCAGATATTGAACACAGACAGTAAATTAAACACGTTGTAGACGTCCAGCAAGCTAATGTTTAGAAAGTAGAAGAGAGAATGTCATGTGTAGTGTAATTTGTATAGTAATGTTGTCAATACAATGTAGTAACGGTGCTCCTAATGGACTTAAATCCTGGTCAGTGCCACTTGAAGCATTTCATTCATGCATTTACATAATGCAGGGTTTCCCCCAGTGTATTATAAGCCTGGCGGCCCGGCAAGCTTAAATTTCCCACTACCAGGCTAAGCATCGTTTATTTATTTAAATGGCGACATCTTATGGTCAATACGTGAGCACATGCCGGATCTGAGGCAAACCACTGCTACTGTCACTACACGCTAACTAGGCTACTTGTGATTGAACATAACAGGATGTCACAAAGAAAAAGCCAAAAACGCTGAACTTTTTCTTCCGAAGTCGGACGAACAAAGGTGAAGACGTTGAGCCTGCAGGTTCACGTGTTGACCAGGTGTGCAGCGGCGCGACGTTGGCTTAGTCACGGGTTGATGAGGCAGCTAGCATGGATGTAGCATGGATGTTAGCTCATCGTCTGCTGCAGTGGCAGAGCAGCCTTCTCGGTGCCGCGATGGGAAACTTAGAGCCAGCGGATTTAATCAAAATTAGTTTGTACAGCGGGTGACTGTACCTGACCAATTATGGTAAGTTTTATGTTGTTTTATTTGCAATACGTGAAAATATTAACAATAATAAGTGCGCTAATTTCACAGTGGTTTCGTAGTAAAACGGCACTATTAAATTCAGCGTTAGATAAGCTCTTACGGTAGCTGTTTGAATAAAGTAAAAGATTCGGTTTTAAGGTATGTTTTACCGAGTCTTTCGTAGGGATCCTCGGCCAGAGCTTTTCTTCTTCTTCTTCTCCTTCTTCGGGCTTTCACGGCAGCCGGCATCCAAAAGTTGCATTGCTGCCATCTATGGGACTAGCACCGTAGTGCACTATATCCTGCTATGGTGTCTATATTTGAAAAAACAGCATTTTCCCATCCTGCTTGATTCTACTTCTAAAATACTTATCAGAGATACTTCTTCAAAGCCAATTTCTTACAATTCTCTGAGTAGATCTTGTCTTTAGCGGTCATAGTTTCTACCAGAAATCAAAGCATGTTGCGCTGTCGCATGTTCCTGACATGAACACAAGCCATAGAGCTTTTATTGAAGCTGCTTGCACTACTTATAGGCAAGATGTACTAAACGCTCATGTTGGGTCCACCATTACACCAGCATCAATATGGCAGAAAGCAGAAGCAAGTGTAAACAATACCACATTGTTTCAAATGTAAATGTATGTCACTAATTTTAATTAAATATGTCATGATCTGGTCTTGGCAGTCTCTTCTCCCCTGTGTGTGTTGTCTTTTTTCCTGTGTCTGTCTGATCCTCTGGTCTCCCCCTCCCCTGTCTGTGTTGTGTGTGCATGGGCGTGGCTACTCTCTCCAGCAGGAAGCACCAGGTGATAAGAATCAGTAATCAACCACTCCATAAAGCCTCTAGGTCTTCAGCCACTCATCGCTAGATCTTACTTTCAGCCTGAGTGGTATTGTTTGTGTTCTAGATCCTGGCTCACTCGTGTTATCTCCGTTCACTCGTGTCATTAGCTTGTGAAGCTTTGTTTGACCCGATCTTTCCTTGTGCCACAGTTACCTCATCTACTTCCTCCTGCCTGCTTGCCTGCCTGCCTGCCTGCCAGCCTACAGTTCTGTCTATGATTGGTCGAGCCGTCTCCATCTACATGCCAGTCAGAGTACCTGTGCTTCTCGTCCCCGCCACGAATATTCCACCATCCAAATGGATCTTCTGCGGGACGTGAACCGCGTGGCCACGCGGCACCGACCTCTCCTCGCTACAGGGGACGCCAATCTAGGAGTCGTCATTCACCGAGCTCCGTCACCCCATCTCACAGACCACGGGATTCACTGGCTCGTCATTCCTTCCTCGCACCACAATTATTGTGTCACAATAAATTTTGACTTTGTATTCGCACTCCTGAGTCTCGAATCTTGCGTTTTTCATTCTGGTCTCTGTTGTATTCTTAACAAAATATCTATTTGGAAATATCCAATAGTTAGCTTGCACTGTTTTCATGTTGCAGGCTTGTCAATCGCTGCAGCATTCGAGTCAGTCATTAGTATGGCGCATGAAGCCATTAGGGGTGCGACGGATCAAAAAACTCACGGTTCGGATTGTTTCACGGATCAGAGTCACGGATCGGATCATTTTTCGGATCAGCAAAAAAAAAAAAAAAAAGACAAGACAAATGCCGCGGTGATAAGCGGTTGTTGAGCAGCCTTCGTTTTCACTCCTGTCAGTGAAACACGGGGTGTCGCTTCAAATGCGTGGCCATGCTTGATGTGTTTCCACTGTCATATGGCTTTCTTGTGCCACAGTGCCTACACACCATCAAGGTTTTATCCACTAACCTCTTTCCTTCGTCATTATATTTCACAGGTAAGCCAAAATGCTCCCATACAGGGGATTTAAATGACGCGGGGCGTTCAAGTTCCTCCGTTCCTCCGCTCGCCATGACCACGCTGCCCTTAACAAGTGTGTGGATTGAACATGCGCATAACTTTTTTTTTTTCATAAATCAATCCGCGGATCACGTGTGTGCCGAACCGAAGATATTGATCCGAACGAATCAGGGATCAATGATGATCCGTTGCACCACTAGAAGCCATAATTATTGGTTTTAAATGCCTTTACTGGCTTCTAAAGCACGTAATTGCCCACCAATTAACTTTTAACACTGATTTAATGCAAGGCAGTATGGAACCACTCTAAACTCTATTACATCATGAATTTGTTACCTATAGGGCACTGCCATCAGTCAGTTGCTGGCCTGTGTCAGGCCCTTGTCCCAAAAAAAACATGCTTTGCCGCCGGTGGGCTGCCCTTCCAACCTACCACCGGGCTTAGCAAGTTTTCTGGGGGAAACCCTGTAATGCAAGTGTGCAAGAGCCATTCTATTACTTCTGTAGTCTGTTGTTATGTGTTTCCACTTCTTAACATTTCACCTCATATTAAAGAGTTACTCATAAAGCCACAGAGTCGAAAGAATAGCTGACTTGCATCTCCAAGCAGACATGAATAATCCTTAATTTTGCAACAATGTGTTGCTAAGTAAATTACTATTGTAAAAAAATAAATAAAAGTATAATTCAAAGAAGTATCCAAAAACAATTAATCCACAAAGAGGCAATCCTAAAATATTAGGTCTTCGTAACGCTCTTTCTTCACTAACTGTTGAAGTAGCGTACAGCTGCAGTAGCAGAGGCTGCACTATCAGATTCGCATTTCTAGGACCCTAGTTTTTTGCGTAGATCAGGGTAAGAAGGATAACAAATAAATGTGAGTACTGAAAGTGACTTAAGTTGTATTTGACAGACAAACATGAAGACAGAAGGACAACTGCAGGAAACAGTAGACAGATAGATCCATGTGCGCACATTTCCAAGTTGATGTAGGATTTATAAAAGGAAATTGCACTCTGTGGCCAGGTTTTAGAATATCTTTTGGTGTACATACATTTCTTTGTTTGTACATATTCAAATACTTAGTGTGGAAAGTCCACAGAATATTACTAATGAGGCCCCTGGGATTTGTATATGTGTATGTTTTACGACAGGTGTTGCACTCATTGACGACAGGTGTGCAATTTGTGCCAAATCATTTGTGATTTGATTTTTATATCAGCGTTTCCCAAAATTACATATATCCTTGTTTCTATAACAAGATGGCCTCTGAAGTGTACGCAGCGACACACATTGTGGTCCTTTGTTGTATGCCGTCGGATTAGTTGCATTTTGACAAGAAAAATACTTGGTTAAGGTTAGGCAACAAGTGTACTTGGTTGGACAAATATTTGCTTAGGTTTAAAAAAAAGAGGTCATGGTTTATGTTCCATTCATTACGTTACTTCTGTAACAACTGTAATGTGTGGCTAGCATGGTATTAAGAGAGGAATGTGAGAACAGGTTATCAATAATCAGGGTTATTAGCTCTTACTCACTGTGTTCGGAGAGTAAAAGCTGCACTTGTAATGGAGGTAGGGAGGTTAAGGCCTTTGGTGATCTCACGCCATATTTTCTTATTGATGACTTCCACTAAGCCGCCTTTTTCAGTGACGAGCTTGTAGAGCATGTAGAGATCTAACACCTGCTTGGCCATGATAGGAATCCGATTCACTGGAGTCCCTGCAGAAAGCAAACACAGTATCCACAATCAATTCCATTGACTTTGGTTCTTCACATCAATAGGCTTCTGCACCTTCTTATGAGGCCAATTTATCCCAACCTAGTCAAATTTCTGACAGTTCTGTTGACACCTGGAAAGATAACCTTTGGAAAAAGTTTCTGATGTTTCATCTTGGCATCGTCTGGAAACTGTTAAATGTATTAAATTTATGTATTGAATAATTAACATACAAATATGCATATATGCAATAATACAACACTTGATGAAAGTTAAAAAGCTTATTGAAATATAGTGTTCACAAAATAAACACATCAGGCATGAAATCAATGGAAAGCAGCCTCATTAAAAGAGAACACAACCAAATTAGTCCTGACTTGTTTAAAATGTCTCAAATACAACTTGTGAAAAATGGGAGGTCATCTTAGTGATTGCCAACATGTCCCCTCATTAGCAAATTGAGGGGACATGCAGGGATGGGTGCATGTGGGGTGTGGCATTGTTTAAGTATCATTTGAGGTAGTAAAACTACTTCAATTAAGGAGAGTAATTATGAGTTGATTTTGCATTGCTGGCATGTGAACAAATGAGAAACTATCTGAAGAAAAGACTGATGTTTAAGGACAATACCAGTTTTAAGTGTGAAGCTGCAGTGCCTCAACGCCAGTCTTTGGAAGAGAAAGTGCAAGACAGGCACATAAAAGGCTGTACTTACGGAAACTAAAGAAGTATAAATTCCAGAGCCCAATTCTCAACACTTTTTACAGAGGAGCAAAAGAAAGCATCGACACAACTGACAACATCACAAAGTGGCGTGTTGGTGCACAGTCCAGGACAGAAAGATTCTACGTCGGGTGATTAAAACAGTCCAGTTGACTGAGCAGACTAAACCTGGGCGGATTTTTCCACTAGACACTGTCATTGCAACCTTAAAGATACATAACACAAACTGTAGCTGCAACAAGGCTTACATCCCCAAATGTCCTACTGTAAAAAAGAAAAAGTTTAGAAAACGTAAAATATCAACATGATGCAAGAGATTTTTGAGTTTTCTCATCTTTTGCCTGCTGTTGTTGACCTAACTAAGGTTTTTAAGTTTTGCCAAGAGTTCTGCCAACTTGGATCTTCTTGTTCACGTAATAAGGATAATCCTGTGAGACTAACAAAGAAATTCTTGCTTGAATGCCATGTATTTCTACCTTCATCAAACACAGATTTTTTTGTTGAATTAACAAACAATTATTTCCCTCAATGCAGGGTATAAAATTAGATTTTTGACAGCTGCCAATGGCAGGTAGGGTTTGAAATTTTACCGGCCAAAATATGTTTTGACCGGCCAAGTGTTCACAATCACGACCTTAACTAACAGATTTCCTGTAGTAAACACTGAACAGCATAAAGATAATTGTTAATTGCCCACTGATTGTTTTTTAGTAGTGAACTATCTAAACTACTACTTCTTCCTCTTCCTCCACTACTTATAGGTGTGATTGGCAAAGGACAAAAAAGCAGGAAAATATATGACTCACTCCACTATGTATCTCTTTACATTTAGTTGATCCCTTTGGCTTCAGCTTAGAAAGAAATAGTTCGCCCCACAAGTCCAAAATTCTTTGAACACAGTGTTTCCCCTGAGATTTTTTTGTAGCAGCGGTGCTGTTTTTATTATTATTATTATTATTATTATTATTATTATTATTATTATCATATTATTATATATTTTTTATGGAAACAGAATCTGTTTTAGAAGTCACTGGGTCACATGACATGGGTATTGAGAAAATAATGATAGTTGCATATTAATATTCATACAAAATAGAGGAAGCACTAAAATACAATCAAAAGAGCTGTGTCTTATTCGTCCAGTTTACTAATACAATCTGCTGCTGGTTTGGAGTCACTGGGTCACATGACATGGAAGATACTGAAAAAACTGCAATTATTTTGTATTAATATATTTATGCTAAGTAATTTAATGACGGTCCCTAGGCTCTGGAGGTGAGCTAACTGTCCTCCTGATGCTAACACTGGCTGAACCTCAGTAAAGTCGCAGCTGGACCGGAGTGAATATCCACCAAATATCCGCCAAATATCCAACGTCAAACTAACTTCACCCCGGTTCGATGAGTTGCAGCCTTTGAATAGGATGACGAGGATTTCTGTCATTCAACTTAAACGGTGACTTGTAGAAATTATACAAATAGCAGTAATGGCAATAATAATTGATTTCAAGATAACTTAGGGTGGAGTGCTTTCACTGTGTGCAACTTAAATTTGCCATTCGCCCGTGATATTAAACCGACAAAAATCATATCTTTTTTTCTTCCTTTTCTTTTTTTTTGCGCTGGCGCTGAAAATCCTGCAGCAGAATGCATATAGGGGAAACACTGACACATCAGATAACCTTCCACAACAATTGCAGGCTATTTGGTGGAGCTCTGCTTTCAATAAAGTTCAGTTGTGACAAATGAATGGACTTGCGGAGTGACATGAAGACATGACTCAGAGGCAAAAAAAAATGTATTTATTTATTTTACTCACCAAAACATATTTTTACACGCATTTGGCGAGTGGCATGTGCCAATTTTAAACCCTGCCTCAATGTCATGTGTTTCAACCTTCTTGAAAATAGATTTTCTTGGTGAATAAACATACAATTATTCCTTCAATGGCATTTATCAGTCCCTCCAGAAAAACGCGATTATGCGATCGCATAATTGAACGCATAATCAGCCTAAGTCCACATATTGCAAGAGTACCCATCTGCAGTCAAGATGGCCGACAAGGGCTCCGCCATATATCCAATCCATACCGGAAGTCCCAACCGGAAGTTGTGGTTAATCACCAAAATAAAAGCCGCCTTTTAACCGATCCACACCGGAAGTCCCAACCGGAAGTTGGTCAATCAGAAAAACGCGATTATGGGATCGCATAATTGAACGCATAATCAGCCGAAGTCCACATATTGCAAGAGTACCCATCTGCAGTCAAGATGGCCGACAAGGGCTCCGCCATATATCCAATCCATACCGGAAGTCCCAACCGGAAGTTGTGGTTAATCACCAAAATAAAAGCTGCCATTTATCCAATCCATGCCGGAAGTCTCAAGCGGAAGTTAGTTAATCAGCGAAATAAAAGCTTAAAAAACACGTACGGTTACACCATAGACTGTATGGTTAACACATAACATGATTCTATGCATTTTGTGCATTTACATGTTTATCGTAACGGTATAATTGATTAGTTAATTGTCTCGCCACGACTTTACTCAGAAGTTAGTTAGAAGCCTATGATAATCACTAACTTATAATGTTAACATTTCATGGATTTAGCTTCAATATCAACGTTATGAATAAAAATGTGAATATTATGTTTGTGTGGTGGTGATAGGGGGCACACACACACACACACACACACACAAACAATAGGATGCAGGATAACTAAGAATAAATAAACTGAATTCTCAAATTAAATAGAGAATTGGTAAAACGGTCACAACAAATGTCATACTTATGGGGCGCCGATTGTAAAGTTGGGCATGCTAAAATAAACAGCTACTTTTGCCACATTTAGCAAAAAACATGTAAAAAAAAACATGTGAATTTTTCAGTGTTACTTTTGACCAGATTTACAGCAATATTTGTGAATTTTATGATATTTACTTCTCTTGTAAAAAACATAATTTCAGGGTTTAATCTGAATAAAAAAAATCTAAATCTAAATGTTAAATATTAAATCTAATATAAATATAAATATAATGTTAAATATAGATATAAATGTTAAATGTTAAATATAAATGTTAAATATAAATATAAATGTTAAATATAATGTTAAATATAAATGTCACGGTTGAAACTAAATATTTAGCTAATATGCAAATTCACACTGTCTGTCACCGGAAGTACCAAAATAAAAGCTCATTGACGCGAGCCGGCTCTCTCCGTGGTCTTCTTCGGGTCGTCAGGCGGAGAGACTGCGGTCCGAGGTTTGTCGCGTCTCCACACCGCGCTCTCTTGTTGTCTACCAGCATGTCCACTGATATAGCTGGAAACATTGGACGGGCCGTTTTGAAGGCAATACAAAGTTTCAGCAATGCGCCAGCGACAGCCACAGCGTCCAGCAAAGAGCCGCCACAGCACTCGGTAACTTTGTTTTCCAACTCCTAAAGTAATGTTAGCATAAAAACTAGTTAACGTTAGCCCAGTAGAGGTAATCTTTGCTACGTTATGTTGCTAGTGTTCAACATCATTTGTTTGTTTTTTCTAACAGACTGTAGATGCAGAGACTGCTGGACATCGTCCCAGTTTTTTTTTATTTTGCTAATGCCATCCCGCTGAATGTAAATGTCTCCTCAGGCTTCACCAGCAGTGCACCTCAACCAGCGACACCCGCCGCCTCCACCGGGACATCATACCGCTCGGTAACCTTACGCTTTCATACACTTTATACCCTAGATATCTGATTTTAATGTTTCTGTTTTCACTCGGACTATGGTGGAATATTTGAGACAATGCCAGCATTTTAATATGATACATCGCTAATTAGTAAGTGCTTATCTTAACAGAACTGCCAAGACCGTTTTCAAACGTATATGTGCAATGGCTTTGATGAATGAAAAAATGCAGGACTGCTACATGACTTTTCCTGAACGTGTCTGTATTTTAATTTCGAATATTTTTAGTGCATGGTAAATGTTAATTTATATACTGTTTCATTGATTTACAATTAATATTGATTGTAAATATTAATATTACGGTTATTAAACACAAATACAATGTTTGTGTGTGTTTGAGTACATATGTGTATGTGGGGGGCTGCTCACACATATCATTCACGCTAGAACTGAAAAATAAGGCCAACACTGTAATTTAACTAGAAAAATTGTATTTCCTGCGAAAATACAGTGTGAATGCTGAAGGATGAAGCGAAATCTGCTGAATGTACTGCCGAAAAGCTGAAAAAGTTGAAAAGTTCAAGGCCGAAAGAGTTTAAAAAGTTGAACATGTTGATAGCTAAACAGTTTCTGTAGCTGAACATGAAGCTGAATGTATAAAGAAGCTCAAAAGGCAGAAAGATTAATATTTTTAAAAGATGAAATGACAGAAAAGCTGGAGCGGTCTGAAAGACTTGAAAAAGTTGAACATTTTAATTGCTGAACATCAAGTTGAATGTTTGAAGGAGTTGAAAAAGCAGAAAGATAAATATCTGAAAAGGCTAAAAAGCTGTAGACTAAGAGGGCTGAAAGAGGTTAAAAAGGTGAAAAAAGACTGAAAAGGCCAAACAGTTGTGGAATAACAGGGTTGAAAGAGCTTAAAAAGGTGAAAAAAGATGGAAAAGGCAGAAAAGTTGGAAAGTAAGACGACAGAAAGAGCATAAAAATGTGAAAAAATACTGAAGAGGTGGAAAGTTAAAGGCAGAAAGAGCTTAAAAAGTTGAAAAAACACTGAAAGGGTTGGAAAGTTAAAGGCAGAAAGAGCTTAAAAAAGCGAAAAAAGACTGAAAAGGCCGAAAAGTTGTGGAGTAACAGAGTTGAAGAAGCTTAAAAAGGTGAAAAAGACTGAAAATGTGGAAAGTTAAAGGCAGAAAGAGCTTAAAATGGCTGCATTGTCTATTTAAAGTAAAAGATGTGGGATCCAAATCCAGCTGAAGAAAAGTCTTTCTCCAGATTTTCCAGCTGCTCCCCACTCGAAAGATGATGTCATCCACTCGAGCTCAGGCACTACACACGCACTCTTGAGATACACACGCGGGGAGAAGTAGGACAGCCAGAGATGAAGAGATCCCTATTAGAATGAATGGGAAAACACCTCCCAAACTCTTGCCATTTTTAAAAAAACTAATGATTATGGCCAAAATATTTACATGCTGAGTGAGAGGAGACATGGCTGAACGCGCTCATGTCGTTTTTTTTTCTGTCGAGTGAGAAATGAGGGCACAGGAGCGAGAGACAAATCAGGTACCGTCTGCTCTCGGACAGAAATTTAGGCTCAAAATTAACATTGCGGCTTATGGGACGATACTTGAACTTCATGTCGCTCTTGGACTTCTAAATCCAAAACCGTAAGTCTCACATCTGAAACGAGACCATCAGCTGAAAGCCGACAAGATTTACTACATTTCTATGCATATATTGTCTATGTCAAGTAAAAGATTTGGGACCAAAATCAAGCTGAAGAGACTTTTCGCACCTATCTTCGAAAGCCGCTCTCCACTGTGGCGATGATGTCACCCACTCTAGCCGACGCAATACACACCCATTATAAAATCAGAAGAGGAGCTAAAAGTTCCTAAAACTAAAACTGTGATATTTTCAAAACCGTACTACATTTTTAAAAACTGAATACAGTGTCAATAGTTCAAGTTTCGCTGACTCGTTTAAAGGTGGAATGGCGTCTCTCGCTCAACGTATGAGGTACAAGATGAGGTTGAAAGGCGATGAGTTTTGAAGAGGATTTGAAGATTGTCCCATTTGAATCAATGTTAAATTTTTTTTGGAAAAAGCTGAATTATTGAAAAAGTTGAAAAGTTGAAAAGTTGGAAAGCTGAGGGTTGAAAGAGCTGAACGAGCTGAACATTTTAATATTTGAATGATTTGAATAGCTGAATGCATGCTGAAGCTATAGCAGAATGAAATTTGAAAAAATCCCCATAAGGATGAATGGGGACAATTTCGCAGAAAAAGCTGAATATTTCCAAAAGTATGAAAGATTGAAATGAGAAAAATACAAGCAGTAATGTCCTTAAAAAGCTGAACATTCTGATGTTTGAATGGTTTGAATCGGTCAAGATTTGAAGGAGAAGATAACGGACAAAAAAACGTACGGAAGAGGAATAATAATATCTAGAAAAATTGTATTTCCTGCGAAAATACAGTGTGAATGCTGAAGGATGAAGCGAAATCTGCTGAATGTACTGCCGAAAAGCTGAAAAAGTTGAAAAGTTCAAGGCCGAAAGAGTTTAAAAAGTTGAACATGTTGATAGCTAAACAGTTTCTATGGCTGAACATGAAGCTGAATGTATAAAGAAGCTCAAAAGGCAGAAAGATGAATATTTTTAAAACATGAAACGTCAGAAAAGCTGAAGTGGGCTGAAAGACTTGAAAAAGTTGAACATTTTAATTGCTGAACATCAAGTTGAATGTTTGAAGGAGTTGAAAAGACAGAAAGTTGAATATCTGAAAAGGCTAAAAAGCTGGAGACTAAGAGGGCTGAAAGAGGTTAAAAAGGTAAAAAAAGACTGAAAAGGCCCAACAGTTGTGGAATAACAGGGTTGAAAGAGCTTAAAAAGGTGAAAAAAGATTGAAAAGGCAGCAAAGTTGGAGAGTAAGAGGACAGAAAGAGTATAAAAATGTGAAAAAAGACTGAAGAGGTGGAAAGTTAATGGCAGAAAGAGTTTAAAAAGGTGAAAAAAGACTGAAAAGGCAGAAAAGTTGGAGATTAAGAGGACAGAGAGAGCATAAAAATGTTAAAAAAGGCTGAAGAGGTGGAAAGTTAAAGGCAGAAAGAGCTTAAAAAGGCGAAAAAAGACTGAAAAGGTGGAAAGTTAAAGGCAGAAAGAGCTTAAAAAGGTGAACAAAGACTGAAAAGGCCGAAAAGTTGTGGAGTAACAGAGTTGAAAGAGCTTAAAAAGGTGAAAAAAGACTGAAAATGTGGAAAGTTAAAGGCAGAAAGAGCTTAAAATGGCTGCATCGTCTATGTAAAGTAAAAGATGTGGGATCCAAATCCAGCTGAAGAAAAGTCTTTCTCCAGATTTTCCAGCTGCTCCCCACTCGAAAGATGATGTCATCCACTCGAGCTCAGGCACTACACACGCACTCTTGAGATACACACGCGGGGAGAAGTAGGACAGCCAGAGATGAAGAGATCCCTATTAGAATGAATGGGAAAACACCTCCCAAACCCCTGCGATTTTAGAAAAAACTGTAATGGTTATGGCAAAAATATTTACATGATGAGTGAGAGGAGACATGGCTGAACTCGCTCATGTCGTTTTTATTTCTGTCGAGTGAGAAATGAGGGCACAGGAGCGAGAGACAAATCAGGTACCGTCTGCGATCCTCCAGAAATTTAGCCTCAAAATTAACATTGCGGCTTATGGGGCTTTATTTCAACTTCTTGTCGCTCTCGGGATTCTAAATCCAAAACCGTAAATCCTACATCTGAAATAAGACCACCAGCTGACACCCAACAAGATTTCCTACATTTCTATGCATTTTTTGTCTATGTCAAGTAAAAGATGTGGATTCAGTATCAAGCTGAAGACAATTTTCATTCCTATCTCCGAAAGCCGCTCCCCACTCTGGCGATGATGTCACGCACTCTAGCTGACGCAATACACACCCATTATAAAATCAGAAGAGGAGCTAAAAGTTCTTAAAACTAAAACTGCGACCATTTCAAAACCGTACAAGATTTTTAAAAACTGAATACATCGGCACTAGTTCAAGGTCTTGACACTGATAACACTAATAACACACTAATAACCCTCTCAATGGATAACACCGGAGCACACTACAAGGATGCGCTCCGACTGGACTGCCCCTCTCCTTCCACCTGGACGCGGTACATCTCGATTACCCTACCCTCAGTTAGCTGCTATTGACAACAGCTAAATGATGTTGGCTCTCCTTTCATCCTTCACGCGCTAGTCAAATAGCTGCTATAAACTGCAGCTAACAGACGTTGCCGGCAGTTTATAGCAGAGGCTCTATGTTTTTAATTAAGACAACCAACAGCCAAGGCACTAACAGCAATTTTCAGTCCCAGGCAACAGTTAGAAAATCAGCAAAGTCTATCTGAACTGAAAACTGCTATTAACTGCAGCTAACGGACGTTGGCTGTCTTTTCATAACTCCTTCACGCGCTCGTCAGTTTTCAGTTAGCGTTAGCGGTTAAGCTAGCAACGTTACCATCGTGTAGCCAACAATAAAGGCTTTGCCCAACAAGAAAAACTCTGCACCCATTGATTCATGTTTACTCTCGTATGAATTAACACAACTTTGAATGTACTGCTAAAACAATAAACCTGTATTTCGACCGATCATACTTGCTGGCCATGACGGCCTTGCTTACCTGACAGACAGCATACAGCGACTGAAGTAACGTCCGGTCCGCCCGGCTGCTCCAACAAAGTTTGAGTGTGGCGTTCAGGGGCCACTCGGAAATTCTGGTGTTGAACCTCTGAAAGCGATCCCCAAACCCTGCAATATCTCATAGAGCACGTGGTAAAACGTTTGCCGAATGAACACCCGTATCCAAATAATAAAGGATGTGCTGTACACTGCATTTCACAACGTTTATACAGTTTCTACTAAAGAAACAAATTTCAAAATTGAGTGTTTTGTAGGGGAGTCCGGCGAAGAAGTAGCAGGGTTTTACAGCCTTGTTGCAAACTAACTGACACATTCACAATGAAACAAAAATCGTAATGCATGCTACTTAATGCCGAATTCCAAAGAAAAGCACAAATGAGATCAAATGTGTCGTTTCAACATTTTTATTAAGTTTCTCCTCGTGATGCAACAAACCTTGAAATTACTCGATTTATAAGGTGGTCTGAGCTTTGCCGTAGTGACAGTCATCACACACACACACACACACACACACACACACACACACACACACACACACAACAGAGATGGAAATTAGCACCCGCAACCCACAGGTGAATTTGTGCGCTGGCGGGTGAATTTAATCAGTTTACCAGCCACTATGGCGGCCTTATTCCAGTCAGATCTGATCCAATTAATCTTAATGATCGATATCTTGGTTAAGGCATAACAGTGCGCTTTCCACAACGCAAAACTCGGATCTGGTCAAGTGCGGTTACGAGCCGGTTCACTAATAATGCGGCCCTGATACTACATCCAAAGGCGGATCAGCGAAATGTCCCCCCTCTCCACATCTGAAAAACTGTAAGGGTTATCACCAACATATTTAGATATTATAAAGTTGAAATGGTGTCTGTAGCTCAAAAGAAAGATGAATATTTTAAAAAGCTGAAAAGTCAGAAAAGCGCAAGGGGCTGAAACAGCTTTTCAGGCAAGTTTCAACACCAATATGCATGATTTAACGAGAGAAATTGCGATTTCCGGATGATGAGGAAAGTTAAAGGCAGAAAGAGCTTAAAAAGGTGAAAAACGACTGAAAAAGGCCGAAAAGTTGCAGAGTATGATGGCAGAAAGAGCTTAAAGAGGTGAAAAAAGGCTTAAAGGTGAAAAGTTAAAGGCAGGAACAGCTTGAAATGGCTGCAGACATGCTGTATCAGGACCAGGGACAGAGACGAAAATGTCCCCCATAAGAAATGAATGGGAGAACGCCTCCCAAACTCCTGCGATTTCTGAAAAAACTGTGAGGGTTATCGTCAAAATAATTGTATGGTGAGTGACAGGAGGAGTTGCTGAACGCGGTCATGTCGTTTTTATTTCTGAAGAGTGTAAAATGAGGGCGGGAGAGCGATAGACAAATCAGGTACCGTCTGCTATTTTCCGGAAAATTCGCCTCAAAATTAACATTGCGGCTTATGGGACAGCAGCGAGAGTTGCTGTCGCTCTCGGGCTTCTAGATCCAAAATCGTAAGTCCCACATCTGAAATGAGACCATAAGCTGATAGCCCACAAGATTTCCTACATTTCTATGTATATATTGTCTATGTCAAGTAAAAGGTGAGGGATCAAACTCAAGCTGAAAACAAGTTTGAACATTTTTTTCGACGCAGCTCTACACTCTGGCGTGCGGCAGTTGGTGATATCACTCACTCTAGCCGACGCAATACACACCCATTATAAACGCAGAAGACGGGCTAAAAGTCGCTCAAACTAAAACTGCGATTATTTCAAGACTGTACAAGATTTTTAAAAACTGAATACAGGTCCAATAGTTCAAGATCTGCTGACTGCTTTAAAGTTTGAATGGTGTCTCTCGCTCAATGTATGAGGAGCAAAAAGAGGTTGAAAGGCTATGAGTTTTGAAGAGGATTTGAAGCTTTTCCCATCTGCGGCAATGTTAAATTTTTTTCGGAAAAAGCTGAATTGCTGAAAAAGTTGAAAAGTTGAAAAGCTGAACATTTTAATATTTGAATGGTTTGAATAGCTGAAGGTATGCTGAAGTTACAGCAGAATGAAATTTGAAAAAATCCCCATAAGGATGAATGGGAAAAATTTTGCATAAAAAGCTTAATATTTCTAAAAGTATAAAAGGTAGAAAAGAGAAAAATACAAGCAGTAATGTCCTTAAAAAGCTGCACATTTTGATATTTGAATGGTTTCAATCGCTCAAGATTTGAAGGAGAAGAAAGCGGACGAAAAACGTATGGAAGCAGGAATAATAAAAAGAAAGAAAAATAAATTCCAGAATTTATTAGTGTGAATGCTTGCAGCATTCACACTAATAATAAACTCCAGAATAACAATAGTGTGAATGCTTGCAGCATTCACACTAATAATAAACTCCAGAATAACAATAGTGTGAATGCTGTGTCAGCATTCACACTAATAAACTCCAGAAGAACAATAGTGTGAATGCTGTGTCAGCATTCACACTAATAATAATAAACCCCAGAAGAACAATAGTGTGAATGCTTGCAGCATGCTGGACAACCACTTTGCCACCGCCAAACACTCGCGGATGGTAGAAGCAGCAGGGGAGGCAGCCAAGAAGCAGCTCACCTACCTCGAGGCGTCAACGTCCAAAACGGTTGCTAGGACTGAAAGAATCAAGGTCAGTAACCTACAAGCTACGGAAACGTCTCAGCAACGTTTTTTAAGTTTGAGCCTTGTGTTTTTGAAGGTCTGAAATAAAATGATGAGAAAAGAACTTAATTATTCCCAACACTTTCTGTGATGTAGTATGCTTGCATAACATAGGAAGTCATTAGAAATGACTATTTACATTGAGGTAGTAGTGAGAAGAGTGTTCGGGGAATCTTTTTTTTCTTATTCATCAAACCGCAGTTTTTGTAAATTCCCGCAATTTTTGCAAATTCCCGCAATTTTTGCAAATTCCCGCAATTTCATCTCATAAAATTGCACAAATATCCCGCATATTCCATCGCATTTTTTTTGGAAAACGTGCCGCATAATCAAGGTTTTTTGCCTGCAACAATCACAACAAAACTCAGCGTTTTTCTGGAAGGACTGATATATTCCTAGATTCACCAAACACAAATATTCTTGTTGAATAAACATAGAGTTTACCTTTATAAATCAGGCAAAATTTATGTTGCTGTAATTCTATTTGAAGAAGCTCAATAGATGAATAATTAATAAAACAGACTACAGCTGAATGTTATCTGAAATATTTATTCAGCTTAACAGTGAACAGACGGGTTACCCGCCTCACATACAACATTTGTAAAAAAAAAAAAAAAAACACAAAATCAACAACAATACATTGATTTTCAATTAGCTCATAGATAAATTAATGAATTAGTTTGCTCTGTACCTGTGGGTTTTTCATAATCACATTGTTGTAGATTACGAAACAAGCATACTGTAACACTAGTAACACTCAGAGTGAATCTTCCTCCATGCTAAAGGTTTGAAATCAATACTTACTGAACATGTAAATAATGTTTATTTTCCCCCCTATGGTTGGTTGCTTCTGAATTTACATGTGAACAAGAACTTCTGGTTATTTTAACTGGTTATTTTGTTTTACATAAGCGTTAACCACAGTGTAACCACAATACACTAAACAGACTCCAAACTACACAGAACAGGCTAGAGAACCCCATTGACAGTCACAGTAAAAGCTTTGTTTTCAGAGACCTTGTGCGCTGCGAGCATCGAGAGATGGTTTGAATTGCTTCGAAGGTGTATCTCATCTGTTTTGGATAATTAATGTTGAGGGCAAACAGAAGGCCAAAGAGGTATGCCAAGGCAGTAGAGAGGTCTGGAAAGTTATGCAGCACGATGGCCCCTTCCGACACAACTGCCTGGTCTCGCACAGAGATGTTGGCTTCATCTTGTAGGACGGTGAGGATGGCAACAGTCGCACCTTGCAGCACTGGTGCCAAAGTGTCACTGTCCTGAGGAAAAATAACAGATGCATTATTAAGAGCTTAGAAACACTAGAACTAAAACTAAAAAAGACAAACTAGAAAGAGCATTTTCTGAACAAAACGCGTGTGAATGCTGAAAAGGTGTTGCTAAAGCTCAAAAGTATAATGTGTAAGCTGAGAGATTCTTGGCTTCATAAGGGCTAAAAGCAGTTGAAACGTAAAAAGGCAGAATAAAATGGGCAGCTATAAACTGGAATCTGACATCTAAAGAAAATTGATGAAGTAATGGTAACATAGCTGAAGTAATAGTTGAACTTGTGTTCAACATTGTACACTTGGAATGAGGAATTACTTCAGGAAAAACTTTGTTGCATCTTTGCGGAGGAAAATGGGCAGGCCTCTCAGTGCTGCTATCTTTTGGTGGGACACAATGTCGAATGTCTAAAGAGTATCCAGTGGAAAACATGAGTATTTGAATTTGTATAGTACTGTACTGAACTTATACATGATGCAAAATCAGAAATCTTTCATAGTAATGAAGATGAAGCACAGGTCAGACCCCAGTAACATGCTTAAGTAAAAACAAAACAAAAAAACACTGCAATCAATTCAAACAAATTGAAATACTGTTCAACCAAATGTCACCAAATAAAAACAATTTTACTGACAGGTAGTTTCACTGCAGCTAACATCTTTTTCTCTGTCTCTCTTATAAGAAAGTATATTCATGCTCTTCTAAAAATGCCAGTCAAAGGAGCACTTCACTTACCTGATCATCAAGTTTATCCAGGGGGTCTTCCATCTCCTGACCAAAAGCTCCCTTCATAGGCCAGTACAGTTTCAGCAGACCAGGCCCAAATTAGTCAAGGAATGCATTGAAAGTCCCCAGGAGGTCTTCAGATTCAGATCTTCAGATCATTCTTCAGATATCTACACAAGACAAACAACAAAATATTGTCAATTTTCATAACCATAATGTCAGGAAGGAAATTCCTCTTCACCATGTTAAATATCTGACCATGTTAACAGCAAAACATATTTCAAAAAGCTACACTCAACATGCACAATATCTATTGAATACCTGGTTTCCTGTGCATCCTTAGGCATCACTGTGTATTTAAATTTCGCAAAGTAATGAAAATACCCTATATCAATTTCTGTATGCAAATGTATCATGTTCCATTGTTATACTGTAATCTGTGACCCATGAGATTCTGTGAAGTACCTTAACCATCTCACTCTTTCCGCCAGTTAAAGAAAATAAATCTCCATGCAAGTCATAAATATGAAAAAAATCATTTTCAGCTGTTTTTTCCCAGATAAAACTACTTTAAATGATCTCATAATTATGAATTTTTATCTCACAATTTCCATTAAGCATGGGTTTTTTTTTCTTTAAATGGAAGAAATGTGCTTCCATAGGAGTGAGATGGTTACTGTAAGAATATTAGTACAGGTCACAGAATCAAATGCATCACAGATTTATATGTAACACTGGCAAGAAAGAACGGCATTTGTAAACATGGATTTTGAGGATTGAAAATTCAATAAAAAGGTGACTATGCCATATCCATAACAGTTACAGAAAGTGATGTACTCCATGGAAGACATAAAAACACAACAAAAACAGTGCAGTGTGGAGGAGGGGACTTGAGTGGAGTGGTAAAAAAGTTTGCCAACTAATTTCCCCAGCAGATACTGTACTTCTTCAATTACAGTCAATGCAGTAGAATAAGCCATGCCCAATTTGAATAAGGGAATTGGTAAATAAATTAGGACATCCTTACCTCCTCAGAAGAAAACAGCGCAGGCCACCTCTCCTGGATCTCAGATACCATTGGCTGCCACTCTACGTCCTCACTTCGACTGAGGGAAAATGTCAGCTCCATCTACTGCTGTATCAATGTCATGTTCCTATTCTTCTTTTTCATTTCATTGACCAGAGCAACTCTTTCCTCTTCAAGTGTAGAATCATCATGGTGTTGTGGATAATCTAGCACATGATTGAGCTCTCCACGTTTGGGCTTCTTCAGGGTGAACGGACTGTCATCTTCACCTCCCCCTTTTCTTTTCCTGTTTTCACAAGACAGTGTCATGCCAGCAGCCCAACTGTCAAGCTAACATTGTACATAGGGATGTAACGGTTACCGGTGTCGCGGTAAACCATGGTAAAATTCCCGACGGTGAAGGTTACCTTTTAAGATTTAATTACCATGGTAACCGCCACGGTGTGGAAAACTCGCGGCGCATGCGCAGCGTGCGTTTTGTTATGTAGTGAAGAAGACATGGCGGAGGGAGGACGTGATAATAGCGGCCCTCAAGGCATTTTTCCGCCTTCAGACAGAGCCAAATCTGAAGTCTGGACATATTCTGGTTATTATAAAAATGCTCAGGGACAGCTGATCGAGGATGGCAGCCCTATCTGCAGGAGCTGCGAGAAGAAGTTGGCAGTTGTTGCGAGGGGCGGCAACACATCCAATTTGCTTACTTTCACTTTACGACCATCACCCTCAACTGTTCAGTGAATGCAAGGTAAATTAACCTTAAGCTTGTGCGCATGATGTATTTGCATGTCTACTTTGCTGTTGTCACTAATGTAAACTGACCAGATAGTGGTATAACTGAACGAAGTTGATCCGTGATTTGGCACGTTATCTGAACCGCTTATTAATTGTAGATTTCACTTTTTAAAGTCGACCTAATAATTCCCCAAATATTGATGCAGAGCTGCAGTGAGGAGGATTTGAGACAAACACGTACTGGGTGGACTGAGTTAGTGAACACAAACTGACTGAGATGACTGACTTTCATCTCAGCTCCATTCACCGGAGCAGCGTCTACCTGTGGCTCAGCAGACATTTGACCAATCAGACTGACCGAGTCCAGACAACAGACGAGCAGGTAGACAGAGAGACAGACAGCCAATATATATCAGAAATATTTAATACTTGTGGATTATTTGACTATAGATAAGGAATAATATAATATGGTGAATATAACAAGTGTCTAGATAGAGATAAGAGTCAAAATAGAGTATTCATAATTAATTTAACAATAAACATTTTTGTTTTGATCTAAAAAATGATCCAACCCGTTTCCAACAAAAGTGATGTGATCTAAACTGTGAGTTTTGTGATCTATTGGTTGCACCCTTAGTATTCAGTAACAGTGACAGTAATAATTAATAATGACATTTTCTATTCATTTTTTTCACAGAGAGTGTCTGCTGGCCAATCGAGTGCTGCTGACAGTACATCTCATTCTACCTCTGTAATGCAAACATTAAAGGACACATTTCAAAAACAGGCTGCTTATGCTCATTACAAAAAGCCAATGACCTATTTTGCACAGTTTTGATACATTCTTTTATACTTATTTAGTGTTGATTTTGCAGTGTTTTGTTAAGGTTTTGGATTTGGACTATTATAACATATAACACATCTATTTAAATCTAAGTCTTGGTGAAATTATTTCAGTTTATCAGTGTATCAGTGTTTTTTCAACATTTTGAGGAAATTTTGAAAATACCGCGGTATACCGAAAACCGTGATAATTTTGGTCACTATTACCGCGGTGTGAAATTTTCATACTGTTAATCCCTACCTATATGATCCGAACTCTGCCTCATGTCTGCCCCATGAAAGCGTCTGCATGGTGTGCAGATTAACGTACAAAACGAAAATGTTTAGCCACAGCAGACGAGCAGTAAAAAAGACAGTCTGAGCTAATGTAATTTAAAGGGATAGTTCGGGTTTTTTGAAGTGGGGTCATATAAAGTACATATCTATAGTCGGTCTGTTCCCTACCGTAATCACCGATCAGCGCAGCCTCAATTTGGAGGAGCAGAAAGCGGCTCCAGCCAGACGCTCAGCTTTGTACTGCAGTAAACGGGGTCCAGAGAAAAAGTGAAGTAAACCAAGTGAAGTGTTGCGCACATGAACAATTTACGAGTTGGCCCAACTTAACTAAAAAATCTGCTCAAAGATTTACAAATCCTTGTGTTGATTTTAAAATAGCAGTTAAGACAGCAATGAGATAAATTTGCTGGGCAAACAAGATTTTATAGATTGCTTATTGCAAAGCTTTTTTTCTGAGTCAGTTTAATTTGAAAACTCTAATGAGATAAACAATTACTAGTTATCATTTTTACAGTGTGGATACAGACCTACTGTAGAAGGCAATGAAGCACCTTTATTGCCTCAAACAGTTGAAATATGACAAGCAATGATCAGGACCACAGAGCCCTACAGAGTGGAGCAATTAGCTGAGTGCACCATCAGTGCAATATTCACTCCTCTCCTGGACCTATTAATAAAGCAGCATAGGGCCTGAGCACACAATGGAGTCTCAGAAGACTCAAGTAGCTGCCATGTTGCAAACATCTCTGCTGTCTCAAAGTCAACAAAGTTTAAGAAAAGTCTCCTACCCCAAGCCATTAGGATTGGCAGATTCAAAATAGTTTTAGTAAGGAGAGGGATTCAGTACATCCCTTTTGGCACACTGCTTAAAAATATTTTACATCTTTCTGTGGGAATATGACCCCAACCCTTTAAGATAACCCTAATTTCCAACTTAGCCACACTTTTACTAAAACCTGCAGACATGAATTGTAATTAAACACATATTCATAGTGTTTGCTTGTAAAACTGAGAAAAAGAGAGCCTTCATTTTTATAAAAAATCTGAATGTAAAAAAATGGTGTGTGGTCTTTTACAGGATATGAATGAACTGCAGTTAATGACTTCTGAGTCATTAACTGAAAATACTGTGATAAAAAACAAAGGCAGTACTAGAAATCCTCAGCCTCTGTTTCCCCCTACCCACCACCACCACCACCACCAGCAGCTTCATTTTTATTACCACTCATTATACTGTCTGCCTTTGCTGATCTATAAAACTATTTTGGTGAAGACACAATAGCCGCCCAAACAAGGACTCCGTAATAAATAAAAGCGTCAGGCTTTGTCTAAAAGAATCTGAGGAGAGACAAGCCTCTTAAAACAAGATTTATTTGCTTTCAATACTATGGGTGATGTATTTGTCTGTCTTGTTCCCTGAAAGAGAAATAAAGAATAAAGGACTAAGGACTAAGGATGGAGGCCTTTTGTCAGCACAAACTATCTCATCAGGCCATATGTATCATTATGACAATGAGCAATGGCAGACAAGGTAGTCTAACAATCTTCTTCAGTTCTCAGCTGCTAAGAGAAGAGGAGTTTAGAATTAGAACAATCTGGATCATCAGGGACTAGTGCAGTAATCATCTTTATGCTTGGCTTCATCGCTGATGCATTCACTTTGCACCTCTAAGCCAATAATTGGATGAGAATTTCTCCTCTCATTGACTTTGCTCTTTTAACCCATGAAATGAACGATTAATGTGGCATCACAGTTATAATCAATTGTTTATCTACTTCAATTCAACGCCCTAAATGAAGACAAGGAGGAGGGAGGAACGCACTCCGATCGTCAAAATCAGCAGAATACTAAGAAGCCCGTTTGAAAAAGCTGTCCCAGACTGATTTATTGGCTTTAACATATTTGAATTTGCATTTGAAGAGTATCAGGAGTCATAATAATGGGCAGATAATGAAGGATTCAAAACATATCATTGGCTGGGAGCTTACATTCACTTTGTTAGCTTGGATTTGTAAATCAGAAGTTGTTGAATGGATGATTCATTTCATTATGTATCAAAGATGTAATCTACTCATCAGGGCTTCCCCACAATGAGCAAGCTGCTGGAGGAGAGTGGTGAGTTGTGTTCTCTTTTCAATAGAAATCCGGCAAAGCTAGCAGATGTTTGATGTTTTGATGAAGAACAGCAGTGTAAAAACAAAGAATTGGACTGTGCCAGAGAGAAAACTAGGATAAATATCGGAGCGTCATCTCAGAGGGGAAGGGAGCTGCGGGATTTGTAAGGACTGTAAGGCGACGCAGAGTTGGCTGCTTTTCTGCTGGAGCCCTGCTTGATATGTTTCATTCTATTGTTATAACCACAAGGCTAAGGTGGCAATGGTTACAGTAATATTTGCAATAGCGTATATCGCCGTACAATGTTGCAGTCGAGCTACGTAGCTTGCTGGTAAGTCTAGCTTGTTAGCTTGTAGGCTAACTCCGATGTTTAGCTTTGTCTTTATGGCTACTGGTTAGCAGTCTTGGGTAAGTGTCTTTCAAGTGACTGGGCAGTTATAACTAGGGATGTCCCAATCAGATCACGTGATTGGAAATTGGGGCGGATCACGTGGTTTCAGACTCGATCGGAATCGGACATTACATCCCGATCAGAGATCAGATATAAATAGGATAGATAGATAGATAGAATTACTTTAATGATCCCAGACAGGGAAATTATTTTGTTACAGCAATAACAAAATATATATTTTCATTCATATATTCATTCTCATTATTTTTTATCAGATCTACAATATTTCAAAACAAATGGGAAAAATGTGTGTGCACAAGGCATGGCTCTGGTATTGGTAAACATAATGACCGGCCACCACTGTCAGCGTTTTTTGTGCCTCTGATTCATGTCTTCATGTCTTCATGTCACTCCACAAGTAGTCCATTCATTTGTCACAACGAAACTTCATTTAAAGCAGAGCTCCACCAAAGAGCCTGCAATCATTCTCTGATGTACCAGTGTTTCTCCTATATGCATTCTGCTGCTGGATTTTCAACGCCACCGCCGTAAAAAAAATAAAAATAATAAAAGATATGATTTTTGTAGGTTTAATATCACGGGTGAATGGCCTAACCTAACCCTACACCCTAAGTTATCTTGAAATCGATTATTATTGTCATTACTGCTATTTGTATAATTTCTACAAGTCACCGGTTAAGTTGAGTGACGGAAATCCTCGTCATCCTATTCAAAGGCTGCAACAGGCGACTCATTGTACTGGGGTGAAGTTAGCTTTAGGTTGGATATTCGCGGATATTCACTCGGGTCCAGCCACAACTTTACTGAGGTTCGCCCAGTGTGAGCATCAGGAGGACGGTTAGGTCACTTCCCAGAGCCTCACCCTGAATCGCTGGAAACTGATTTAGGGACCGTCATTAAATTACTTAGCATAAATATATTAATACAAAATAATTGCAGTTTTTTCAGTATCTTCCATGTCATGTGACCCAGTGACTCCAAACCAGCAGCAGATTGTATTAGTAAACTGGACGAATGAGACACAGCTCTTTTTATTATATTTCAGTGCTTCCTCTATTTTATATGAATATTAATATGCGGAAATTATTACTTTTTTTCTCAATAGCTTCGATGTCATGTGGCCCACTGATTTCTGAAACAGATTCTGTTTCCGTAAAAGATATACAATAATAAAGAAAATAATTGTAAAATAGTTCTCTAATGCTCAAAAGGTTAACATATTGTCAAGCAGCAATATTAACTTCTGCACTATTTTGTCTCATGTCTTAGATTCTGAAATTCTGAAAATGGATTTCTTTTTCAAAAATCTCACCAGTAGTCACGATTTAAATAATTTAATTTTCTTCAGGGGGGGCATGCCCCCCGGCCCCCCTTGTGTTGTTAGGTTACCGACTCAGAGCACAGCTGCTAGAAAAATATCGACAGGAAACACTGGCCCTCATTTATCAATCTTGCGTGAAAACGGGTGATGATCTGTGCGCAGAATTGGTCTTACGACAAGGACACACGTGTGATTTATGAAACATTCGTATCTGACCAATTCCAGCGTACGAATGATCAGGTCTTGATAAATACGGCGGCTGAATTTGATCCTCATTAACATGTTACGCCCTTAAATATTCCTGGTTCAGAGGCCTCGCCCACTGAGGTCAAACATTGAGAGAAGAGGCACTGGCAAGAAGAGAAACTTTTCCGAGATGGAGATCGGCATCCCGGCGGCGCCGGCACATCAAAGGCTCCATTCACTAATGCAATGTTGTGCAAAACTGAACAGGCCAAAATAATATGGCACATTTTCTCTGGGGTATACAGCAGAGTTCCCCATGCTGGTCCGAGACGGAGCCACCTGCCCTTCAGCAACCCGAAGCAGCTCCACTGTGAACCGTGTGCGTGTGTGCGCACTATTTAATCTGCGTTCCTGCCCTGCAGCAGGTTTGCCAGCGGGGTTATTAGGTATTCCGTTAATTAGTTGTCATGTTAGGCTATTTACATATTTTATTTTACAAAAAAGTGGTATCAGTAAAAACGTAAAAAATTAATCCGTTTTGATCTGCTCTAGATATGTGACTGCTTATGCTTAATGACAGCTGAGGTTTGTTTAATAATTATTTTCAGTCTCAGCCAGATTTTGCTGTGCTGCACCGAAAATCCACAGACTCAGATTTGCGTACACGAGCTCAGACCTGACGTGAGATCTGATCGTAGCTTCCGCTCACGTCCAAATTGATGAATGCCTAAGTTTGCTTGGAAATGGTCGTATGCACGGTTTTCTGCCGTACGTTTGTTTGATAAATGAGGGCCACTGTGTTTTAAGAATTTTGGATGTGTGGGGAAAACTATTTCTTTCTTAGTTGAAGCCAACAACAGGACAAAATAAATGTAAAGAGAGACATAGTGGAGTCGTATATTTTCCTGCTTTTTTGTCCTTTGCCAATCACACCTATGACAAGTGTTAAATAAAAAAATAAGGGACATCCTGAATCTGTTTCTTCGCTCTTCTTCATTTTTTTAATGTATCATAGAAGTATCGGATCAGGACTTGGTATCGGCAGATACTCAAAATCAAATGACTCGGACTCGGACTCGGGGGAAAAAAAAACCTGATCGGGACAAACCTAGTTATAATGTTAGTTTCTGTTCGGTATGCTCTGAAATGGTTGAATTGGTTTAGAAATAACGTTACTCGTGCCTCAGAAAGGCAAAGGCAGCATGGCAAAAATGTTGCACCGGGTGATGATTACCTGGTAACTCCGTCTACCGACATGTGAGGAATATTGTTTGTTACTCTGGATATCTACAGTGACTCGGCATGAGGCACTCGTCATTGTAATTTAGTTGTATTGATAAGAAACAGAACAATCGGGGCTTATTTTGTTGCCAATGCCCTATCTGGCTAAGTCCAAAACTCCAGACTGCAGCTTTAAGAAGACCCTATGACTCAACAAAGTGACAAAGTACCTCACATGGTACAGGGAACACCAGGCCCAACCCTTGGAGCCAGGCCCTGGAGAGGAAATCGCTAGTGAGTAGCCGTTTTTAGAGGCGCTGGGCGGGTTGGAGGAACGGCATGCCTGATAGAACCTGAGTGCTCCTTGGTTACTGGACTTCTGTGCTAGTCATGGATTAGCCAAAAAAACACAATTTTAAGGTTAAGTACAATCGGTAGTGACCACCTTAGGCCAAAGGACTTTGTGGTCATAATATCATTCCTGACGATGTATATCTTGGACACTCTAGTCAAGAGAGGACCACAGCTGTCAACTGATCACTGATCACGTTCCAGCCCTCACCTATGGTCATGAGCCCTGAGCCACTGATCCTTTACGTCGAAAGGAGTCAGTTTCGGTGGTTTGGGCATTTGATAGGGATAGCTCCAGGATGCCTCCCTTTGGAGGTTTTCTGTGGCAGACCCAGAACCTGCTTGAGAGAATATACTGTATATCTCATCTCAGCTGCAGAGTGGCAAGACTTGCCTAAAAGGACCAACTTCTAACAGCATTCAGATGTCGGAATCGTTGATCTGTTTGTTTTATATGGAATTGGTGAGCATCCAGGCTATACAAGCCAAGGTGGCTCTCTGATGTGCTGGAGAACCAGTTTCTAAAAGCACTTTGTTAGAATCTGGGTGAGTGCCACAGGGCAGCACACATTTGATTAAACACTGCAGACTCACTCAGATGTACTCTCAGCAGGATTTTTTCCTCAAGTCTACTATGGATGCTGGCAGGTCAAAGTGAGCATGTAATGTAATAAGCACATCTCAGGACGATATGCTGGGTCCCCTGCAACGTATACTTGGTGTAATGGCATTGAGCACTATCTCCAGTCTCTGTTGATTTATGCTTTGCCTCCTTGATGCCATCTTTTAGTCTTGCTCTGTTGATGATGTATGCTTCCTTGTCACCTGACAAAAGGCAGCTTTATCAACTTATAGGACTGTTTTGAATGTAAAGATTGGTTGATGTTCGAGATGCTGCTACTTGGGAGGATCATATCAATATTGAGGGATATACATCATCATCAGCATCATACATAACCAAATATCAGTATATTTGGAACCCATCACAAAGATCGTCTGCTCTAATTTTGACGGGATCTCTCAAAAGGATTCAGTGTCTCTGTCACCATGAGTGAAAACCCAACACAAAGGTCTTATTACCATCTACTGCGGGATTCAAGCTGTTCGGGCTACTTTGACAAGAGAATATATGTCAGTGAAATACTGCACCACGCTGCATCACCATTTCAGAAAAGAGTTGGACACTAGAAGACTGTTTTCATATTCTTTGCCGAAAGTGTAGATTTTCCCTATTTCTTATTTAAATGCTCATATATAGAGGTGGGCATAACAATAGTTCTGACTGGCAATCTGGCACCCCTCTACACCGGCCCATCTCTCTACTGATAATTATCATACATCAACTGGGTTAAAAGTTCCACACGTTTAAACATTTAGAGAGAAAATCAAGCTTGCAGCTATTTATATGACTTTACCTGTTTGTACATCACCATTAAGGTTAATTTTGAGTTACAACCTTTTTTTTTTTATCGGTTCATATTTTGACTTTGGCTCTGGCAATGTCCAAGAACTATTTTCTTACAAATTATAAAACGATGTATAGGTGTAAGCTATTCTCAAAAGTTTGGGGGAGGGCATGCTGGGAAATTTGTTCGACCAATGGCCTTGCTGGCCCCCTGTCTCAATCTAGCTCCCAGTCTAGAGATTTGCTTCAAAAACAGCAAGATGAGATGAAAATGTCAAAAGTCAAGGAGAAGCTGTAAAGTGTAGAGAAAAGGAAGCAGGCACTAAAGGATCAGGTTTTCAAATACAAAAAAAATCCACCAACTGTTTGGCCATCCCTATCCTCAAGTGTCAAGTAGTGTTGATTTAGAGGAGCACAATGAACAGTAAGACTGATATTAATTATAGGCTATGGTGGCTATATGTTCAGTAAAATTAGCTTGAGTTTACAAAACAACCCCACTGACAGACAAGTAGGTATTAGCCTACTATTTAATGCATATCATGCATTCTCCAAGTTTCCTCTTCAGTGCCTCATGAAATGTGTCATGGAATACAAGTAAACTCTCAAAACTTTCCATTCAAAAACCCTGACTTGACGTTCAGAATCACCTGTCATTATAAGACTAGCAACCAGCAAGTACTATGGTCCTGAAGCTAGTGGGCTATGCTATGTTCTTTAGAGTCTGTAAGCCTATGTATTTAAAAAGGCTATGTATGAATACATTCAATGTATGCAATGATCTCATTGAAAAATTGTCTAAAACAAAATGTAATAATGAATTGTGGCTGTACATTAAATGTTGTATGTCGTAGATCTATATTGAGTATCTCTGTAGTCTGCCCATGCTTGTTTAGTATATGATAGCATTTTGTGATAGGGTCCAGGTTTGTGGTCCTTGATGGCTAAGGAGAACATACCTGCAAATGAATGACGAGGATTGGAAAGTAACGGGATTATTTTATAAGGATACAAAAGGTATTCTGGTAAAGTTACTGAAAAAAAAGATGTAATTAGATAACAGATACATTCAGTAATAAAGAGAAATACCAACAGGATTACAACTTCAAAATACAGACCAATATACTAGACTCTAATCCTGCAAATGGGCAAATATGACAGCGCTTCACGAGTCTCACCAACTCTTATCCTGAGTGAAACTGAATACACAAGTGTTTATTCTCAGAGAATACACACTTGGTAGTAGGATAAAATAAATATATAGATAGATGATTACTATTTTTTATTTTTCTTATTTTCTGTAGTCTTGCAAATTGAGGTAATCCAAAAGTAACAGAAAGTAATCGAGTAGGGCAGGTATGGTTACTAGCATTTTATTACTATTAATAATAATTGAAAAAAAATAATAATACAATTATTAATATAAAATATAGCCGCAAGCGGCAATCCGCGGGTTCTAACCTCTTTTGCCCCAAACCGGCCACCCTGACCCTCATCCCCCGCAGTCGATGACATCGGCCGCCGTCTCCCTCAAAGATCTGTGCAACACACAGGCATGATAAGCCCCAGACTTCTTCAAATTTGGTTTTCAGCTACATGCTAATGGCATTTATAGCGCCCCCTATAGGCTGAGCTCAATATACTTTTGGAGACAGATTACTAGTCCTGTTGTGAACCTACCCACCAAGTTTTGTGATGATAGGACAAAGGGTGTGGGAGTTATGGCCAATCATGTCTAAGCCCCGCCCATTGTGACAATACATTGGTCCGTGGCGGCCATGTTTTTTGACCAATCTGGCTCATTTATAGTAGAAACATGTCTTTTCATTCCCCAAAGCCATATACCAAATTCGGTGTTGATAGAGTCAATCTTTCAAAAGTTCTATTCATTTTACTGTTTTTAACATCATGCAAATTAGCAAAAAATCTGTAATAGCGGCTTTCTTGGTGCAATAGGCTTTTTTGTAGAGGACTATCAGGAGGACATGTTTGAAAAATTTCAAGTCAATAGCACTTATGGCTTGGCAGGGAGAACCTTTCGAAGTTCACACCCTATGTTATAGCGCCCCCATCTGACAGATTAGGATGAAATTTTTGGAGCAGCATTTGGACATCATTTATATGCAATGTACCAAGTTTCGTGTCTCTGGGTCCTTCCAGCTCGCCATAAATGAATAAAACGCAAACAATGATGGTTAATGACGAATAGGCCACGCCCACTTTCACCAATCAATATGGTACTCAGGATATTTGTTAATACTCGCCCCTAGAGTATGCATGCCAAATTGGGTGAACTTCCGTCCAATGGTCTTTGAGATACGCATATGTTGCATTTATAGCGCCCCCTATAGGTTGCGCTCAACATGCTTTCGCAGGCAGATTCCCAGTACAGTTCTGAACCTACCCACCAAGTTTTGTGATGATAGGGCAAAGGGCGTGGGAGTTATGGCCAATCATGTCTAAGCCCCGCCCATTGCGACAATACATTGGTCCGTGGCGGCCATGATTTTTGATTAATCTGGCTCATTTATAGTAGAAATGTGTCTGGTCTTCCCCTAAAGCCATATACCAAATTTGGTGTTGATAGAGTCAATCTTTCAAAAGTTCTATTCATTTAACTGTTTTTCACATTATGCTAATTAGCAAAAAATCTAAGTGGGCGGAGCTTCATGGTCTGATTGGCTTTTTTGTAGAGCACATGGAGCTGGACTTGTATGTCAAATTTCAAGTCAATCCGACTTACTGTGTGAGGGGCGTGGCCATCCCAAAAACGCATTTTAAATCCTTAATTATAGCGCCACCATCTGGCTGACTGGGCTCATATTTTAATAAAAGTTGATGCACATCATTTCCAATCATTGGGCCAAGTTTCAAGTTTCTGGCCCATTCCAGCTCACGGGAATTTGAGCTCAAGCGGCAGACAACAAAAAATAATAATAAATATAGCCGCAAGCGGCAATCCGCGGGTTCCTCTTTTGCCAAAAAACGGCCACCCTGACCGTCATTCCCCACAGTCGATGACTTCGGCCACCGTGTTCCTCAAAGCTCTGTGCAACACATAGCCATGATAAGCCCCAGATTTCTCCAAATTGGGTTTTCAGCTACATGCTAATGGCATTTATAGCGCCCCCTTTAGGCTGAGCTCAACATGCTCTGTTAGGCAGATTCCCAGTCCTGTTTCGAACCTACGCACCAAGTTTTGTGATGATAGGACAAAGGGTGTGGGAATTATGGCCAATAATTCCAAAGCCCCGCCCGTTGCGACAATACATTGGTCCGTGGCGGCCATGTTTTTTGACCAATCTTGTTCATTTATAGTAGAATTATGTCTTTTCATTCCCCGAAGCCGTATAACAAATTTGGTGTTGATAGAGTCAATCTTTCAAAAGTTCTATTCATTTTACTGTTTTTAACATCATGCAAATTAGCAAAAAATCTGTAATAGCGGCTTTCTTAGTGCAATAGGCTTTTTTGTAGAGGACTGTCAGGAGGACATGTTTGAAAAATGTCAAGTCAATAGCACTTATGGCTTGGTGGGGAGAGCCTTTCGAAGTTCACACCGTATGTCATAGCGCCCCCATCTGACGGATCGGGGTGAAATTTTTGGAGCAGCATGTGGGCGTCATTTATACTCAACGTACCAAGTTTCGTGTCTCTGGGTACTTCCAGCTCGCTATAAATGAATAAAACGCAAACAATGATGGTTAATGACGAATAGGCCACGCCCACTTTCACCAATCAACATGGCACTCAAGATGTAAGTTTATACTCGCCCCTAGAGCATGCATGCCAAATTTGGTGGAATTCCATCCAATGGTCTTTGAGATACACATGTGTAGCATTTATAGCGCCACCTATAGGTTGAGCTCAACATGCTTTGGTAGACACATTCCCAGTACAGTTGTGCACCTACCCACCAAGTTTTGTGATGATAGGGCAAAGGGCGCGGGAGTTGACGTTTGAAAAATTTCAAGTCAATAGCACTTATGGCTTGGCGGGGAGGGCCTTTCGAAGTTCACCCCCTATGTTATAGCGCCCCCATCTGACGGATCAGGATGAAATTTTCGGAGCAGCATGTGGACGTCATTTACACTCAACGTACCAAGTTTTGTGTGTCTGGGTCCTTCCAGCTCGCCATAAATGAATAAAACGCAAACAATGATGGTTAATGACGAATAGGCCACGCCCACTTTCACCAATCAACATGGTACTCAGGATATTTGTTAATACTCGCCCCTAGAGTATGCATACCAACTTGGGTCAAATTCTGTCAAATGGTCTTTGAGATATGCATATGTTGCATTTATAGCGCCCCCTATAGGTTGCGCTCAACATGCTTTGGCAGGCAGATTCCCAGTACAGTTGTGAACCTACCCACCAAGTTTTGTGATGATAGGGCAAAGGGCGCGGGAGTTATGGCCAATCATGTCTAAGCCCCGCCCATTGCGACAATACATTGGCCCGTGGCGGCCATGTTTTTTGATAAATCTGGCTCATTTATAGTAGAAATGTGTCTGGTCTTCCCTCAAAGCCATATACCAAATTTGGTGTTGATAGAGTCAATCTTTCAAAAGTTCTATTCATTTTACTGTTTTTCACATTATGCTAATTAGCAAAAAATCTAAGTGGGCGGAGCTTCATATTCTGATTGGCTTTTTTGTAGAGCACATGGAGCTGGACTTGTGTGTCAAATTTCAAGTCAATCCGACTTACTGTGTGAGGGGCGTGGCCTTCCCAAAAACGCATTTTAAATCCTTAATTATAGCGCCACCATCTGGCTGACGGAGCTCATATTTTAATAAAAGTTGATGCACATCATTTCCAATCATTGGGCCAAGTTTCAAGTTTCTGGCCCATTCCAGCTCACGGGAATTTGAGCTCAAGCGGCAGACAACAAAAAATAATAATAATAAATATAGCCGCAAGCGGCAATCCGCGGGTTCTAACCTCTTTTGCCCCAAACCGGCCACCCTGACCCTCATCCCCTGCAGTCGATGACATCGGCCGCCGTGTCCCTCAAAGATCTGTGCAACACACAGGCATGATAAGCCCCAGATTTCTTCAAATTGGCTTTTCGGCTACATGCTAATGGAATTTATAGCGCCCCCTATAGGCTGAGCTCAACATGCTCTGTTAGGCAGATTCCCAGTCCTGTTTCGACCCTACGCACCAAGTTTTGTGATGATAGGACCAAGGGTGTGGGAATTATGGCCAATAATTCCTAAGCCCCGCCCATTGCGACAATACATTGGTCCGTGGCGGCCATGTTTTTTGACCAATCTGGTTCATTTATAGTAGAAATGTGTCTTGTCACCCCCCGAAGCCATATACCAAATGTGGTGTTGATAGAGTCAATATTTCAAAAGTTCTATTCATTTTACTGTTTTTCACATTATGCTAATTAGCAAAACATCTGTAATAGCGGCTTTCTTAGTGCAATAGGCTTTTTTGTAGAGGACCATCAGGAGGACATCTATGAAAAATTTCAAGTCAATAGCACTTATGGCTTGGCGGGGAGAGCCTTTCGAAGTTCACCCCCTATGTTATAGCGCCCCCATCTGACGGATCAGGATGAAATTTTCGGAGCAGCATGTGGACATCATTTACACTCAACGTACCAAGTTTCGTGTCTCTGGGTCCTTCCAGCTCACCATAAACGAATAAAACGCAAACAATGATGGTTAATGACGAACAGGCCACGCCCACTTTCACCAATCAACATGGCACTCAAGATATTAGTTAATACTTGCCCCTAGAGCATGCATGCCAAATTTGGTGGAATTCCGTCCAATGGTCTCTGAGATACGCATGTGTAACATTTATAGCGCCCCCTATAGGTTGAGATCAACAAGCTTTGGTAGATAGATTCCCAGTACAGTTGTGAACCTACCCACCAAGTTTTGTGATGATAGGTCAAAGGGTGTGGGAGTTATGGCCAATCATTTCTAAGCCCCGCCCATTGCAAAGATACATTGGTCCGTGGCGGCCATGTTTTTTGACCAATCGGGCTCATTTATAGTAGAAATATGTCTTTTCATCGCCTGAAGCCATATACCAAATTTGGTATTGATAGAGTCAATCTTTCAAAAGTTCTATTCATTTGACTGTTTTTCACATTATGCTAATTAGCAAAAAATCTTAGTAGGCGGAGCTTCATGGTCCAAGAGGCTTTTTTGTAGAGCACATGGAGCTGGACTTGTGTGTCAAATTTCAAGTCAATTAGACGTACGGTGTGAGGGGCGTGGCCTTCCCAAAAACGCATTTTCAGGCCTTCGTTACAGCGCCACCATCTGGCAGACTGGGCTCATATTTTAATAAAAGTTGATGCACATCATTTCCAATCATTGGGCCAAGTTTCAAGTTTCTGGCCCATTCCAGCTCACGGGAATTTGAGCTCAAGCGGCAGACAACAAAAAATAATAATAATAATAAACCGGCACAATCTCAGAAGGGTTCTACCCCTTCGGGGTTAGAACCCTAATACTAAACCGGCACAATCTTAGAAGGGTTCTACCCCTTCGGGGTTAGAACCCTAATAATAATAAACCGGCACAATCTTAGAAGGGTTCTACCCCTTCGGGGTTAGAACCCTAATAAACCGGCACAATCTTAGAAGGGTTCTACCCCTTCGGGTTTAGAACCCTAATAAATTATCACGGGGCACCACCCTGCAATCAGGGACTGCTTGCCAAAAGGGAAAATGGTCTCAAAAGAAGGATGCACCCACCATCCTATCCAGCTGTTATCACACAACAAGTGCACAAATAATATAATTTATAAATTTATAAATCATATAATTTATCATCATCAGAAATGAGCCATAATCAATTATACTTAAAATGAATAAATATACATTATCCATAGAGATGTCAACGTAACATGTTCCTTTCAATTATTTAATATCATATCATAATCATAGAAAAAATAGTGCAGGTTAATCGACTGTATGACGCCTCTTGACCAGCAGCTTTGTAAACCTGATGGAGGCAGATGTCTAATGGTGCGGAGCATAGTCCCTGCCTAGGTGCTTGTCACAGCAACACAGACTGCAAAGAACGTGATTAGTTTGATTGGAAGCCTTACATTTTCTGGCTTCTCCCTTGGTGCTTAGCAGCGGTGCTAATATTGGGGATTGAGACCTGTAGTTTCCAAGTCATGAACCAAGTTGTTCAAGCTGGGTTTGCATGGAGCTGAAACACAGTCTCACTCCTCGCTCAACAAAAAGCGACACATGGTGAGGGCCTTTGGCATCAATTTTTGACACACAAGGTGCCCCTTAGTGTCTGTTTCAAATGCAGTGGGCTTTCAACTGACTCTGATGTAAACCTATCTGCAGCAGTATTAGATCCCCAGGGCTACTGCTCCAATATATTTAGGTGATCAGTGTGCCTGCTGTCATAACCAATCTCTTAGGCCATGACAAATATGGGATAGACACAATAGTTGACTGAGAATTAAAGCATTTATCATAATCAAGCCAATAACAGAGAATGAATAGCTACACATGTGGAGTCTGTAAATCAGTATTATCAGTAGTGTAAATATGAACGTGTTGGCATTATGAAGTGTGTTGTCGTGCGAAGAAAACAAAAACCAAACATTGCAAAGGCCTGTGGATGCTGGCTTGGTCTGGACCAAGTGAGAGAGCGAGAGAAAGCTACAGAGCAGAGCTGACATATTATGTGGGAGTGCTTAGGACTCCAGACGACTCCAGACAACACTTTCACTCTCTGCTAAACCTGAAGCCAGGTGGCTCCACAGTCTTTGCAGGTAAGATAATTTTAAAAGAGATAGCTGGTTGGTAAACTAAGTAATTACTACTGCTTGTTAGATAATAAAGCGATTAATTGCCTTTAAAGCTCCCCATTAGCTTCATTAGCTTCTAAATTAGCCTGAAGGATACTTTTTCCATACTGCAAAACAACGTTACATATATGCTTTATCTGCTTGTTCCAATGCAATATTGATGCTATATTATACTCATGTTGAATGAAAACTCAAACCCAAGATACCTTTTTATGGCTGCACCAGTATGATTAGGCCAAATCAAATGTAAAAGTCCAGATCAGGGGCCTCATTTATAAAACTGCGTAGGATTGACGTCAAAAGGTTGCGTACGCACGAAACACAGAAAGTGCGTACGCACAAAAATATCCTGATTTATAAAATAGTGCGCACGCACGTCCTACGCCGATTTCCCTTTATAAATCACACTCCACTCTAAATGTGGCGCACCTGTGTGCGGGTCATACCACGCCCATAGTTGCCCATAAATATTCAGAGAAACGCCCCTAATTAATATTCATTCATGACTGAAAGCATGCCGAAAACAGAGCGAAAGGTGAACGGGCCAACCAGAGCTCACCCCGCTGGATGAAAAACTGACGGGGATCGTCGGGGAATCCCTCCAGAGTGACGTGTGACGGAGGAGGGGGACACCGATGCCTGCCCAATTCATTCTCACTCGCTGCTCTTATAGCAACATGAGTGCAGTTAGTGGCACTGATTACATTTGGGAAACCGGACAATGCTACAAATGTACTGCTGCGACAAACCAGTTATACCACTTGAAGCGGGACTGGCACTGCGTGGTTTCTGCGGGTGCTCCTCTCTAACGCTGGGCCCAATACCGCACAGGACAGCTCGTGGGAGTCGGAAACGGCTCATCAGCCACTCGTCACTGTTGGCCAGTGGATCTTGCTGGTCTCTGAAGTTCCGCTATCTCCGTATCCCTCCGTTTGCCACATCCTCCAACTGTGCCAAAGCAGCCATTGTGCGCCATAACGCATTGTAAATACTTGCCTTTATATACCATCTATTAGGTAATATCTGCTACACGTGTGAGAATTACCAACCGACTAAAAATATAAGATAATTAAGTCTTTATTTGTAGGGCAACAAAACACCGTTACAAAATGTTTTATGCGTTATGCATTGAAAACGGAAATGAATCGAAATGCGCTATATGGTATCGGATATTAATATATTAAACTGCATTCATATCAGTGTAAACGTAATTTGTCCTACTGTTGTCTTACTATTGTCCTAAATCATATGTTTCCTGTGTGCACTCCAGGGACTGTTTGTTTATTCATTGTAGATTTTTTTTTCTTTATCCATTTCTTGCAGATAAACTGTTCATGAGAGATAAAATTACCATTTATTTTACACCATCAGTATCAGTTTCACACAGTTTTCCCGTTTCTTTCTTCTGCCATCAGTGGCGCAGTTTCTCCTTACCCCAGTAATGTGCATACGCATGGGTCAGAGTGTGCGTGGAGGACCGCAAATTTTCCCGTCAAGTTCTCTTTTTATAAATCCCACGGTGTGCGTAGAGAGTGGCGTACTCCTTCTTTTGTGCGTACGCAACGTTTATAAATGAGGCCCCTGATCATGATAGTATTAGCCTACACACTTCCATGTAATCCAGCCCAAGCCAACCCAAGATTTGCAAAGACACCAAACATGTCAATGTTTGGTATCTTTGCAAATCTTGGGATCTTGACTACAATGCAAATCAAAGTTATTGGAGTTTAAACACAATGGCTGCATTTGATCTCATAAAAGCAACCTCAGGACAAAAGTGTAATCTGGCTGCTCCTCTTAGCATACCTGTCACCTGGGAGTATAAGGTAGGTGCTTACAGTGACATTTACATTAATGCAAGGATGAACATTTCTACATTATTCTTTATGTGTGTGTGTGTGTGTGTATATATATATATATATATATTAGGGCTGTCAAAGTTAACGCGTTAATAATGCGTTAACGCAACGTCCTCTTAACGCTGTTAATTTTTTTAACGCGCGATTAACGCTCAGTATAAAATAAAATACATTTTAAAAAATGCGCATTGTATGATTTACGGCCGTCCTGTAGTCTTTATACAGAGGGTGGCAGAAGAAGAAGAAAGGGAATGAGAAGAAGAAGAAGCAGGGCTGGCGGTTCGTTAAAAACACGGCAGACTGAAAAGCAGCACTCGCTGCAAACTCCTCATCTCTGCTGTCACTCACGGTGGCGGACATTTGTTTCGCCATCGCCCTGATCATTTTGCGGGACACTCTCTCGTGGCGTGCCCGTTTGCTGATAACTCATCCCCGCATGTTTATCTCCAGCTCTTCGCTAGCATTCTTCCTCCCTCCAGCAGGCAGCCTGGCCCTGCTGCTGTCCTACTCGGACAGATGCTGAAGTTCCGTTTCTCTCACTCTCTTGGGGTCAGCACACTGTTAGAAATTACCAGCATTTCACAATAATTAACCGTATATTTTTACAGTAACTTGTTGTAATTAAGTTCCCTTGTAATATCCCAGTGAATACCTGTAAAAACTACAGTATCCTTGGATTTTACAGCATTTAACTCTTCTTTTACTGTATAATCCTGCAATCAAAAAAACCCTGTTATATCACAACAAGGTCTGTAATATCACAGCCACACAGTAAAAAAATGCAAGGATTTCACAGCATTCAACAGCATTATTACAGTGAAATATTGTATTGAAATATGCCCTGGGAAGTCACATGACATACTAATAATAGCTAGCAAAAGGCTGCTAGTACCATTAGCAACTATTTGCTATGTGAGAGAAGAAGAATAATAAGAGAGAGAAATAAGAAGGAAAACGAACGGGAAAGTAAGTGAAAAAGTTAGTGTTTAATGTTGCTACGTGTACTTTTCAATGTGTTATATGGTTAGGCCTTGTAGCCCCAGGTTTGATTTGAAAATTGAACTGGAGGGTGCTGGTCAGTAGCCTTCAGTTGTTTTCACTCGGATGTGTTTTCGTTCCAGACTCTTAGTACCTTGTTGTCATGTTCGCTCGCGGGGGCTGGTCTGCTCTGGGGTGAGAGCGTGCGGCGCTACATATAAGTGTTTTGTTGCATATTAGAGTAAAGTTGCCAAACTCTATTTTCCTCTCATCAGTGGTCTTTCCGTACCTGGACACTGGGTTTCCCCGCGTTAGCCGCCGAAGCTAACAATACACCAGCATCCTCCAGTTCAGCTTCATATCAAACCTGGGGCTACATGGCCTAACCATAAGGCGTTGAAAAGTACACGTAGCGAATTAAACGCTACTGTTTATCAATAATAATAATAATAATAAATTTGTCAAAATTGTAAATGCACTTTACATTGAGTGTGCAATCTCAAAGTGCTACAGAAAAAAAAGAACCCATAGGGCTACCACTATTAGTTTTGACATATGGCTAAAACTAAAATACAAGAATTCAAAACAAAAACTTTTTGCAGAGGACCACATGGATTATTGATTATTTCTTTTAATTTACTTAGACCATGTTTTACGGTATGACCCCAAGTGACATGACTCCAGAGCAAAAGCGGTTTTGCCGAACGGTAGCCGATCTAAGCAGGCCCTGCATTGGTAGAGATATGCCACATAGTCTAGCTACTCGCCTTGCTTGGATAGGCTACTATTCTGCGAAATAGCTTTTGCTCTCGGGTCAAGTTTCAGCTCAGGATAATATTGCAGTACACCCAAAGGCTGAATGCAGATTTCATGTTTTTTACAACATACTCACGATCATAATCTGCATTCAAACTGAAATTTGTATTGTTGGTTGCCTTTGTGTAATTTCTCCTTTTTTTCTAGGTCATCAGAGGGCGAGGCTAACCATCCTGTTTAGTGTCAGGCTAAGAGTGAGGAGAAATAGATTAGGTAGGTGACTAGTTAAAATGCACCACAATGTTCCACTGTAAATTGGTGGGATGTGAGCATATGTCTGATAATGTGTACAACTTTGTTCAGCACACAAAACTGCATAGCAATGCCCCCAATTATCACCACGAGTGTGGGGTGCCAGACTGCTCACGGAGGTACAGAAAACGAGTCGGGCCGGCCCGACAAACCCGACCGGACCTACAGGCCCGACCCGGGTCGGGTCGGGCCTCGGGCTTTTTTATAAAACACATTTCATGAAACACATTTCTTGAAGGTTGTAAATTATATAGCCTGTTGTGAATCATCGCTGTTCAGGTGTGGTGCAGAGTGAGTCTGGCTGCTGCTTCATGCGGAGGGGCAGACACAGAACTGATGCCGCTGCGTGACGTACACTCGCGCCTATAGCCTGGCTGGAGAAGATGGAATTGGCTAAAAGTAAACTTGCCACAGGTGAATTCACCCTTGCTTTTCGAGGAGTGAGGAAATCGTCTGTTTCTGTCTCTCCGAAAATTTTCCTACTGGTCGAAGCGCGGTGTCTTCTTTGCAGCGGGAGCGGGTGTTGCTGCTGACGGTGACGCAGCACCTGTCTCCTGGCTCGCGTCACCTTTCTGTCTGCTGTCAGTCTGATCATGATAACAAGTGTACGAGGAAAACAATTCAGGCGCGCGGGGGGTCGGGTTCGGGCCGGGTTCAGGCAGACAATTCATGCTGGTGTGTCGGGCTGCGTCGGGTTCGGGCTTAAAACCGGCGGGCCAGGTCGGGTCGGGTTGTAATTTTCAGGCCCGTTGAGAACTCTACACCTGACACATCCTTGAAATGTCTGCTTGAGGCTTGTGCATTTAAGTGTGACACTTTGGCCTCTCTTATTAAGCATTTGAAGATGCACATAAGGGGAGGAATGGAAACTAGATGTCCATTTAGAGGTTCACACACGTGATGACTTTTCACACACGTGATGACTTTTGCTTCACATATTTCCAGGAAACATAGGTTTGCAGAGGATTCAGTTTTAAATGACTTTGTTCTAGACAAGTCTATTGCTACAGAGCCATTGCCAGGACCCAGTCAGTCATATTCAGAAGCTGCTGGGGAACATAATGAACCAGAAATGCCATTAGCTGTGGACGAAAACCTATTTTTACAGAACCTTACACTTTTCTACTTGAAATTGCAATCTTGCAAGCTACTCTTACCGGCAAGCACCATACAAACCATTATTGATGGCTTTCAAAGTGCTCATGAACTTGGCCTGTCCAATTCCCTTAACATTCTGAGTGAGAAATTGAAAGAACTCGGAATCCCTCAGGCCACTATAAGCAGCATCATTGAGGAAATTAACAGAGATGATCTACTCACACTCTATAACAGGGGAAGGCTCAGTACAGATGCAAAGAGGAAGGCTGTTTTTAAAGAGTGTTTTAACTATGTTCATCCCGTGCCTTTGCTCTCGGACATTGATGAAAATGACAAAGAATGTTTTGCTCAGTATGTTCCTATACATGAGACATTGGTGACACTGTTCAAAAATGAGTGTCTACACGAACAGTATACCTTGACACGTCTTCAGCCATCTACTGATGCTGTTTATCAGGATGTCAAGGATGGAGAAGGATTTCAAAGTAATCCAATGTTGAAAGCTGACCCTTCCTCACTTGGTTTGATACTGTACCAAGATTCCTTTGAGGTTGTCAACCCCCTGGGTTCAGGGAAAAAAAAGCACAAGGTTTTAGCTGTTTACCTAACCCTGACTGACATCTTGCCTCACAACAGATCTTCTACAGATCAGATGCAACTTGTTCTCTTATGTAGGGAACAGGACTTCAAGTATTTTGGGGTAAATAAGGTTTTTGCTTTGAGGACCTCAAAATTCTGGAGCAGAGAGGTGTAGTCACATCTGATGCCATTGTACTAAAGGGCTCTTTGGTTGCCATTGCAGGAGACAACCTGGGATCCCATTCTATTGGGGGATTCTTGGAGAACTTCAGTCAGTCAACTTATTTTTGTCGCTACTGTGAGATGTGTAGAGATGATTTCCTGACTAATCCTTTATCGTGTGGTACCAAAAGAACAGCCCAATCATACGCAAGTAATTTGCAAGAGCAGGAAACTTCTGCCACTGACTCCGCATGCCGCATCAAGTATGACTCTCCTTTCAATCAGCTTTCACATTTCCATGTTTGCCAGCCTGGCCTACCACCATGTCTAGGCCATGACTTATTTGAGGGAGTCATAGCTTATGATCTTCCTTTATATATTAGCCATTTAGTTGAGGAGAATCATTTTACATACCTGCAGTTAAATCGGTGCAAGAACCAGACCAGATATGAAGTTAATGATTGTAAGGACAAACCAGCAGACCTCTCTCCTGGCAGCGACAAACTAAGTGGACATGCAGTTCAAAACTGGTGTTTCCTTAGACTTCTCCCACTCATGGTGGGTGACAGGATTAAAGATCCATGCGAAAATGAGGTGTGGCAAATCATTTTGCAGTTGAGGGAGATTGTTGAGCTCATCTGTGCACCGGTCATTACAGAGGGCCAGGTCGCCTATCTTAATTTTACTCAGCGCTCCACACGCTGAGACACTCGGTCAGGAACCTGCTCCAGTCAGGGGGAAACCTAGGTCTGGATCAGTGATCACGTCCTGACCTTTCTGCGGCTTTGCCACCATCAAGCAGCCAGCAGAGCCCCCAAACTGACCATGAGGCTCAACAACACCTGGCTCTTCCCTTGGCTCAAAAACGGACGACCAAAAAAAAATTCATGGCAGGCAGGTGCACTCCAGCTAACATGCTGCGTGCTAATGCTAGCTGTAGCATCGCCAACACCGCTATGCCCTGCAAGAGCTGTCACAACACCAAGGAAGAGATCTCCAAACTCTGGGAGAAGATCAAGCAACTTGCTGACGAGCTAAAACAAAAAGACAGTCTCCTAGCAGAATTCATGGACACCGCGGCTACACAGTCGCAAATAATACGCATCCTGAACTCACCAGCACCAGCAGACACGATCCTGTGGGACCCATCCTCATCCCGCCACCGGCCATCCTCCACCTCCACTCCAAGCTCGAGGACTCTTTGGTCGGAGGTGGTGTGTCGAGGTAGGAGGCAAATATCCCGGACTGTCTCTCCTCCACCTCTCAACCTCACGAACCGCTTCTCCGTGTTGCCATCCAACGTCACCGTTCACCCCCATGATGTCCCCATGGCAGGGGCCGATGTATGCCCTCTGAGCGCCGAGCTTGCGGCAGGTGTGCCATCCTCTCCGCCTCTGGCTGTGGCTCCTGCCCCGGTGGACACAGCGGTGGCTTCAGTCACCGTCTCTCGGGCTAATCCGGCGGCGGCTGCTTCGGAGACCATCTCGACTCCCGTTGCTGTTGCCGCCGCTGTGAATCTCTATGAGAGAGGGGGCACTTCTGGTGCTGCCACATCTCCACCCGGCGCTGGTGCTGAGCGGTCGGCTGGCCGTTTCACCGCGGGACGGCAGAACACCCGGCTGGGAATGCCCTCCTCTGCTCCGGCTGCTAGCATCGCTGAGGCTAACACCGCTGAGGCTAACACCGCTGAGGCTAGCACCGTAGGCTACTTCGCTCTGCACCTCCACAATACATCCTCGTCGGGGACTCCATGATAAGGTCTGTTGCAATCCCAAATGGCATTACTTATTCCTTTCCTGCTGCAAAAATCCTGGATTTACACAAACACATCCCTGCTATTGCCGACCGTCACCCGTCTGCCCACACGATCCTCGTGCACTGTGGCGTGAACAATCTCAGGTGCAGACAATCAACAAAGCTCCGCGCGGAATATGAACAACTTGCTGACCTCATAGAAAGCCTAGGGAGGACCTGTATATTTTCCGGTTTGATTCCATCCCCCAGACGTGGCTCCGAGTTTTTTAGCAGATTGTTCAGCATCAATCAGTGGTTATCGGACTTTTGCTCTGCATGTGGGTTTGGTTTCATTAATAACTTTGTTACATTCTGGAAAAGGACTGATTTCTTCTGGCTGGACAACTTCCACCTCAACATCAAAGGTCTCACTGCACTAGCCTCCCACATTACCACACATCTCCCCTGTCCCACAGATTGACGCCACAAGTCCACCTCCATCTCCACCTCCATCTCCATCTCCACTTCACACCCTGCACACATTCCAGTCATCACAAACAACAGACCACTACACATCCACCATCCCATCACACTTCCCTGCTCTTCCCGTCATAACCTGAAACACGTCAACATCAACAAGGTCTCACAGTCAACCAGCCCACATGCAGCACTCCACATGGCACTTTTTAACGTTCGCTCCCTGTCGAACAAGTCTTTTATCATCAATGACCTGATTTTAGAGAACAAACTTGACTGTTTATTTTTAACTGAAACATGGCTCAGCACTGATGCACCAGCCATCTCACTGAGGCTTCCCCACCAAATTTTAGTTTTTTATTTTCTAACAGGAGTGGTAGGAGAGGTGGTGGGACTGCAACAATCATCTCAAACTCTATAATAACAAAGGACATTTCTTTTAACAACTATACATCATTTGAACATCATGCCTTTGTTTTTAGCAGTCCTCCGATTTTATGTATGACTATTTATAGACCACCCAAGCACCACCCCTGTTTTATCAGTGAGTTTTCCGAACTTTTATCAATTTTGCACTCAACTTAGAATAGGGTTTTAATAACTGTTGATTTTAACATACACACAGATGATAATTCAGATCCCACTGCGACTGAATTTTTAAATCTTTTAAACTACCTGGATTTTAAGCAGCACATCACACAGCCCACTCACAACAGAGGACAAACCCTGGACCTGGTCATAACATATGGCCTGTCCACTGGTGTGTCCTCTGTTGTCGACCTGGCTGTGTCTGACCACTATTGTGTGTTTTTTAATATCTCCAGTTTTATCCAACAGGAGGCCCCGGTGAGAACAGTGAGGAAGCGCTATCTTACTCCTGAAGTGGCTGCAAATTTTATTGAAATTTTACACAATGGCACTGCTGACATTTTACCTACACCCTGCGATTTTATTGTTGATAATTTTAACAGTAAACTCAGGTCAGCCCTAGATTCAGTGGCTCCACTTTCCACAAAAACAATTTCAACCAAACCTACACCACCTTGGATTAAGACTGAAATAAAACAACTGAAAATAAATTGCAGGAGTGCAGAGAGAAAATGGAGGCAGACAAAGTTAACAGTTCATTACGACATATTCCAGGACAAACTCAAAACATGCAATAAAGCAGTAAAACAGGCAAGAACTTCCCATTTTTCACAACTCATCTCAGATAAAAAGAACGACCATAAATTCCTCTTCTCCACAATTGCTCGTTTAATTAATGCTGATTTTAAGAAGTCCTCCATAGTTCCAACAAACAATCTATGTGAGGATTTTGCAGACCACAGATCACAGATCCACTCTCTTAGAACAAAACAATGTTGCTTTTAACAGACCTGGACCATCGCTTTTATCTGAGGAGACAATGGAGCATTTTGTCCTGGTTGATGCAGAAACACTCGGTAGAGTTTTCTCCCGAGTTAACCCAACAACCTGCCTTTTAGACCCAATTCCCACATCACTTTTAAAACAATTTTATGCGTTCTTTGAGTCTGAACTTTTAAATCTTGTGAATTGCTCTCTCCAGACGGGTGTCTTCCCTACTGCCTTTAAAACGGCAGTGGTGAAGCCCCTTCTGAAAAAGAGCAACCTGGATCCTGATATTTTCACTAACTACCGACCTGTATCCAACTTACCCTTTTTAAGTAAAGTTTTAGAAAAGCTGGTTTATATCCAATTAAATTATTTTTTAAACAGCAACAATATTTTAGAACAGTGTCAATCTGGTTTTAGGATGAACCACAGTACCGAGACAGCCCTCGTGAAGATTGTTAATGATCTCAGGTGTAACATGGACTCTCAGAAACTGTCAGTCCTGGTGCTACTGGATCTAAGCGCTGCTTTTGATACAGTAGACCACCACATCTTGTTAAATAGACTCAGACACCTGGTGGGCCTCTCTGGCACTGTTCTTAACTGGTTTTATTCCTACCTCACAGATCGTCACTTTCTTGTAAGTATGGATACATGTTCCTCAGGAACGCACAAACTTAAGTATGGGTTGCCCCAAGGATCAATTTTAGGTCCAATACTTTTTAATATATATATGCTTCCCCTTGGGGACATCATCCGGAGGCACGGCATCAATTTCCACAGCTATGCTGATGATACACAGCTTTACATCGCTGTGTCTCCTGATGACACAGGGCCTATTGATTCCCTTTTAAACTGTATTTTAGATATAAAATCATGGATGGCAGAAAACTTCTTACAGCTCAACCAGGACAAAACAGAGGTTTTAATTATTGGCCCTGAAGGCAAGAGAGAGAAACTTTTACCAAAACTAAATGCTTTTAAACACTCACAGTGCGTTAAAAACCTGGGCGTTCTTTTCGACTCTGAGCTTGATTTTATTCCACACATCAGAAATACTACAAAGATTGGTTTTTACCATCTTAAGAATATAGCCAGAGTTCGCCCGTTTCTCTCTCAGGCCAGTTGAGAGGTGCTAATGCATACTTTTATCTCTAGCCAGTTAGATTACTGTAATGCCCTGCTTTCTGGTCTCCCAAAAAAGAGCATTTCGCAGCTTCAACTGCTCCAGAACTCAGCTGCACGTGTGCTGACAAAGACCAGAAAGCGGGCTCACATTACACCAGTTTTAGGATCACTGCATTGGCTCCCTGTGCGCTTCAGTATCGATTTTAAGGTTCTTTTATTAGTTTTTAAGTGTCTTAACGGCCTTGGGCCTTCTTATCTGTCTGGCCTGCTTTTACCGTATCGGCCCTCATGGACCCTGAGGTCCTCCGGTACTGGTCTTTTATATGTTCCCAATGTTAGAACCAAAACCTTTGGCGAAGCCTCATTTTATCATTACGGCCCTCGCCTGTGGAACAGCCTGCCGGAGGACCTCAGGGTCACTGAGTCTGTTGATGCTTTTAAACGCAGGCTCAAGACTCACCTTTTTAATTTAGCTTTTAACTAAGTCACCTTTTACTCATTTAGTATTACTTACTTTATGCTGTCTGTCACTTTTCTTTGTCCTTTAATTTTCTCTAATAGGTTTTATTATTCATTTACTTACTTACTTACTCATTTATTTATTTATTTCTAATGCCGCTTTTATAGGTTTAGTGCTTAAAAGTTATGTTTTGCTCTTAGTAATTTTTATTAACATTCATTTCTGTTGTTTTAGGAGGTTTTTCATTTCTTTTACTACTTATTTCATTTATTGTTTCTTAGTTTCCAGCTCCAGTGTTCTCCTCATGGGGGCCCTCCACCCGTGGAGCTCTGTCTGGCCTGCCTGCGGGGGTGCCGTCCTGGGGGTTGGCCAGGCCTCGACAGCTGGGGAGTCCTGCTCCAGGGCTTATGGCCATGGTATGGGCCCCTATCTGTCTGGGCCGGGGTGGTCTCTGTGGCGGCATCCCCTGTAATCGTAGGCTTGGACGGCTCTCGGTGTTGATGGCTCCCATAAGATGGTGTTTCCTCACTTCACGTCTATCAGTGCTCAGCCATATTCCACTTTATCTTGTGGGGGGGTGGGGGGGTGGGGTTTACGTATAGGGTGTAGTATGCTCAAGGTTGTGTGTGCATGTGTGTACGTGTGTGTGTGTGTGTGTGTGTGTGTGTGTGTGTTACATGAATAAGGATGCGGGGAGTGGGGATGTTAAGGGGGTTTGTTTCATTTTCTTTTCTCTTAATGTAAAGCACTTTGGGTTGCATTTTTTATGTATGAAAGGTGCTATATAAATAAAGTTGATTTGATTTGATTTGATTAAAGTCCTCATAGAGGAGTACATAGACAACAGGACAAGGCTTTTCCCCATTGCCCCCCTCAGACCAAAGCACCATTACCTGTGCCACTATCCATCTCTCATCATTCACTTTGGCCCACTTATTCGACTATGGACACTGCGGTTTGAGAGCAAACATACATTTTTTAAACAATGTGCCGGGAAATTGCACAATTTGAAGAATTTGTGCAAAACTCTGGCAGAGAGGCACCAACTTCTACAAGTGTACTTGAGTGCGGGAAACTTGTTTCCTCCTCTTGTACAAGCAGAAAAGGGGACTAATTTTCACGTTTAGGATTACAATGACAGGATCCGGGCATCTGTAGCCAGTTGTCCATTCCAGTCACAGTCAGCAGTGGCTTGTAACTATGCTACAGTCAAAGGCACAGATTAAAGAAGGGGGATGTACATTTTACTAGACAACAGTGATGAAGGGCTTCTTATGGGGAAGATTATGCTAGTTATTGTTCTTCATAATTCGGTCTATTTTGTCTCAGAGAAACATACTTTTGTAAAGTTAAGTGACACAGGTGTGTACTGTGACCTAGGAGTGGCCCAAGGCAATTATGTGTGCATTAAGCAGGAAGATCTATTGGACTACTATCCTCTTTCAGCATACAACGTGTATGATCAGTCCCTTATTGCTCTCCACCATTCTTTTCCAGAAGCATTATGAGCAGGGAGGAAAGTGAGGATACAGGATTCGTGAGGAGAGATGTGAGTAGTAGAGCAGGCTATGTTGTCATAGCAAACTAAGTTAATTTTTTGGTAGCCTTGAAGAAAGTTGATTTTGTCTTTAATTTGCTTTGTTGATTGAACCGACTATAGTAGGAAATATGCATACAGTGTAGGGATGGCAAAAATTAGAAATTACATTGTTTCACAATTCACTACTTAATGAGACTAGGTCAAGGAGTGTGAGCAGTGAGCAGTGTGGTCATACTTGCCTGGTCTCTCTGATGAACTTCTTACCACCATGCTGGATGAGCTTGGGGTCGAGTCTATTGACGATCTGGCTTTGATGGAGGAGAGGGATCTGGTGAACTACCTCAAACCTATCCAAAGTTGGAAGTTAATGAAGGGCATCAAGGACGGTAAATTCATCTTTTCACCCATTACACTTGTCACTCTTTCATGTCACTGAACTAGGGCCTTAGGACATTGGCACAACTGGTAGTCAATAGACTTTGCATAACTGTAGTCCCAAACTCACACATTGGTTACCTGTCAAATACTATTGGATGAAGTGATTAATCTCAGGTGTGCAGCACAGCTTATAGACCTGATTCATGTGTGCGCCATTTGTTCAGTTTGATGTAATGGGTTGGGGAAATGTATAATAGGCATAATAATAATAATCATAAATACTAATTGGAATTACAAACTCATCATAACTGGGCTATTTTTCACTGCTGTTGTTTTCACATCTGGAAATACATGGAACTGAATGCAGCTGATGCTTATTACTTCCATGCATTTCCATCATGATCATGATAAGTTTGTAATTCCAATAATGTATTGGCCTGTTATTTCAACTATCGTTTTTTAAGTGGCATTATCAGAGTGATCTTTTAACATGAGTCAATGGACACTTCTGCCTTCTCCCAACCCATTATGTCACATTTGAACAAATGGCACTCTTGTGAATAACTTCTAATTACTTCATCCAATAGTGCTGACAGGAAACATGGTATGTGTGAGCTTCCTCCAGGAAGTACTGGAGCAGAACTACGGTTAAGCATGTAGTCTATTGACCCATAGCCCTACATCTTGCCCTATCTTAATTAATAAATTGTTTGACTTGTTACTCTTAATATGAAGTTGGTCTCTGCTCCCGATCCAAGTGCTCCAAGTTCCCCAACTCCAAGTTCTCCAAACACAACGTTCCAGCCTCCAAATCAGCTGTTGCCCAGCCCTCCAAGCACTGCCCCAAGCACGTCAAGCGCTTCACAGCCTGGCGTACCATTGCATGTGGACTTTCGTCTAAACTGGGACCAGGTGTCATCAGCCATTCAACTTAGAGTGGAAAAAGAAGAAAGACCATTGCCAGACGAGAGAAAGGCCTTTGTGGTTGTGCTCGTGGACCAAATGATGCAGCACGACTGCAACCCGTCCAGAGCAATGTGCCACAGCATTGTGAGAAACATTGTCAGGTAAGGATGGGACTATTATCAATATTATCTTTAATTGTGATTAAAAAAACACAATTAACGTTGTGCAAGCTGTCAGTTAATCCCCAGCCCAACCCCCTTTAACTGTTTGTAGCTTTCATTGATTCATTTCCTGCACCTCTATGCTGTCACAAGGGTGCAGAAGTGAAGACTTTGTAAACATGGTTTGTTTAAACAGAGCAAGTATAGTCAAGAAAACCAGACTTATTCACATGTTTTTATGAAGGTCTTGTTTAGCCTGTTTTTTTAAGCATGTTTTTTTTCCTTTAAGTAAACCTTACATTAGCTGTACGCTTATGTGGTAAGTGCCACAATGGTGACATATTTTATCATTGTCCCACCCACATTTTCAGGAGCCATCCCAAAACATTTTGCGACATTGGCAAGCATGGTGATACTGCTGGAGACGGATGTCACTCTCTTCTGCAACAAGTAAAAACGAGAGTGGAGTACAAAAATAGGAATAATACTCTTGCTCGACGCTGTAGACAATGAACACCGCGCACGGGAACGGCAGAAGAGGCCAGACTGGCAAGAGGTCCTGTTGACCAATACGGGTATGTGGCAATATACATGTAAAATCTGTCAACATTTCATCGAAAGCATTGTATATGACCATGAATAACCCTGAAACGGGACAAAACATACTTTTCTCTTGACTACTTTATTGACACCTTGACATGGACCCTTTTCACAGCAAGCATGTTGCTGTGAAAAGGGTTGTGTAGTAAACACAGGCGTAATTAACTGTAATTATGGCCTTGTTCCATTTAGGATTTAGCTGAGACGACCTTCTCCAACTTCTGAGCTATAACCGCCGCCAATATTATTGTTACGCTGTGATGCCCATTCCTAGGTGTGTGAGGTGGGGCCCAGCAGATTTGCCAGAGGGGGAGGCCGAGGCAATGTTGGAGAATATGAAGAGGGATCTGCTGAATATCTACTCAGGCATGCAATCTACTGTTTTCTTGGGTAATTTTGTTTAATGCAAATTTGGGTGACTTTAGTAATTGGTCAAGATCTGAACACTGTGTGTGTGGGGCAGCTACTAGACCAAATTGTTACTTGGATACTAACAATACATTTGTATGTCTGTATACAGAGGAAGGAATGAGTGGGGCAGAGAGAGCAGAACCAATGATGAAAAAGACATATGTCATCCTGCGGAAATACCTTAACAAAGTGCCTGCCGCAGCGATGTCCGAGGTCAAACTGGAGTGGCCGTTTCTCTTCTCTCAGAAATGCCTATTCTCACACTTTGGCCTCCTGACGGACATCCATGTTCTTCAGAAACTACAGGAGGCAATTAGTCGACGAGGACAGACCATCCTGGATTACTGTGCAACACTGGACAACCCCAAGATCCGTGATGTTCTGGCCTGCTATAATCCAGGCTCTGACAAGGCTGCCTGCATCCTGCTGCTCCTAATGTCGTACTTCAAAGAGCCGAAGGAGAATTTGATGCTTGAAGTTGATGTAAGATTTTTTATTCAAACATTTAAAACGCAAAATGAGTGATTACATTAGACGCCATTTATTACCTTGTATGATTTAGTACCTCTGACCAATGAACGATATTTATCCTTTAATGTTAAATCCATGCTGTTGTGTGCTACTATGTTACAGCCATGTGCCACTGCTGTGGACATTAATACTGCAGAACTTCCCAGCACCCCCTGCTTGATCATTCAAGGTAATGTTACTTGGATCTAGTATCGACATTTCTAACTAAGTATTTTGTTTTGATTCTAGAAATCTACATGACCACAATAAATAATAAGAAAAATTATAATAAGAATTACATTTGTGTAGCCCTTTGTATCTGAAGCAGATCTCAAAGTGCTCACAACACATGATGTTGTATCTGTTCATTTCAGGTGACATGATGAAGCCCTCTGGATGGCTTATATCCATCGAGGGACATGTCGTGATGGGCCCACACCCTTTGTTTTTACACGGAGTAGCTGCTTTCTTCAGCAGCTAATTACGTCTTCAACCTTGAGTATCCTGCCGCTGGTTCGTCGACGCTGGAGTTCATTCAAAGATATTGATATAAAGATCACATTATAGTACAGGCTTCCAACTCAATGATTGTCTTGAGGTCTAAAATGCTGACTAATGAGGTACCTGAGGCTAGCCTGGTGAGACCATCCTGATCTCGCGACCTCATATTCAATTTCGCTCTGCAGATCAGTCTGGGTATCTACACGTTACGCTGACAATGGTCCAACAAACACCTACCGGTCCAATCACAGCTGTTTATTTTGTTTTAGGGCAGGCTATGTGATTTCGAAACGTCTATTGCTAAATGCAAATGTATTGAATGAAGTAGAGCACACATTTCTTTAAAAGCAGAACAAAATGCTCTCAGAACCTTTATTGAAAAGGACGTGTTTGTCATACTTTCAACAGTGAAGACGCATTTCAGTGGCGGCGCACGTTGATATGGCCCCTCATAGTAGCAAATCAACCACTTTGCCTTACGCAAAAACCTAACCTGAGGCACCCTGGCTAAAAATGGCTAAACAAATGTTATGGTGAGAGGAAAATCCAACAAGTTTGGATTATAAGTCTATTAGGGTTTGATATGGGAAAAAGCACAGGTGAACACCTTGATAAATGCTGCCTGCAATACATAAGTCTATTTAAAACTGAAACTATCTTTGCTTATTACCAGGTGCTTCCTGGGCATCAATCCTGAAAGAGGCTCAAAGACCAAGAAGCGGACAACAATGAACCCTCATGTGAGCACCCTTTTGAGGAAACTTATTGACTTTGAGTGGGCATCATAGTTTTTTTTGCAGCAGTTGTCAGGCTCAGTTTTGAGGAGTTCTTTTTGTACTTGTTGAAGACAACTTTGCATTACAAGTTTTTTGTACAATGCTGTTGCGCGTGGACTCATAATGTTTGAGACTGAGAGGAGCGGCTGCCCCTTCACAACGTCCCTTCATCGCTCTCTCCCTTCCTCTCTTACCTTGCCATGTAGGCCTCATTCCCATCCTCTTACTGTTATTGTGACACAGCTAGTTGAATAGTTGAATTGTGACACAGGTAGTTAAATCGCAAGTTTCTGCACAATTTCTCTGCATTTTAAGATGGCTTTGGAAAGTTTTTTACTAGGAAGTTGGAAATTTCTTGAATTCTTGAATTTCTTGGCATTTGCTGTATGTTGAAAAGTATGTAGTTGTTAATAAATATGCCATTGGGCTAACATTGACTTTACCTCAGAGTTGTTCGTTAGCATGACTTCCACAGTATACACTGTAAATTCACAGTAAATTACTGTCAACTTGTGCATTACTTTCACAGTACACACTGTAAAAGTACAGGGCCTTGTTGTAATGATGTACAGCAAAAGGTTGTAATTCTCCAATAATGTACTGTAATATAACAATAATTGCTTTGTCATTGAAGCTGTAAAGTTACAGTATACAGTTGTGCTTTTACAACAATGCATTGTAATATCACAGTTGTGAAATTACAGTAAATTGCTGTGAATATATTTCACATTATATTGCTGTAATCCTTACTGTGAAAGTCATGCAAAACTTATCCAATTATTTATTGTGAATTCACAGCGAAAAATTTTGCAGTGCAGAGAAACGTCTAGCGGCTGCTTCTCCCGAGGTTTGAATTTCAAGTCGTACTTTTTATTGTTTTGCTGCACCGGAGCCATGGTGATCATAAGTGTGATACTGACTGACAGAAAGTAGCACACTGCGTGAAAAAGGCGAAGAAGAAAAACGTGCAGTGTCAGTGGACACCACTTGCAAGCCAAACAGACGGCAGATACAGAGCCCGACGCCCCTCCTCGCCAAAAGCAGACAACCCTGGATTTATTTTCCTGCATGATTTGAAGTGTTGAATAAACATTTTCATAATGCAAGCATATTTGACCTTTCTTATGTTGTTAAAAGTATTAAGAACATGAAAAAAATACATTAAGGTATATTTAGAACAGAAAAAAATGTGCCAAAAAAATTGCGATTAATTTGCGATTAATCGCGAGTTAACTATGGACAAAATGCGATTTAAAAAATTAATCGTTTGACAGCCCTAATATATATATATATATATATATATATATATATATATATATATATATATATATATATATACACATCTCCACATCATCTTTCTCAGACAGGAGATGATGCATGAAATATGAGATATCTTCTTTTCTCATGGTCTGGCCCCCCTCTCCCTTGGAAATTACATCTGATCATGCACTCCCACTTTAGGAACTTTACATTTCTTTATTTTTCAGTTTTTTATTATGGTATTTTTTGTTTTTTTTCCCAGTCTGAACACTAGTTTTATCTATTTAATGGCTGTTCAAATACAGGAAATGTCAACAAAAAAGTTTAATCTGAAAAAAAAAAATCATGTATGTTAAATCAATTTCACCAAATTCTTTCTTCTTCATTCTAATAATCTTAACAGCATGACTGTAAACCAGAAAGTTGTTGTTTACAATAAAGCATTGTGTTATATATTCTGTCAATGCTTTACATTGTTAGTGTATGTATGTGTGCATAGAGTTAGGGGTGTCAAAAGATAAACCCTGGGATGCATTAAATCTTACATGTTTTCTAACATTGATACATGTTTCAGGGTGTTTGTTGGTGTTCTAACACTTGCAGTAAAAGCACATACTGATTTTAAATCGAGGTACAGTGTGCGGTAAACATGACATATCTTGACCTACCAAAGGAAAACCAAAACATTATTTGCAGTTCAAGCCATCATCAATTTTTGCAAAGCAACATTTTTATTCTGTTACAACTGTTGCCAGAAGAAAATTGTGATATCACACATCCATTCTTCAGAACTGACACCCACCATCTCAAGTCTGGCTGACACTGTCAGAAGATACAAGCAGGTCAAGGAATGGTTCTTGACCTCTTTTAGGTCAAAATATTTTCTTATTTACATGTACTATTGGGGGTATATTTTTTTATAATGTCATATTCCTTTTGAATATAATGTTAGCATCCCGAGTTTTAATGTTTTCGTTTCGTGTTGTTCCATCTTCGTTCATCTTCTTCCATCTGGTTCCGTGTTCGTCAGTGTTAGCCAGTCTCCAGAGGGTTCCAGCATTCATCTATGGCCTCCAGAGGGCTTCTGCAGTAGCTGCTGGCCTCCTGTGGGTCCCAGCCTTCGCCACTGGCCTCCCAAGGGTCCCAATCTTTGCAGCCGGCCTTCAGAGGGTTTCCGCCATTGCCGCTGGCCTCCAGAGGGTTCCAGTTTTCACCTCAACCTCCAGAGGGCTTCCACCTTCGCCACAGACCTCCTGATCAGCCACTGCCCCTTGCCCCGACCTACTAATCTCCCGCCGAGGATCTGATATAGTGGGTGCCAGGGTCTCTGTAATGTGATGTGGAATACCACAAGTCTGCAGACATCATCAGGATGGGTGTACATTGAAGGCTTTTTGTATTTTGCTAGTATTATCCTTTCTTTATGGGGGGGTGACACACACTATAATGCACTTATATTGTCCAGAGTTATAGTATATATTAAAAAGATGGGTTTTTAAGTCTCTTTTGAATGTCTCCAGAGAAGTCTGTTTGCGGATTTCAGCTGGGAGAGTGTTCCAGAGAGTGGGGGCTGTCACACAGAAGGCTCTGTCGCCAAAGGTTTGAATTTTGGTGTGAGGGATGGATAGCTGGTGTGTGCCTGATGAGCGCAGCGTCCGGGACTGTGTGTAGGGGTGGAGGAGGTCAGACAGATATTGGGGGGCGAGGGAATGGAGAGATTTAAAGGTCAGGAGGAGAATTTTGTAGGTGATGCGTGATTTAACTGGGAGCCAGTGAAGGTGGATGAGAGTGGGGGTGATGTGTTACCAGGGCTTGGTGCGGGTGAGGACGCTGGCAGCAGAGTTCTGCACATACTGGAGCCTGTCCAGTGTTTTGGAAGGGAGCCTGGACAGGACTCCATTGCAGTAGTCCAGGCGGGAGGTGATGAAGGCATGGATGAGGGTCTCAGCCACAGGTTCAGAGAGGGAGGGCCGGAGGTAAGTAGCTCAGACAGCTCAGACAGGAAAGTGGAGGAGGCTTTTGGAGGGCGGTAGATGAGGACAACCTGTAGCTGTGTATGCCCTGCCAGAGAGAAGGCTGCACATTCAAATGAGGTGACATTCAGCACTGGAAGTTGTTTAACCAGGAAGTCGGCTCGATGTATGACTGCCTGCCCACCACCATGGCCCTTAGTTGTGTTATGTTCTTAGTGTTATGTGGTTGAATGACCAAAGTAACAGATATTGTAAAGTATTCTTCTCAAGTGTAATATTAAATATTTTAAGAGCCTTCTTCAGTTCTTCACAAAGACAGAATTGAAGAAGCCTCTTGGATGAGAGGTGAAACGTCTTCAAGAAACTGAATCAAGTCCAGCTTCCTATGATACAGCACTTAGAACTGTTAATATCACTTACGTATTTACTAGGGAGCCTTCCAGTATCTCCACCCCGATCTGAAACACAACGCTTTACATTATCTGTTGCTTTGGTCATTCAACCACAGAACATGGCACATTGGACCATGCTATATATTATGAATGCGCATAAATGCACACTTTAATGCACAGTTTAACAATTTGGACTTCCCCTCACAATGGGCCTCATTCATGAACCATTCTTACGAACAAATTTGTTCTTAAGTCCCACTTACGAAGATTTTACGAAGATTGTGGCATTCATGAATTTTTTCTTATCCAGGATTTATTCTTAGGTAAGAACAAATCCTACGAACACTTAGGAGTACTCTTGTGCACATTTCAGTGCCGACATGTTGGCATGGTTGTGTTTTCTTCCAGTGTCCAACATAACATTTTTTTCTTACTGGCCCGCTTGGCCAGTAGATTCGAGTTTTACTGGCCCCATGTGTAATTTTAGTGGTCCAGCCACGAAAAAAATGAAAATAACTATTTTTTGAAAAAAATCAGTATGATCTGGCAATGATGGCAAAAAGTAATAGGGGTTTTTGTAATAACAAGTATTAAAATTCCAAAATTGAAATTACAACATATTTAATATATTGAGATGTATCATTTCTCTCACTCTTATAATTTTGTTATCATTTTTCAGGTGATTGATATTCTGAAAGCACTGTACAAACAGTAACATTATTTCTGCCGAAGTGGAGGGATCAGTATACCTGGCTGAACCACCGCGACGGCGTAATGTATTGTAAAGTATGTTGGCAGTAGGCGAAGGCTGACCGCGGTGGATCATTTTTTAAAGGCACCGACAACTATCGAAAACACACACTGGACGCCCATGAGAAAAGCAAACATCATCTGCAATGTCTGCTCGCTTCAAAAGTGTGGGGGATGGAAGTGGTAGTGTTTTTTTAAAACAACTTTTTGTTGGGGGGGGCTGGTATGTAACGCTGTTACTGTTACTGTGATTATATATAATAACCACACCCTGACATGTAGATGTGACATCTGTCTTGATTCATTTAATTTAACTTAAAATATGGACAACTGACGGCATAATATATGAATCAGAAACAGAAATACTTTACAGCAGCTCCCATTCAAAGTCAAGAATATGCAGAAAATAGTAATAATAACAATAATAATAATAATAATAATATAATAATATTTTACGTTTGTTCCCGCATCATCAGCACGAGCTGAACAATAATTCTAACATAGCAAGAGAGGCGGGACTTAAGGCAGAACAGCCGGTCATCAGCCGGTCAGTCCCAAAGCCGGTGTCATGTTTGACGCAGCAACAGGAGAGGGAGAGGAGGCAGCTGCAGCGAGCGCAGACTAGAGCGGCCAGAGAAACTGAGTGACTGTAGTGAGGCGGTTGTGCAAAACTGCGGATAAACAGCGGAAAAAGTGTGGGTGTTGAACCCTCTCACTGGGAAAAGTGTGGGTGTTTTACCCCACGGGTGCGACACCCCTGACCGCGGTCAGCCTTCGCCGGAAACTGCCGACACACTTCACAATACACTACGCCATTGCGGTGATTCAGCCGGGTATCTCAGACTCGTCGCACTCCTTCGCCGACATTTTTCGAATCACTTTCCCGCTGTCACTCTAAGCATTTTCTAGCGAATCAAGATTGTCTTACGGGCAGTGACTGGCCAATCAGTCAGTGCGTTTACATGCACAGCTTAGTCAGATTACAGCCATAATTCGACTATGCTGCTCAATCGGACAACTGCAATTATCCGAGTATACATGCCGGTGAGAAAATCGAATTACTGGTCGTAAGCATGTCATCCCCCGGTACGATAGGTGGTGCTGTACCCATTTTAACTAGTGGTAACGGAGCCACCTCCGGCTGACCTCTTTACGTCACCAGCAACAACAAACTCTGCCTCAGCATTCGAGAAAGATGGCGTACGAAGAGCAGGACGAAGCTACGGCTTTGTACATTTCTTATGTTATGTACATGATAATCCAACAAACAAGATTCACACTGGTGCTCATGCTTGCGGTGATTTCAGAGGAAAGACGCCACCGCCGAATGCTACAGGCGGGTGCCATGCAGACCACAAATTTGTTGTTGAACTTTGGAGCCTCCCTGCTGCAAAGAAGGTCTCAACGAACATGCTGGATACGGGTCCAAGGCAAAGACTGGTGGGAGAGAGTGGTTTTAAAGGAATTTGACGATGAGGAGTGGAAAGAAAACTTTCGCATGACCCGCAGGTCCTTCTACAAATTATGTGGAATGATGGAAGGAGTCCTGAAGCCTGAGGACGTGACTGTTCGTGCTCTGGTACCGCTCGAAATGCGAGTCGCCATTGTTCTCTACAAACTGGCCAGCTGTGCCGAATACAGAGTTGTGGCCAACCAGTTCGGCGTCCACAAATCAACTGTAAAGAAGTTTGTGTACAAATTCTGCAAAGGAATGGTATCCTCAGTCATTCATAACTTTATCAAGGTGCCCACGACAGAAGAAGCTATCAGCATAGCACGCTGATTCGAGCAGAAATTCCACATCCCACAAATCATCGGCTGCATCGATGGCACGCACATTCCTGTTTTACCGCCCAGTGATGGCTACAAGGACTTTGCAAACCACAAAGGATGGCCTTCGTATGTCCTCCAGGCCGTGGTGGACGATATGTATCGGTAAGTTCTGGCCAAACACTTTTATGTAGTTGTCTGTACAGTCTGTGCATTATGAACGTTTACTAACTGCTGATATGATTCCTTATAGATTCTGGAACATCAACTGCAAGATGCCTGGTTGTGCTCACGATGCTAACGTGCTTAGGCAATCAGCGTTGTTTAGCCAGGCACATCTTCTACCAAAAGTAAGTCCTTCTATACTCTCAAGATATCTCACTGAGCATGCATAAAGTAGTATTCAGTATTCCCCTCTGTCACTGCGTCTTCCACACACATGTAGGCATAAACATTTTGTATGAAACTTTAATGTTCAAAACACTGCATGGACTATCGTCTAATACTGAACTGTGTAGTTCCTAGCACACTTTGTAACCATTTTGTCTTTTTAGTCTCAGGAGCCAAGAGAAATAAACGGCATCTCCATCGGCCACTTTCTATTGGGAGATCCAGCTTATCCTCTCTTGGACTGGCTCATGAAAGGCTACACACATTGCCCAAACATCACACCTGAGCAGGAGTCATTCAACGTCCATTTGAGCTCCGCAAGGACCACAGTGGAGATCGCGTTTGGAAGACTGAAGTCACGCTGGAGAGTGCTGCTTAAGCGCAGTGACTTTCACTTTACATTCACCCCTCATATAATTGCCACATGTTGTGCACTGCACAATTTCTGCGAGAGTGAGAAGGAGAGTGTGAATCCCAGCTGGACAGTTGAAGCTGCTGTCCTTGAAGCGGACCTGCCACAGCCAAGTGTCCGTGCTTACAGCAGCTCGGACAATGCGAGTGCACAGAGGATCAGAGTGGCGCTTACAGAGTATTTGAGTGCAAATCCCCCCTGCGTCGACCATACTTGTCTTAGTATTTTGTAAATAGTTAAAAAAATGTTTCACATTGTTGGCTGTTCAGTTCACACTTGTTTCATTCAAAGAATAAACTAACACTCACGAAAGTTGTAATTATGTGTTTTATTTATAAGAAATACGAACAAGGTAAAATGTAAACATAAAATTATAAAGTAGAAAAGCACAATTTGTAAAAAAAAAAAAAAAAAAAAGGTTTAAAAGTACAAAAGCTTACAAATATAAAATATAATATATACAAAAACAGAACACTGAGGTAGACTGTGCAACTTAAGGTGCAAATTGAAAGTGGAGAAGAGACATGTTGTCTGTGCATTTTAAAGTGGAGGTGCAAAAGACACAAGTGTGCAAATTACAGTTTACAGCTGGCGGTAGATGGGGCTGGATGGTCCTGGAAAGCTATAACCAGAATAAACATCTGGCTGTGGTGGCACCTGGGAGTGGTTTGTGGGAATGAAAGGGGCAGCTGGCCGAAAGCTTCGCATACCCTCCATAAGTGCAGCAACCATGCTGGCGTTGCTCTCCACAATTGTGGCCAACATCCGCTCCTCCCGTGCCTCACTCCTTTCCATGCGCTCGTTCCACACCTGAGTCATGTCGTCTATCTTTTGGACAATGACATCAAACATGTTGGTGGGATTTTATCTCCGCCTGCCAGGTCGCTGGGTCCTTGTTCCTTAAGAAATAATATGTGTAAAGTCAGTTACACGTACAGTTCAGGCATGTGATAGCATGGTGTAATCATCTTGACCTGGGTAAATTTTGAAACAAAGCAGCATAGGTTGATGAAGCTAGAATACTGCAGAACTTACCAGGTAAATCAACAGAAGGTAGTGGAGTACTACTCCTCTCCATCCCAGCTCCTCCGGTTGAGCAAAGAGAGGACCCAGGTGAGTCTTCGGGCGGGGCCTCTTCTATTGTCTCCTTCGGGTCCACCGTCGCCATTGTAGTCTCTACAAAGGGGCACAAAAACACGAACGTTTACAATCTAAGTACATGTTTTCATTGTAGTTTTAATTCTTGGCCGGTGAGGGGAAGCTCAACTACACATTGTTCCAACACACTTAGTACGTTTTCCCCTTTCTCCAACACAATGGGCCTGCTAGCATGTGTCTTCTAAGTTAGCTTCAGGTTAAGGGTTATAGCAACTTACCTATGGCAGATAGCTCGAAGCCAACATCCACGCCGTTTTGTCCGGCTTGGGCCAGAGGTCGCCTCCCTAGGAGTTCTTCCAGCAACTCGTAAAACGGACAAATAGCACGCTCACGACCGCTTGTCTCGTTATTGCATTTGGCACCATGGTAAGCCTTCCTGAGGTTCTTCCACCAGACTCGGACCTGCTCCGGGGTCCTCGTGAAGCCGGCTTCCTCCATTTTACGAGCCACCTTTTTAAACAAATCTCCGTTTTAGTTTTCCTCCCATCCATGAACTTCAAAATGTTAAGTTCTTGGAGCTGGTGGAGCATGAAACTCGTCTCCTCGTCCGTCCAGAAGTGCGTGTTGCTCCTTGATCTCTCCATCGTGTTGTTTGCCATTTCCGGCAACAACACGACTATATCGTCTCCTTCTGCTTCCGGGTCACGGCCACGGGGAAGAAATCTCAAGCATGCGCAAAACGCAAAATCCGATCCGATCCGCTGGAAATGTATACATGCAGGAGTAATGCGACTTTCAATCGAATAATCTAGGTGGTGTAATTCGACTATGAGAAATCCGATCCGGTCCGATTTTAGTCAGACTAAGGTGTATACATGCATCTTAAAAATCCGATCATAGTCGGACTAACGCAGTAATTCGGTTTTCTTGAGTGTCATGTAAACGCACTGACTGTAATCAGTGTACTCAGGGATTGGCCAGTGACTGACCAATCGACATGCCCTGCACCTACTTTCATTGGCCCCAGGGCCAGCGGGCCATGGGTTATGTCGAACCCTGTCTTCTCTTGTGCAGTTCAGTAAAATACAATATTACAGTGATAATTCTGTCATATTTATTCATTTATTTATTTATTTATTTATTCATTCATTTTATATTTTTGGTAATTTACAGAGAATTTTAAATTTTAAAATAAATTAAATGTGCCAATGATTTACCATTAATCAAGTAAATTTCTCCATCCAAGGCCCGCAAAACCTGGCACACGCTCTCAATTTACGAGTAGGTAGCATTCATCAATGTAGGAACACAGCTGCGAACAATTCTGAGGCTTATGAACACGTTGATGAATCTGACGTAGGGTTTTCTTAAGGAACCTCTTGAGAACAACTTAAGAATCTAAGAAGATTCTTAAGAAGATATTGGTGAATGAGGCCCAATGTTTTCTTTCCTTTACGATCACTGTCTACCCTCCTTACATTCAATACTATAGTCAGTGCGTTAACATGACACTCAAGAAAAACGAATTACCGGGTTAGTCCGACCATGATCGGATTCTTAAGATGCATGTGTATACCTTAGCCTGACTAAAATAGGACTGGATTGGATTTTTCATAGTCGGATCAAAACACCTAGATTATTTGATTGATAGTCGCATTACTCGTGCATGTATACGTTCTATCAGATTCGATTCGAGTTTGTGTTCTGCGCATTCTCGAGATTTATTTCCCGGGGCTTGCTTCTCTGCAAACATCTAAGTTTACGTTACAGTCTGCATCACATTTTTATAAGTACATTCATACAGTGTCCTACACATAGGTTTACGCTCTGGTTGTGAAACCATTTTCTCTGTAACAGCTTGTTAAGTAAACTACCTGCTTTCTTTCCAGCAGACACAGTAGTCTTTTACTGACAAATGCCACCTCAGTGTGTGAAGTACTTGCCAAATATCATCCTGAAAATCTGTGTCATGACTCTTGTGGACCCTTAATGTAAACAGGGCTATTGTATAAAACAACATGAAAACCTTTAAACATAATATTTCAAAGCCTTCATTTAATGTTGTCTCACACCATTGTTTCATCTTTGAAAATCTCCCCTCAAAAAAGATTGCCAGGGCTCACAAGTTTTATAGCATTCTACAGTTTCGAATCCTGTTCTGAGAGAAATAAAATAATGAAATTATTAAAAGTTAACTAAATTTTAACAAAAGTGCCTGTTCCCTGCAGTGCAGTAGAAGTATGTATTTATAATGATGTCTCTATGATTTCATCTTTTGCAGAGTTGTGGGGGGCTAGAGCCTATGTCAGTTAGCATTTGGTGAGAGGTTGGTAAACTCTTGACAAGTGTGTCCAGCTCGTCACAGGGCCGACACAGAGGAAAACAAACATTCATACACACATTATCACCAATGGGAAATGAGAGTCACCAATTAACCCGCATTTCTTCGGACTGTGGGAGGAAGCTGCCGAAACCAACACGGACCACAGAGAACATGCAAATTCCACACAGAAAGACCTCTGGTGGGCTCAAACCCTGAACTTTGCTATGCAACAACAGTGCTGACATGTTGATTTGGCGGCACGAGGATGAATTTTACTTCTCTGACACAAGTTTTTTCCTTCCTCTCTCTCCCACTTTCCGCTTTCTTTCCCGCTTCCTCGTGTCAGCTGATTAGGGGCTTCATTCTTTTGTGAAGATATCTATCAGCTAATCTTACCTGCAATTCTTTTCTGTCTGTCTTTCCAAGTAATCTTAAACATGAAAAGAAATCAGAGAGAAACTTGTAAGCCATACTTGAGAAAGTTTTACTTGCTTGATGCAGCTTGGTCCAATTTTGTATTGTTCTATATAGACATGGCGCATGGTAATGATGGCCTCTGAACCTACTACATATGTAGTAAACGACATAAAAGACATAAGATTCTACTGTAGTCCACTCCATTTTAGCGACAGCTTAATTTGTTTTAAGTTCAAGCACGAAAACAAGTTATTTGTCAAAAATTCTAAAACATTGTCAGGAAAGTTAAAAAAATACCGGCCGTAGGCCGTAGAACTGACGTAGAACTGACAGGAGCACCGTTTCATGCAATTTAATGCAGCAAGAAATTTTCATACCATCAGAATATATCAAGTTAGAAATACGGCGCATGCCGACCAAGGGACTAAAATGATGGTGTCGTGTGAGCGGCAGCCTGTTACAGCAGCTCTAGCTCACTTTTGAGCTTTTTCCTGTTTTATATTTCTTTTTGTCCTTTTTAACTGTTTTTAATTACGTCTCTTAGGAGCTCTCTCTCCGGACAGTATGGAGACCAGACTCGCTTTTTGCGCTAAGGTCTCAATACTGCTTTTTTCACTGTTTTCCATTATGTCCGGGGAGCCTGTACGCAGCCCTATTGTTTACAGTAGGGATGAGCAGTTGGCCCTCAGTAGCTCCGCGGTGCTGCCGCACGAGCAGCCCAATGTCACTCACAAGCTGAAGAGGAGGAGTGCCGCGCTGAAGCTGCTCGCCGTAGCAGGAGGAGACGCTACAGACCCAACTTCCCATCTGTCATCATGGGGAATGTGAGATGGGGTGAGAGCCCCAACAAGATGGACGAACTAACAGTGCTGACCTGGCATCAGAGGGACTACCGTGAGTGCAGCATCATGGTGCTCACTGAGACATGGCTAACTGCGCTGACCCTGGACATGGGACCACCCTCTGGATGGTTTTCAAATGCGGCGGGCAGACAGGACGGCAGAGAGTGGTAGGAGGAAAGGAGGAGGGCTGGCTGTGTTTGTTCATGACAGATGGTGTAACTCTGAGCATATCACTGTTAAAGAACAGGTCTGCAGTAAGGACATCAAACTTTTAGCGGTTAGCATTAAGCCGTACTACATTCCGAGGTAGTTCACACAGGTGATTGTGTTCACTATGTATATCCCCCCTCTGCTCACGCTGATGCAGTCATCCACTCAGTCACAAGCCCACTGCAGACACAACACCCACAGGCCCTTTCCTCATCTCTGGGGACTTCAATCATGCCTCTCTATCCTCCATCCTGCCCACATTCAATCAATATGTCACCTGCCACACCAGAGACAATAAAACACTAGACTTATTTTATGCCAACAGGAAGGAGGCACACAACTCATCCCCCTTTCCTCCCCTGCGAAGATCTGGGGCCTCACTTATAAAACTGTGCGTAGGAGTTACGTCAAAAGGTTGCGTACGCACGAAACACAAAAAGTGCGTACACACAAAAATATCCTGATTTATAAAACAGTGCGCACGCACGTCCTACGCCGATTTCCCTTTATAAATCACACTCCACTCTAAATGTGGCGCACCTGTGTGCGGGTCATACCACGCCCATAGTTGTCCATAAATATTCAGAGAAACGCCCCTAATTAATATTCATTTATGACTGAAAGCATGCCGAAAGCAGAGGGAAAGGCGAACGGGCCAACCGGAGCTCACCCCGCTGGATGAAAAACTGAGTGATGTGGACGGAGGAGGGGGACACCGATGCCTGCCCAATTCATTCTCACTCGGTGCTCTTATAGCAACATGAGTGCAGTTAGTGGCACCGATTACATTTGGGAAACCGGACATTGACGCAAATTGCGCATTTTTATTTGCCTGTTCACCGTATAAGGAAACATTATGTACTGCTGCGACAAACCAATTATACCACTTGAAGCGGGACTGGCACTGCGTGGTTTCTGCGGGTGCTCCTCTCTAACGTTGGGCCCAATACCGCACATAGATCCAAGATGACAGCTCGTGGGAGTCGGAAACGGCTCATCAGCTACTCGTCACTGTTGGCCAGTGGATGTTGCTGGTCTCTGAAGTTCCGCTCCCTCCGTATCCTTCCGTTTGCCACATCCTCCAACAGTGCCAAAGCAGCCATTGTGCGCCATAACGCATTGTAAATACATGCCTTTATATACCATCTATTAGGTAATATCTGCTACACGTGTGAGAATTACCCTGACTGACTAATAATATAAGATAATTATAGTCTTTATTTGTAGGGCAACACAACACAGTTACAAAGTGTTTTATGCGTTATGCAATGAAAACAGAGATGAAACGAAATGGGCTATATGATATCGGATATTAATATATTAAACGGCATTCATATCAGTATAAACATAATTTGTCCTACTGTTGTCTTACTATTGTCCTAAATCATATGTTTCCTGTGTGCACTCCAGGGAGTACGTTTGTTTATTCATTGTAGATTTTTTTTTGTATCCATTTCTTGCAAATAAACTGTTCGAGAGAGGTAAAATTACTATTTATTTTACACGATCAGGATCAGCTTCACACAGTTTCTCCCGTTTCTTTCTTCTGCCATCAGTGGCGCAGTTTCTCCTTACCCCAGTTATGTGCGTACGCATGGGTCAGAGTGTGCGTGGAAGACTACACATTTTCCTGTCAAGTTCTCTTTTTATAAATCCCGCGGTGTGCGTAGAGAGTGGCGTACTCCTTCTTTTGTGCGTAGGCGACGTTTATAAATGAGGCCCCAGATCACAGCCTGGTGCATCTCCTGCCTGCTCACGAGCCCCTCTGCGTGTTTTCACTGGTTGCCTATTAAGGCAACCAGTGAAAACATGCAGAGTTAAGACCTGGACTAAGGAGTCTGAAGAGGCTCTGAGGGACTGCTATAACTTAACTGTGTTGGAAGAACTGTGTGTTTCTCATGGGGAGGACATCGTCAATTTAACAGGCTGCATAATGGACTATATACCCTTCTGTGTTGATAACACTGTACCCACCAGGATTGTGTGGTGCTTTTCTAACAGCGAATCCTGAATTAATCCTGACATAAAAGCTATACTTAAGGAGAAAAAGAGGGCCTTTAGGTCAGGAAACAAGGAGGAGCTAAAGGCTGTGCAGAAGGAGCTGAGGAAGAAGATCAGAGAGGGGAAGAACAGCTACAGGTTGAAGATGGAGGGCCAGCTGCAGCAGAGAAACATCAGGGGAGTCTGGAAAAGCCTTAAAAGAATCTCAGGGCAGAGGAAACCAGACTCCCAGGCTGCGGGGATTCAGACGTGGATGAACGACCTGAACCTATTCTTCAACAGGTTTGACCAGACAACCACCCATCCCCCGGCCCAGTCATCTCTGCCCCCCCCCCTTACTGCCCCATTCTCGCCTCTACCTCCCTTTCCACTGCTTTCATGTTGCAGACACCCCCCACTCCCCCATGACATTCACCCACCTCCCCCACCTGACACTCAGCCCCCCTGCTCCAATCTTTCCCTTTCCACTCTCCAGGTGAGGAATGAGTTGAGGAAGATGAAGGCGAAGAAGGCTACGGGTCCAGAAAGTGCCACTGCTGTGAAAAACCTCCTGCGTGGTACCAGTACCAAAGATCCCTCACCCAAAAGACTTCAACAGCTACAGACCAGTTGCACTCACTTCACACCTGATGAAGACCCTGGAGCAGCTGGTCCTCATCCATCTCTGCCCTCTGGTGGGTCCTTTTATGGACCCACTCCAGTTCGCCTATCAACCTGAAGCCTGGGAGCACTGTGAGGATCATGTTCTTTTATTTCTTCAGTGCTTTCAACACCATACAACCTACACCTTTGAGGGACAAGCTGGAGCTCACAGGGTTAGATCAATACCTCAACGTCCTGATTCCTCGATTACCTCACCAACCGGCCACAGTATGTGAGGACTCGGGACTGCATGTCGGACACAATAATCTGCAGTACAAGGGCCCCAAAGAGAACAGTCCTGGCCCTTTCCTCCCCACCATGCACACTGCAGACTTCTCCCACCCATCACCCCACAGCCATCTACAAAAGTTCTCTGACGACTCTGCTATCGTCGGCCTCATCAGGGACGGGGATGACAGAACCTGCAGAGAACTTATTAAGGACTTTGTAGACTGGTGCCAGCGGAACCACCTCCAGCTCAACGCTGAGAAGACCAAAGAGCTGGTGGTGGATTTCCGCAGGCACAAACAACCCTGCACACAGGTGAACATCCAGGGAATGGACATTGAGATAGTGACATCTTACAAGTACCTGGGAGTTCACATGAACAATAAACTGGACTGAACTGAATATATAAGGAAGGTCAGAGCAGCCTCCTTCTGCGGAGGATGCTCATGTCCTTTGGAGTGCAGGGACACTCCTGACTTCTTTCTATGACTCTGTGATGGCATCAGCCATTTTCTATGGAGTAGTCTGCTGGAGCAGCAGTATGGAGCTAGAATACCCTCAATATTATTCACAAATAAATGCAGAGGGATTTGTATCCGCAAAGCTGGATCTGTATCTGTGCCAGAGTAATTTATATCCGTAAAGCTGGATCCGCACTGTGCCTCTAATTTGCAACTTGTATATCATCACTTGTTCATCAACTTAGCATTTTTCAGTGGAAATATATTTGTGAATTTCCACCTATTTGAGTGGATACTTTTGAGACTCTTCTACCGTGCTGTTTTCACACAAAATTCACAAATGCAGGGCACAGGTGACTCGTAAAATGTCACTTGACTCGTGTCTCGTAAAACACAATTCACAAATAAATGCAGAGTGATTTACATCTGTAAATCTGAATCCATGTCTGAGCCAAACCTATTTGTATCTGTAAATCTGAATCCGTATCTGAGCCAAATGGATTTGTATCTTTAAATCTGGATCCGTATCTGTGCCATCTAACTTGTATATCATCATTTGCATATCAATTTAGTATTTTTCAGTGGAAATATATTTGTGAATCTCCATCTTTTGCTGTGGATCTTTTTGAGACTGTTTTTTTACAGATACAATCCGTTTGGCTCAGACACGGATCCAGATTTACAGATACAAATCTGTTTGCATTTGTGGATTTTGTGTGAAAACAGCATGGTAGAAGAGTCTCAAAGGTATCCACACAAATAGGTGGAAATTCACAAATATATTTCAACTGAAAAATACAGCAACAAATGATGATATACAAGTTGCAAATTAGAGGCACAGATACGGATCCAGTTTTGCAGATGCAAATTACTCTGGCACAGATACGGATCCAGCTTAATGGACACAAATCCCTCTGCATTTATTTGTGAATAATATTGAGACTGTTCAAGCTCCATACAGCAGCATCTCAACAGCAGGCAGGAGGAGACTTGATAAACATATGAAGAATGGCAGCTCCATCCTGGGATGCCCTCTTAACCCAGCACTGGGCAGCTCCTTCAGCAACAGACTGATACACCAAAAGTGTGTGAAGGAGAGGTATTGCAGGTCCTTCCTTCCTGATGCTGTCAGACTCTACAACCAGCACTGCTCCCAGTAGCATACATCTGCATACAATGTTTATAAATACCCATATTTTTTATTATTTGTAAATTCACTGCCACGCTGTTTTTTTGTGTAATTTTTGTACACTAATTATGTTCATATGCACATAGGAGTTTATTCTTTTTATTCTATTTCTTACCTTTATAGTTATTTTGTTCTTTTTTCACTATTGCTATTGTTTTTTAAAATACTCCTGTCCTTTTGCTGCTGTGGCAAAGAAATTTCCCAGTTTGTGGGACAGTAAAGTATACTGATTCTAATTCTGATTCTGATTACTCGTGCCTTTAATCATGATGTGGTTTTGGACAGTGCTGAACTCTGAGGTTCCAAATTGGGTGTACATGCTACCACAACACACGTCTGAGTGAGGAATGGCTTGGAGGTGATGTAAACTTTAAGTGATCTGTTCACCAGAAGTGTGCGTGGATATGCGTAGGTGTGTGTGCACGTGTGGGTTAGTAGAAAGGAGGAAATAGAATGAAAAAAGAGCTGGGAGTGCAGCAGGAGGAGAAAACGACTGTGGAAGGATACAATACTTGCAAACATATATTGTGAATGCTTTCAGCATTTACAGGACAACCAATAAGAATAGTTCAAGTCCAGAAGAACAATAGTGTGAATTCAGAATCAGCATTCAAAATGATAAAGAACAGAAGGACAAATAGTATGAAAGCCTTCACACCAATTAAAGACCAGAAGAACAATAGTGTGATTGCTGTGTCAGCAAATAATTCTGTCTTCCATCATTCACAACCAATAAAGATTTGAATAACTAGAGTATGAATGCAAGTGCATTCACCTATATGACTGATAAATACATAAGGGATATTGGGTGTAGAAAAAAGGTTATGCAAGGGAAGAAGTATTGTACTTAAGAATTCACTTACCCCGTTTCTGCATGAAACTGAAGAGGTCATCGAGAAACTGTTTGCGCTTTTCATCATCATCCAATTCATACAACTGAAAATGAAAAAACGAAATCAATTAATAATATACCAAAGAAAAACAAGACCATGCTTGGTTAGTGATAGGTAGGTTCCCTGAAAATTAGGTTAAGAATCGTGGCTAACACAGACAAGGACAATTAACAATCTCTATGTAACCTTGAGCACTGAAGCCTGAAAGGCAAGAACCAAATTGCTGTTGTGCCAAAGCCCAAAGGGCTAGAACCCTCGGGTTTATTAGGGTTCAAGACCGAAGGGCTTGAACCCCAAGTTTGTTCTGGTTTATCATCATGTTTAAGCTTGAAGGGTGGACATAAAATGCTATTATACAACCAAAATAATAGTTTCTTATGCTGTCACATCACTTTTTACATGCATTCCCACTCAATTAGCAATTAGGGCACATTTGTATCTTACTTGACCTCTGTCTGACGACCACCTATTTCCAGTACATGAAGGCTTCTACAGACAAAAGCACGGCTGTGCAATGGACTCACCCGTGAGACCGTGCCCACTAAGTCAGAAGGGGAAAGAGAAGGAACAGATGCACATCAGGGGAGAGACGAGAAAACGTAAGAATATTATCATTCCCTATGTCATCTGAGAAACTCAGGAGGATATTCCATACACATCATATCCCAGTTCACTTCTAACTTACCAACACGCTGAAACAGACACTTGTTCATCCTAAGGACGAAACACCCAGACATAAACAGAGTAATGTAGTTTATGCTGTTCAATGCAGCCAGAACTGCAGTTTTCTACATTGGGGAGACAAAACAACCTCTCAATAAACACATGGCACAACGCAGGAGGGCCAACAGATCCTCAGGTCAAGACTCTGCTGTCCACTTACATCTGAAGGAGAAAAATCATTCCTTTGAGGACAAAAATGTAAACATCTTGTCCAGAGAAGACAGATGGTTTGAGAGAGGAGTAAAATAATCCATCTATGTCAAACTGAAATGGCCGGTCCAAATCCAGTTGCCTATGATATAGCACTTAGTATTACCATGACCTGGATGACTGAGAACTATCACTGACATTCCTGGCAATTGATTTCACATTTCTACATATTTAGCATTTTCTTCATAATATTTCATGATATTTCTGCTATTCTGTTTCCTATAAGTATGGGGCGCCGATTGTAAAGTTGTGCATGCTAAAATAAACTGCATCTTTGCAAGAAAAACATGTATAAAAAAATGTGAATTTTTTAATGTTACTTTTGACCAGATTTACAGCAATATTTGTGAAATTTGTGATATTTACTTCTCTTGTAAAATACAATTTCAATGTTTAATCTGAATAAAAAATCTAAATCTAAATGTTACATTTAAATATGGATGATAAATATGAATATACATGTTAAATATTACATCTAAATGTTAAATATAATTATTAAAATTAAATATACATATTAAATATAAATATGAATGTTAAATGTTGAATATAAATGTTAAATATAAATCTAAATATTAAATCTAAATGTTAAATGTTAAATCTAAATGTTAAAGTTAAATCGAAATCTAAATGCTAAATGTTAAATCTAAATGTCACGGGTGAAACTAACAACTGACCGTTGTGGTGATTTTTTTTCCAACACAAACACCTGGTGAGCTAAAGTTTTGCCGGTGACAGACACTGTTTTTCGGACATAAATGTGAGGAAGAGTCGGTAGGACGGGTAGGACGGGCAGGAGGACAGACGCTTCTCCAGGTACAGCTGCTGTATTTTTTCAGACCAACGCGCCACAGTGCCGGCTTATCCTTTCATACTGGTTTGGATCGCCAGTACTGCGCCTCTAGCCCCATTCACACTGGTGTTTGGATGTGGGGTTAGTGCACCAATTCGCCACCTCTGTCTCAGTATGAATCTCTCGGAGGCGGCGAGGGGTAAAATTTTGCTCCAGCGCTGATTCGCCTCTGGAGGTAGTATCAGGGCCGCATTATTCCCGAACCGAACTAGTGTGAGGGCGTGTCGGTCTGACGGTCTGTTAACTACACAGGTCCCTCACTCAACTTAATAAAGAGAAGTTCCCCACAAAGCAACGTTGACCAAACAAAAGTAACGTAGTAACTGTAACTGTCTTTGGTAACTTATATGACGGAAAAAAATACCACAGCTGGCGAAGTGTCTGTCCTCCTGCCTGTCCTCCCGCCTGTCCTCCCCGCCCATCCTGCCGACTCTTTGTCACATTTCTGCCAGAAAAACGGCGCCTGTCACCGGCAAAAAACTTTAATTCACCAAGTGTTTGTGATGAATATAAATCATTGTGACGGTCAGCCCTCCAGACCGAGACTTCAGTGAACTTTCCCCCAGAAAACAGCTTCCGTCCCCAAGAGTGACAGAATCAGACAGGTCCTGTTTACTGATCCTGAATATGTAATTATGTAAATTAGCGCGAAAAACATAACTTCGCCACTTTCCAGGATGTTCGGTGGGTCAGGATCTCAATCACTACACATTATAACAGCATCGGTATGATTATTAACAGTCAGCGGGTCATGTTTAGATTGACAGGAGGACACCTGTGGAAACACCTTGAAAAAAACACACAGGCGTCATCATCATGACGTGTACCGTCACGCCTCTTTATGCTCCGCCACCCCGGCTTTCTATGTGAATTACACAGCCGTTCACCCTTACGCCAGCGCTGCTCGGCTCTATGTGAACAACCAATGTGGACAGGGCCGTTTCTGTCTTTTTGGGGGCCCTTTGCAAGTTGCTGTTTGGGGGCCCCTATTTTGTCAAACTACGATGGATAGATTCATAACCCTTTTAGGTGATCCACAAAAATGCAACAATCTATAACATTTTAAGAGGAAAACAGGCTAGAGTCTTGAAAACCTCTCTCAAATTAAAATCAAGCATCTTAAGTTGACCCAACCCAAGCAAGGTGAACTGATAGAAAAGGTAAACAATGGGGATCCTCTGTATGTCAATAAATGAAACTGATGCAGTGTTCCTCAAAAATGTTTATTTGAAATTGTAAAACATTTTTAAACTTAAACATCCAGGTCCGTCAGGGGTGCTGAAGGTGGTCATGCTGCTTCCTGGTGCGCCGTTTCAAAAATATTTCAGAATTAATAATAAAATAAAATTACCAAGCAAAATAGATCCTATAATTGAGTTATGTTATGCACTAATGCAGAAATTCATAATCTGTTTTTATTTTAAACTTTGCAATTTACAGTATAGTGTTCCTTTAATGCATACACCCAATTTCAAAGTTGTCACTTTTAAGCAGTTTTCAACAAATTGTACTTGTTAAAGTAATAAACAAGGATAAATGACTGATGAGCACTATGTGATATTGAAAGAATATTTTTGTGTATATTTCACAGGGTATTACAAAGTGGACTACTGTGCCTAACTGATGATATAATCTTAACCTATGTTTTGTGGGCCGGACTAACGGTCATATATAGTATAGACTACTTTAAATTGACTTTAATTTGACAAAGTAATACATCAAAAACATAACTAAACTGTAGGAACGTAGGCAAATTTGTTCAAATCAGTGATGTGCACAAGGGGGGGCACTGCCCCCCTTCGTGGCCCAATTGTTGAAAAACGCGCGCTAAAGTGCCCTCCTGGGAGCCAAAACATGCGCTAAAGTGCTCTCTTGGGAGCCAAAACGCGTGCTAAAGTGCCCTTCTTTTCGTCCCTGCCCTTCAAAAAGTCTGTGCACGCCACTAGTTCAAATTATATTGTCACAATAAATATTCTATTAAATGTTGTAAAGAAAGACTACAACTAACTCCGTAGAGTTAACAATAATCCACTCAGAGCAATAATCCACTGCCACAATAGCTCTCAATAATCCGCAACGGGCCTAATATGCATAGTGTTGTTCAGCAAACTTTACATTAGACACACTAAAATAATCCTAAAGTAATGTTATGTGGCAAATATAACAGCAGAGGAGGTCTATAACAGAACTGGACGAGGATACAGCAGACATGACAGACATCTGCCTAATAACACACCCTCGCAGATAGAACTTTTGACGCACGGAAAGCACACGCACTCCAGTGATGGTGAATGTTAACTCCCATGCTATAAACAACTGCACCAAAACATGGACATATCAATGCACAACCCCAATGCATAAAACAAATTAATACATCATCAGAGCCAGCCGCTCCATAATAAAAACATGTCTTACCATAATTCATTATCCACGTCTACCTCTTCATCCTCCTCTTGCTCGCTTTGTTCCTGCTCTTGGTCATATTCCTCACTGTCCTGTCTTTCTCCCTGGTGTGCTGACTCAGCCGTGTCGCTAACATTAGTGCTAGCTGTATTAGTGCTAGCGCTAGCTGAAGCTGCACTTGATTTTAAAAAGAAATCAGTCAGTTTGCAGCATTTTTCACTGTCAGCCAACAGTGCTCTCTTAGATTTATCTCTCTTTTTCTCTGCTTTCTCCTTGTGTCGCTTGATGCCTCGATTAATTTTTTTTGCTAGCTTAATCACAGCCAACTTCCAACTTCCAACAACCACACAGACGTGGTCTACTCGATTCAGTCTTGAAATTCCCATAAGGCATTGCTTCATTTGAACTTTTGCAAACAAATAATCAAATAAAAAAATGCAGGTAGATTTGTTTAATTTCAAACCATGTACGTTTTGAACATCTGAATAAGACATTTCGCTGCAAAAAAATGCAGACTGATGTAAAAGTTTGTGACTGTAGACTGTAGAGGGTACCCATGACTGTGATATAGAGACTCATATGTGGCATATAAATACTGATCAGATTGCTTCTGGAATAGGTGTGAAGGAATGGGAGAAATGTGGCTGTCATTTAGAATAAGAACATTATTAATGCTTAAAAGGGGGCTGAGAAACATGATCTTGGGCTGCATGCATGCAACAGCTATGCCGCTCTCTGATTCATCGGCCGGCCCACGAGGGCATCTGCCCAAATTCCGGATTACCAGTTCGTCACTGCTGGCGGACACGGGCGGCTGCCGGCTGGCATCCAATTTAAAAACGCATTGTTGCCACCTACCAGACGTGAGTGTGAAATAGTTGATTAGCAGTAAAAAAAAAAAAAAAAAAAAACCTGGTGATGACTGCATGGTGGCCGCCAGCCGTCCTGGAGTACCGGCCGTTCTGTGATTCTCCAGAACGCACAGATGGCCAGTCCGCCCCTGTGCATGGGACGCATTTTCTTTTTTCTGAACCAGATGAATAGGTTAATTTTGATGCCATGCCGTAAATGACCAGTACCGGCGGCTCAGCGCGACTCTCCTCACCTTGCCTCTCCTCGCTTAGTAGTACTGGTTGTCATAGCAACGCGGTGCGGTAGACACCAGATCTGACCATTCGGTAGAGAGCAGACTTGACCAATCAGCGGGCCAGGTGCCAGGTGTTTTTCACACCTTTTTCATTGGGTCACCTCGGAATCACTCTGTCTGACTACCTGAAGAAGACTGCAGATAGTGCTTGTTCGCGTCAATGAGATTTTATTTTGGTACTAACGGTGACAGGCAGAGTAGATTTGCATATTAGCTAAATATTTAGTTTCAGCCATGACATTTTGATTTAACATTTAGTATTTAGATTTAAATTTAACATTTAGATTTAACATTTCGCATTTAGATTTAACATTTAATATTTACATTTATATTTAACATTTATATTTAACATTCATATTTATATGTATATTCAACATTTATATTTAACATTTAACATTTAAATTTAACATAAAGATTTCGATTTAACATTTAGATTTAACATTTAAATGTAATATTTAAATGTAATATTTAAATGTAATATTTAACATTTAGATTTAGATGTTTTATTCAGATTAAACATTGAAATCATATTTTTACAAGAGAAATACATATCACAAAGTTCACAAATATTGCTGTTAAGAAACAAAAGTGGTCAAATGTAACATTAAAAAATTCACATGTGTTTTATACATGTTTTTTTTTTTTTGCTAAATGTGGCCAGAAGTTGCTGTTCATTTTAGCATGCGCAACTTTACAATCAGTGGCCCATACATCAAAAGATGAAACTTGACACAGAAGTTCTCCTTTTGTTCATATGTCTGTAGGGAAATCTCAATGCTTTTGCACTCATTTTAGGGGCACCACCTCAAAGAGGAAAATTGAAATCCAATCAATAAGTTAATAGTCAAATATCCAAAAGTGTGACTTCCTGATTTAAATTGATCTTTGTTCTTGCCTACAAAGGACTACACAGAACCACGACTGTGTCTAAATGACGATGTTTATTAACTGAGTAAATGAAAAACAGAAGTGACTTAAATGAAATGATCATAAGATATTAATATTAAACATTATTTAATAGTAAATATTAATTACAGACTATTTAGTCTGTTCAATATGGATTCTAGTAAGTAATATTGGCGAAAGATGTTAAATTTGGAGGATGATCATTAACCCAGTTATGAGCAGTTTGAGAAGATGGTTTGTGCAGTGGCGCAAATATCGGTGGTGCAACCAGTGCAGCTGCACCGGGGCCCAAACACCATCAGGGGCCCATAAAGGAAGAAACCCCCCCCCCAAAAAAACAGCTGTCCAGAATTGCCACAGGCCCCTGTTTTTGTGAATGTTTTTGTGAATGAAATAGCTGTCAGTAAGGTAACGCTCTTTTGTTTTCACCGTCTTTGCGTTTTTTACTCGCATTCTTCATTTTTAGGGCCCGGGCAGGTCCCTATTGTTTTTCAAATGATTATTATTAGGGCCCGAGCAGGTCTCGACCTGCAAGGTCCCTATTGTTTTTCAAATGATTATTATTATTAGGGCCCAAGCAGGTCATCGACCTGTGAGGTCCCTATTGTAATTGAAAAAATTCTTCTTATTATTATTAGGGCCTGAGCAGGTCATCGACCTGTGAGGTCCCTATTGTAATTGGAAAAATTATTAGGGCCTGAGCAGGGAACCTGCGAGGACCCTTTTGTTTTTTAAAGGATTACTTATTGTTCTTCGGACGAAATGATCGCATTTTTCACTGCCTGAACATACCCCAAAACTCACCAAACTTGGAATGTAAGTCACACCCGGCGAAAAATGTTATAATCTATTGTAGTCCTGAATTTCCACCACTAGGTGGCGCTGTTATTAAGGAAAGCGCGTTTTGGCTAATAACTCCCATATACTTTGTCGCACAGTCAAAAACCTTATATCCACACGTTCAGTGAATTGTGCTGAATCTCGTGGTATAGGCCACGCCCATTTCCGCCTCCCGTTTTTTTCGCTACGTCGCAAAATGTCGAAACCTACTTTTTCGAACTCGTCCCAGGCGATTTCACCGATTCGCACGAAACTTGGCACACAGCATCTGTGGACCCTCCTGACAAAAAGTTATTCATAGACTTGTAAAAGAAGATTTAATTTTTAAGTTATTAAATAATAACTCCCTGCACATTTGCTTCAAAACAGGAAGTGTTGTGTATCTCCACATTGGTATGGTCTATTGACATGAAACTCAGGATAGTACTTCAGCATGAGCCCCTGAGGCCCTGTGCAAAATTTTAGGCGATGACCACAAGGTGGTGCTCTTTAAATTGAACTATTTTATATCTCCACATCTGTTCACACGAAACTTTGTTGACTTAATGTCAGTGCCCTCCTGAGGAGAGCTTCTGAAGGGTTTACCAATTCGACATTAGATGGCGCTGTGGTGCCACTTTGATTTTATATTTGGCCCTGTGCCCACACCATAACATTTATGGAAATGAAATTCATAGAGGTGCTATAGAATGGCCCATGTGACTCACTCACCAAAAATGACCAGCAGGTGGCGCTATTTTCAACGCAAAAGCCTTTTTCGCTCATAACTCCCACTTAATATGTTGCACATTATTAAAACTCATGTATTTGTTCCCTGAATTCAGCTGAATTGTTTGATGTAGGCCACGCCCACTTTTGCAGTAACTTTCCATTCTCAAAATTGCAAACAACGAAAAACCTACTTTTTCGAATTCCTCCTAGGCGATTTGACCAATTTGCACCAAACTTTGCATGTAGCACCTGTAGACCCTCCTGACAAAAAGTTGTCAAAAGAATTTTAATAGTCCATAAACTGCCCGAAATATAAAATGACAAATTCCTGCATATTGCGTTGAAAACAGACAATCTTGCATATCTTTACAAAATGCTGTCTGATTATTACATAAATGTTCATCATTGTGTGGTATGGCCTGATGAGGATTTGTGTAAAATTTGGTACAAATCGGCCAATAGGTGGCGCTCTGGTCGCAGTCTAATTATTGTGAATGGAAAGTAAATGGAAAAATCTTCAAATCCTCTTCAAAACTCTTCTATTTTTAACCTCTCCTTTTACCTCATGCTTTGAGCTAGAGACACCGTTCCACCTTCTGAGGAGTCAGAAGACTTTGAACTATTGGGCATGTATTCAGCTTTTTAAAATCTTCTACTATTTTGAAATCATCACAGTTTTAGATTTAAGGATTTTTAGGCCATCTTCTGATTTTATAATGGCTGTGTTTTGTTTGGGAGGCGTTTTCCCATTCATTCTTATGGGGACGTTTTCCACTTTGTCTCTTATATTGCTACAGCATGTGTGCAGCCACAGAAACTGTAAGAAAGCTTTACAGGTAAAGGTGCAACATCACCCTCTACTGGTGCAAAGACAACTAGCAGTGAACAAGTCAGGACATCCTCAGTCACACTGAAATGCAGCAGACCAGTCAGTGAGCAGATCCTGTGAAGCTGCATGGACTTTCTGTGTGTTTCTCTAATGATGTGTGTGTTCTTGAGGAACTGTAAATGGTTTCTGCTTGTAGTTATGGATAATTTGATCACTATTGCAGTTTGTGTTATTTTACATGGAAATATGTTGTGTGAGTTTGAGTTACCTCAGTAGCCTGTGTATCAGTAGTAGTTAGCTGCACTGCTTGCACTGCAGCTACATTTTGATTGTGAGGACTTACTGATGAATATTTCGTTTGTAATGTGAATTTTGCAACTCAGTCTATTTGTTGAGATTGTGACCACGCTTATTAGAGTTTAAAGGTCGAATTATTTACTGTGGTTAACAGTCAGTATATAAAGCTATCATGCTGTTTAGCAGTCTATAGGGTATTTTTTCTCATTATCTGTTCTTTATGTATATTGCAGGGAGTTCTTCTTATTTCAGTATGCATTGTTTCATACCGGCAGGAGGAGCAGCCCACTAAATCATAGGAAAAACGTCCTCATCTGAAGGTGTTGCGTTGACAAGCCCGGCGGCAGCGTGCATGGACGGCAGCACGCCCCGACACGCGTTGACTGCGAGGGCCCGTTCATCGCTGCTTGCAGCTTTAATTAGGGCCCATGCAGGGAACCTGCAAGGACCCTATTGTAATCGCAATGATTATTATTATTATTAGGGCCCGAGCAGGGAACCTGCAAGGACCCTATTGTAATCACAATGATTATTATTAATATTAGGGCCCGAGCAGGGAACCTGCGAGGTCCCTATTGTTTTTCAAAGGATTATTATTTATTTTATTAGGGCCCGAGCAGGGAACCTGCGAGGTCCCTATTGTAATTGTAATGATTATTAGGGCCCGAGCAGGGAACCTGCAAGGACCCTATTGTAATCGCAATGATTATTAGGGCCCGAGCAGGGAACCTGCGAGGTCCCTATTGTAATCGCAATGATTATTAGGGCCCGAGCAGGGAACCTGCAAGGACCCTATTGTAATCGCAATGATTATTAGGGCCCGAGCAGGGAACCTGCAAGGACCCTATTGTAATCGCAATGATTATTAGGGCCCGAGCAGGGAACCTGCAAGGACCCTATTGTAATCGCAATGATTATTATTATTATTAGGGCCCGAGCAGGGAACCTGCAAGGACCCTATTGTAATCGCAATGATTATTATTAGGGCCCGAGCAGGGAACCTGCAAGGACCCTATTGTAATCGCAATGATTATTATTAGGGCCCGAGCAGGGAACCTGCAAGGACCCTATTGTAATCGCAATGATTATTATTAGGGCCCGAGCAGGGAACCTGCAAGGACCCTATTGTAATAGCAATGATTATTAGGGCCCGAGCAGGGAACCTGCAAGGACCCTATTGTAATCGCAATGATTATTATTATTAGGGCCCGAGCAGGGAACCTGCGAGGTCCCTATTGTAATTGTAATGATTATTCTGATTTCTTATTCTTTTTTTTTTCCTTTGTCCAAAATGATTGCATTTTTCACTGCCTGAACATACCCCAAAACTCACCAAACTTGGAATATAAGTCACACCTGGCGAAAAATTTTATAATCTATTGTCGTCCTGAATTTCCACCACTAGGTGGCGCTGTTATTAAGGAAAGCGCGTTTTGGCTAATAACTCCCATATACTTTGTCGCACATTCAAAAACCTTATATCCACGCGTTCAGTGAATTGTGATGAATCTCATGGTATAGGCCACGCCCATTTGCGCCTAGCGTTTTTTTTTCGCTACGTCGCAAAATGTCAAAAACCTACTTTTTCGAACTCCTCCCAGGCGATTTCACCGATTTGCACGAAACTTGGCACACCGCATCTGTGGACCCTCCTGACAAAAAGTTATCAAAAGAATTTTGATAGATCAAACGATACTCACGTTATTAATTAACAACTTCCTGCAGATTTCATTACAAAGAGGAAGTGATGCATATCTTCACATTGGTGTGTCTGAATGACATGAAACTCAGAATACTAGTCCCCCATGAGCCCCTGAGTCCCTGTGCAAAATTTGAGGCGATGACCATAAGGTGGCGCTCTTTAAATTGAAGTATTTTATATCTCCACATCGGTTCATCGGATTAACACGAAACTTTGAACAATTATTGTCAGTGCCTTCCTGAGGACAGCTGACAAAGGGTATACCGATCAGCCACTAGGTGGCGCTCTGGTGGCCGTATAATTAAAGATTTGGCACTGTGCCCACACCATAACACTTATGGAAATGAAACTCATAGGGGTGCTATAGAATGGCCCCTGTAACCCACACACCAAATATGACCAGCAGGGGGCGCTATTTTGAAAAAAAAATGTTTTTGGCCCATAAATCCCGCATAATAAGTTGCACATTGTTAAACCTTATATTTACATGTTCCCTGAATTCAGCTGAATTGTGTGGTGTAGGCCCCGCCCACTTTGACAGCAACTTTCCATTCGCAAAATCGCACCAAATGAAAAACCTACTTTTTCGAACTCCTCCTAGACGATTTGACCGATTTGCACCAAACTTTGCATGAAGCATCTGTGGACCCTCCTGACAAAAAGTTATTAAAAGAATTTTGATAGCCCAAAAAACGCCCAAAACATAAAACAAAAAATTCCTGCACATTGCATTCAAAACAGATATTGTTCCATATCTTCCCCAAATACATTCCCATTACCACAACACTTTTGCTAATTGTGTTCCATGGCCTGATGAGGGTCTGTGTAAAATTTGGAGCAAATCGGCCAATAGGTGGCGATCTGGTGGCAGTCTAATTAGTTTGCATGGAATTAAATGGGAAAATCTTTAAATCCTCTTCAAAACTCATCCACTTTCAACCTCTCCTTGTCCTTCATACTTTGAGCTACAGACTCCATTTCAACTTCAGAAAAGAGTCTCGAGACCTTGAAATATTAGTCCTGTATTCATGTGAGGGGCCGGCTCTACGCAGGGGCAAGAGGGGGCAGCCCCCCCACAAATAAATGTCTTGCCCCCTCAACTCATCTCTCTGTCCCTCCGCTCCGCTGTGCGTGCATTCACAGGCTGCGCAGCACGCACACACACACACACACACACACACACACACACACACACACAGACACACCCCTCCCTAAACTCTTAGTAAATATCCAATCACTGTTGCAGTATGCAAATGAGCCAAGACGTAGCATGACAATATGGTGTCAGGTTTCACCACGGCGGGAAGACTTTGAAGTAGCAGCAGCAGTTTCTTTTAAAATATGATTGGCTCAGCAGCTCAGTCAGTCATTAAACCATTATTTTCCTGTTTAAAGAAAGAAAGGGGAGCGGGATAAGTTCAAATGACCAAACATGCTAAAAAGAAAGAAGCCGGAGAAAGAGATGGATGGAGCAGAAACATTAAGGGCAAAAAAGAAAAAAACGGTTAATAGAGGATGCAGTCAAATGCGCCAAATAAACAGAGCTTTTAGTGGTGGAGGAGCGAAGGTCAGCGCGGCTACAGTCAGCCAGGACAGTGACGACACGGACCCAGCAGGGTCACATTTCCTTATTGCAAAAGCAAACATGTTTCAGGAGAGTCTGTGTTCAAAGTTTAAAAAATATTATTTGAATATATAGGCTATACATCCTGTCTTTTACATCCTAACTCATTTATCATTGTTGCTGTTATTGTGAATATTAGCTGACAAGGCCAGTGTCAGTCGCGGAGTTGATGCAGAGGGACAGGATAATGCCAGTTATAGGAGTGAGGAGGAGGAAGAGACAGATGAGGAGGGACAGGAGCAGGGGGAGATGGAAAAGGAGGAGGAGAAGGAGGAAGAGGAGGAGGAGAAAGAGGAGGAAGAGGAAATTGGAGCAGGAACCACCAAAAAAACAAAACAGTGCCAGGGACAGGTGCAGTGTGCAGGACTGGGTTGGCAATAAGTCTTTGCATAGCATTATATTAAGTCACATGTTGATGTTTCAGTTCCAGTCACACAGAAACAATAAGCCCATCCTCTCCTGCAGTTATGTCAGTGGCTTTCTGAACTAGACATCTGTTTTCTTTCCAAAGTTGATGAGTTATGGCTAATATTCGTTATTACTGATGTTCTTTTCATCCAGATATAGCAGTACATTAGATGCAAATAAAGTATTCATCTTAAAACTACGGTTCCACTTGCATCCGTCATGCAATCAGATAAAAGGTCTCTCCAAACCAAGCTTGAGGGCTGAATTTCAACCCCAGCCCGCCTCTGCCAGTGTGTGACAGATCCCTACGTAAAGTCCCGCTGTAGTTCTGCACTGTTTTGTTTCATATAATCACGGCATTTTTTTTTTTTTTAACAAAGCCAGCTCACTTATTTTTTGCTCCAGCTTCCAGCAGCTCACAAAGAGAAAGTTGGACAGGTCTGATGGTAGAGGCCTGGCAAAGTGCAATCCACTTCTCCAGGTTGGGTTGGACACATAGCTAACAACCCAGTTCAATGAAGAAACACTGTTACTATAAGCACAGAAAAAAAAAGTGCTGGAGCATGATGTGTATACATGATGCCCCCTTCACATTTTTGTCTGCCCCCTCATATATGCCTGCCTAGAACCGGCCCTGGTAACATCCCATTAGTTAATCGGTTCTTCTCTGACCTGGCTGGATTCTCTGCTTTTTTTTTCTTTTCAAGATCTCTCAAAAGAACCAGTGTGCTTGATAAGAGTGGTGGCATACAGACTCTCAAGAGCAAACACAGTAAGATGGAACTTCCATATCCATGCTGTACACTCTGTGTTTGAGCACACAGGTGACGTCGTCCAGTGTTTTGAAACCATCAGGGGAGTTTGAGCCTAACACTGTGCTGGAAGCTGGAGGGTTTGTGAGACTACTGGACGATGATACTTTCAGCTTTCACTTCAAACTATTTAATTGCATTATGCCTCGTGTGGACATTTTCTTCATCCAGCTCCAGAAGCTGACCATCGTCTCAGTCTTTGTCCGGGGAATAATGCAGCAGTTCACACAGTTTTTCTGACTTCAGCGTACAGTATTTAATACCGGCAGTAGCAGGCCACCGAATTGTAAAGGAATGACTTCCTCAGCAGAATGTGTTGCGTGAACAAGCCCCGACGGCAGCATTCCCCGACGCGCGTGGACTGCGAGGGCCCGTTCAACGCTGCTTGCAGCTTTAATTAGGGCCCGAGCAGGGAACCTGCAAGGACCCTATTGTAATCGCAATGATTATTAGGGCCCGAGCAGGGAACCTGCAAGGACCCTATTGTAATCGCAATGATTATTCTGATTTATTATTATTTATTTTTTCCTTTGTCCAAAATGATCGCATATTTCACTGCCTGAACATACCCCAAAACTCACCAAACTTGGAATATAAGTCACACCTGGCGAAAAATTTTATAATCTATTGTCGTCCTGAATTTCCACCACTAGGTGGCGCTGTTATTAAGGAAAGCGCGTTTTGGCTAATAACTCCCATATACTTTGTCGCACATTCAAAAACCTTATATCCACGCGTTCAGTGAATTGTGATGAATCTCATGGTATAGGCCACGCCCATTTGCGCCTAGCGTTTTTTTTCGCTACGTCGCAAAATGTCAAAAACCTACTTTTTCGAACTCCTCCCAGGCAATTTCACCGATTTGCACGAAACTTGGCACACCGCATCTGTGGACCCTCCTGACAAAAAGTTATCAAAAGAATTTTGATAGATCAAACGATACTCACGTTATTAATTAACAACTTCCTGCAGATTTCATTACAAAGAGGAAGTGATGCATATCTTCACATTGGTGTGTCTGAATGACATGAAACTCAGAATACTAGTCCCCCATGAGCCCCTGAGTCCCTGTGCAAAATTTGAGGCGATGACCATAAGGTGGCGCTCTTTAAATTGAAGTATTTTATATCTCCACATCGGTTCATCGGATTAACACGAAACTTTGAACAATTATTGTCAGTGCCTTCCTGAGGACAGCTGACAAAGGGTATACCGATCAGCCACTAGGTGGCGCTCTGGTGGCCGTATAATTAAAGATTTGGCACTGTGCCCACACCATAACACTTATGGAAATGAAACTCATAGGGGTGCTATAGAATGGCCCCTGTAACCCACACACCAAATATGACCAGCAGGGGGCGCTATTTTGAAAAAAA
>OZ023159.1:661462-689964 GCA_963678695.2 Diplodus puntazzo
TGAAAAGTCCACAACACTGTCCACGGGGAAACCTTGGCCAGATGTGTGTGAGGCTTGATGGTAATAGCATGCTGGGACAGGTTCATCACTCTAACAGGGGCACATCCGCTCTTTACATCAGCGAGGACTTTGGCAACTAAGAGGTCTTGATTCAAGGTGAGTCAGCTTAGCCATCTGCTCCTCTTGGCAAAGGGCTAATTTCTTGACCAGCTCTGTTAGCTCTGACCACTCTGATGTATGTTTAGCTTTCTCCGTCTTCACATTTAGATTACACTCTGATGCAACCTGGACCTGAGCGTAAGTCTTCTTGGATTTGTTTAGTGGATGGAACTTTTTTGTTTCTTTTGCCAGAGTTCTGAGCTCATCTTGTAACTCCCGGAAGCTCAGAAGCCGGGGTTTCATTGGAGCAATCCTCATGTACACCTCCTCATCATGTAGTCCTCTTAAGAACTGTCGTGTGAGTTTACAGTCACGTTCAGGGAAAGGCCTGCCACCTCTTTGGGTTTCTTCTACAGCTCGCAATGTCGCCTCCAGTCCTATAGCATAAGAGCAGGCAGACTCCCCTGACCTCTGGCCACGCTCGTAGAAGTCGGCTAGTGGGTCCAAGGAACCCTGTGTGTCACCGTACTCTGCCCTCAGTTCCACAAATGCCTTTTCAGGCATTTGTGGTTTGGTCATGGGGAGGCAGATTCAGGATCAGCTTTCTGGCCTCACCACTCAGGTGACGCACCACCGTGGAGAAGCAAAGGTGAAGGGGGAGCTCTATTGCCTCCAGGAGGTATTGCATGTCATGAATCCAGTCCTCTACAAGCATTTTGCTATCAGCGTTACCAGTGAAGACTTGGACATTCTTCACCTGATGAGTTTGCAGGAAACCGCCATAGGCTGCCGGTGGGAGGCCTGGGTGGCTGAGGCTCTGACAGGGGCATTTAGTGGCGCATGCATGTGCTGGATAGAGGGTGGAGGCATGAGAGTGGGTTGGCGGACTGTAACAGGATACATGCTGACCTGAGGGGCTGAAGCAGGGGGCAGTAGATGTACTGGGGCTTGGGTGTGGGAAGAAGTTGTGTAGTCAAAAGCTGCCTGGGCAACATTCCGAGAGGCTGGTGCAGCTGAAGTGGGGGCCCAAGCACTGGTGGTAGATGAGTGCAAGGCAACCTGAGAGTGGTGGGCAGCGGCTTAAGACATGTGCAACTGGTGGATTTGTCCATACTCTGTGCCTCGGGGGGGCAGCTCAGCCGCAGAGGGGTTCCTCATAATGTGTGGTGTTGGAACACTTGACATGTGGCCTTGGGGCGCAGGTGAGGGATCAGCATAGCTGGTGGGGATCTGGGGGCTTGGCTGATAAACCTGTGCTGGGTAAGGGGAGATACCTGACTGGTTCATGGTGGGCTGCTATATGACTGGTGTCTCTGGGAAGTTGGGACGTGGGAGACTTTGAGGTGGCAGGGTGGCCTGCACGGTCGGCTGAAACACTGGGGGGGTTGCACTTGTGGTTACAAGGGCTGGAGCTAAATGGGCATCAGTATAGGGTGACAGCATTGGGGGTCCTGGGGTGAGCTGTGTGCCCAGCCTTGAGTCTGTGGGCTGCCGGACTGGAGCGTGGTACTGCAGCTGCTGACCAGGGGACCTTGAGAACTGGGTGGTTAGCTTTGACCTCATAGATGACTGTTGGTTGCTGGTGCCAGCTCCTTCACTGGGGGGGGGGGTTTGCATTCCCCTTGGGGAGTCATAGCTGTGGCTTGTTACAGGCCCAGGGGTAGGTGGGGGGCCTGATGTTGCTGTAGAGGGACCTTGCTTCAGTGGAGAGTCTGCGTATTCACTCATCATCTTCAATGCTTTCTATCTCAGATTTAAGCAGCAAAATAAAATGTATATGTGTGTGTGTGAATTACTTGTTACATGCTTAGCAGTGAGTGAGAATGTTTGAATGTAATAACCAAAATAAAATGTCTGGCACAATTATCACTTGATACCCCAAAAACTCACATTAAACTTAAATTTAACTCAAAACGTCATTACACAACTCGATGTTCAACACAGAGAATATGAATGAGATAAACCAGCAACACTTGCTTAATATTAATCACAGATTATCCTTCTGGAAATGTTCCACACAGAATATACTCATTTACCATTCAAGTACCTTTAAATTTTCCCTGTTCTCTCTTTGTTCTTCTTCTTCTTCTTCTTCTTTAGGATATCATAAAAAGACCTCAAATGAATAACACAACACAATGAGATGCACTTCAACTTTCAAAGGATATGTTGGAGCGGATGAAAATCCTGGCGATACATCTACACACTAATAACTCAGTTCATCGGTACCCTTGAATAATAACAGTTCAATACAGCGACGTACTGGAGGTTGCTGCCGAGTCTGACAGCCGACAGCTTTACTTTCTCTTCAGTCTCGAAGCGCCACGATCCGTGTCACGGCACCAAAGGTGTAACCCAGCCCGTCTGGTACTGTGCCCCTCTACACCCGGAGATTCTGCGTTGTGTTGATGATGTTATGGTTGGGTGCCATGTGAGGGACGAGTCAGAGACACACGGATGGTCAAGACCGTGGCTGAGACCGCGCCGTTTATTGACTGTCACTGCTGGCTGCTCCACCTTACAAACCATAAACAAACACTGAATCAGTCTAGTAATTGTACAGTATTTAAAATAAAGCACTGTACCTTCACAGTTACTAAACCTCTTAAAACAAGGTTTCATCTTAAAATACCGAGCATAAGAGAAAACCAACAGATAGGTATACAGTAGACAGTATCCGCGGAGCTAACACTCACACAACTAAAAGCTAGCCAAAATCACGGCTGACATACTCGTATGAAACCAGGTTACAAATCCTAGCACTTCACCAAATGGTAAACAAACATCTCAATAACACATCATTTCAACAGAACAGTGTATTTTACTGTGTATGGTCAAGATATTTTACTTCGATGTGGAGAACGATCTATAGTCCTCACCTTACAAAACATAAACAAACACTGAATCAAAATGGCGGCCCCGCGCAGCAAATGAATGAAAACACGGTGTCCAGTAAAGGACAAAAAGCAACAATCGTGTAACACCTGAGGGCATAAATAATACAACATCGCCATCTACTGACCTAAATAGGCAACTGCCTTACATAAACATGGTTTCAGTTGTTCTTTCATTCGTTTCAGTCAGAAATGTTTTATGGCCAAATAAAGCTTTTCAGAGCCCTAGAAGCTTGTTTTTGGCCTGATGATACACTAAGCTGTATTTCAGTAAAAAATGCTTTCTCAAATGAAATTCTACTCAAAGTGTCTCAACTTTACATGATTAAAGTATCTAAACATGGTTTCAGTTGTTCTTTTATTCGTTTCAGTCAGACGTGTTTTCTGGCCAAATGAAGCTTTTCAGAGTGCTAGAAGCTTGATTTTGCCGTAATGATACATTAAGCTGTATTTCAGTCAAAAATGCATTCTCAAGTGAAATTGTACTCAAAGTGTCTCAACTTTACATGATTACAGTATCTAAACATGGTTTCAGTTGTTCTTTCATTCGTTTCAGTCAGAAGTGTTTTATGGCCAAATTAAGCTTTTCAGAGCGCTACAAGCTTGTTTTTGCAAGTGTTGAAGAAAATCATTCAAGTCCTGTTGAGCAGTTTGCTGTGGTGATGTGTTTATTCAAAGAATACCGGTAAACTGGTGGACCGACAGGCACAGAGCGGGTCTGAGTCGGTGAGTCGACCCAGAGCAGATGAAGCAGTCACATTTTATACAGTAAGAACAAAGAACAGGGAAAGCCATGTTCAGACAAAAGGTAAACAAAAGGTCTGCTCTTTGGGGATGGTGAACAGCAGGGGGTGGGGGGTATGGGGGGGCACCCATTTAGCATAGTGATCAAATTCGGTCCAGACGTCTCTTGATCAACTGGTGTTACGGAAATGTGTATCTGCAGGGCGTCGGAGGGAGGCATGAATCAACATTTAGGTCTGGGGGTCAAAGGGCTCTTTCCAGACATCATTTCAAATGTGTATTTTCTTCTTCAATTCACCCTTTTTTTTTTTTTGTAAAACAAGGTCATTCACTGTCAATTTCAATGCTAAATATAAAATCTGGATTTTCAACCTCTAATGGTGGAGCCGGTTGGGTTACAGTGGAGTACATGATATTAGCAGTCGTTTGAGTGATACATAACTTGCACATACATTTGAGACCAGTGATCAGAAGAATGATAACTGTCAAAGTTCCACATCCAAGCAAAACAAATTCAAAAATCACCTAACAAAAGGACCCTGATTTTTCTTTAATCCAGTCAAACAAATCAAGGGTAACAGGGTTAGGAAATGTCTTGGCAAGGTTACGCAAATGGTTTGTTATTTACAGTGGAGTTTGCAAGATCTTCCACTGCATGGCAGAGGTCTCTTATTTGGTCCAAAGATGCCATGACTCCATAGCTTGGAATGTGAGCACCAAAAAATCTTGTCCATGGGGTTTGTGCATGTGTATGTAAGTCTCCTTTTCACTATGTGAATCTCTGGTGGCACAGTAAGGACTCTCATAGCTGGTATCACATGACCCAGACCACATACTCCAGACCATCCTCTTGGTAAGTATTCATAGGCCTTTGTGCTGCAAATCCAGTACACACCCTTAGGTAAAGGTATGGAACAATGATTCATCACTGAAGCAAGGTGGTTATAATTCTCAATAAAGTCTGGAGCAGGATTTAGTCCTGGAGGTACCTTTCCTTTAGACTCATCGATGGCTTGCTGTGGTGAAGCATATATGATGTACATCTTCTTCTGGGCCTCCGTTGCCAGCGTTGCTCCTCTGCTCCTCTGGAAGCCAGCGTACTTCTTCTTCTGGGCCTCCATTGCCAGCGTTGCTCCTCTGCTCCTCTGGAAGCCAGCGTACTTCTTCTTCTGGGCCTCCGTTGCCAGCGTTGCTCCTCTGTTCCTCTGGAAGCCAGCGTACTTCTTCTTCTGGGCCTCCGGTGCCAGCGTAGTCCTTCCTAGGGGTGTGGCCAACACTTTATGGCTCCATAGGCGATGAGGAAGATGGTCGACTGGATGTAGAGGGACCATGCTGATTTCTTCCACATGGTGGAGGTGCCTTTTTACAGCGTGATGCGTGGATCCAAGTAGAACGACCCTCACACTTGATTGCTGTGTTGGTGGTTAGCAGGACGTGTTGTGTTTTCAACCAGCGGGGCGTTTTTCCTCTGGAACTCTCTGATGCAGACCCAATCTCCTGGTTGTAGCACTGCTGGCTGCTAGGAGGTGACTGGACAGTTTTTACTTGTCTGTGGAGTAGCTGAATAGCAGAGGTTAAGGCAGAGCACAGTGTTTGCATAGACTCATCCATGGCATGGAGGTTCATCTTCTTCATCCTTGTTGCTTGGCAAGCATTTTGCTAAAGAGACAAAATCAGCCTTCTTACAAGCCCAGGCTTCAGCCCGGGTTGGACAACGTGTCTATACATACAACAATATTGTCCGAATCAGCCTTCTTGTAGGCCCAGGCTTCGGACTGGTTGGAGAACGTCTCTATACATAAAAGAATATTATCACATCCATTACATTTCTAAGTACAAGGAAGCTGATGCCACAACGCGGCCGTCGTTGTGGAGCCACAAGTTATTTACATTTTTACAACCATGGGAAAGCCACAATTTATGCTCCTTCACATCAGCAGCTTCTTGTAAAAGGATCACATCATTAGGAGAGGCAAGATCGTTAGCAGGTAAAGAAGGACAGAGCTTTACAAGAACAGGAATCCCCATTTTGGCAGCTGCTTTGGCTGCATGGTCAGCCAGAGCATTGTCTCTCGAAACAGGGTCCTTGGATTTTGTGTGAGCTTCGCACTTAACAACAGCAATAGATGACGGTAGTTGACATGTGTCTAACAATTCACCAATAAGTTTGCCATGTTTAATGGGGTTCCTGAGGATGTAATGAATCCTCGGTTTGCCATAGATTACCAAAATCATGTAGACATCCAAAAGCATATCTGGAGTCTGTGTAATTGGTGACAGTCTTACCTTTTGCTAGATGACAGGCTCTCTTCAGTGCGTACAACTCAGCTGCTTGGGCGGAGCTTGAGGGTGGAAGGGCAGTGCTATCAATTATTGAAAAATTATCACAAATTGCATACCCTGCGCGTGGCACTCCATATTCTCTATAAGCAAAGTCCATTATCCATGTCTACAATAACCTATCATTCCTAAAATGTCTTCATCTGTGACACATTTGTGGGTTTTGGCATTTCCACTCTTGTAGAACAGGATAATGTGTGTCCCAAGTACCTCTGACTCTGAACTGAACTTTCTTTAGTGACCCTTCACTCCTAAAGCCTTGAGAAAAATAACTGTCATTCTCACATGCAACAGCAGAGGGAGAGGTTGAATGCAAACTTCAGATTCTGACTATGTGGGGAACAGAGAAAAATGCACTGCACAGGTAAAATATCATAAAATGAGTCAAATTGGCTGATATTGAAGACAATACGGCTGTAGGATTTGGAACTAAAGGAAAATGGGGGAGTGCCGCTTCATCAATAGCTTGCAGATCTATATATATATAGGGCGAATGCCTTCTCTCTTTTCTTGAGAGAGAGGATACTGTGAAATCCTTGGCAGGGGGGCATTCTGTTTTAGCAAAATGTGTCCTGGCTCAGCTGTTCTAATCAAACCAATGTCATTAGACAAAGAGGCCCATACTGACGGGGGCACACTCGACAAAACTCTATCATTGACTTGCCCTTTCTCTTCACCTACGGATTGATTTTGATCTATCAGAGCAGCTAACACAGTTGTTTTGTTATGTTCATTAGTCTCTAAAAAGATGCCGTCTGGTGTGCAATAGATGGGGCAATTTAGTTTGCATAACAAATCTCTTCCTAACAGATTCACGGGTGTGGTATCTGATAGAAGAAAGGAGTGGGAAGTGGTGAAACTGGACGTGTTTTCAGTGAAAGGGTTAGGGTTAGAGGTAGACACATTGGAATACCTCCAACCCCCACAGCTCTAACTGTTTCCTCAGATGATTTTAAATTTGCAGATGTTTGGTTGGTTTCAATGTAGAAAGAGAAGCTCCTGTGTTCACCAGGAATGATGTTGATTTTCCATTCACATTTATTATCAAATTAGGTTCTTCTTTGGTTTTTTTGCTAATTTAATTAGTGGAGCTTGGGTTATAATTTCTCCTGTTTCACAAGTTACTGTAGACTAAGCTGTATTTCAGTCAAAAATGCTTTCTCAAGTGAAATTGTACTCAAAGTGTCTCAACTTTACATGACTACAGTATCTAAACATGGTTTCATTTGTTCTTTCATTCGTTTCAGTCAGAAGTGTTTTATGGCCAAATTAAGCTTTTCAGAGCGCTAGAAGCTTGTTTTTGCCCTAATGATACACTAAGCTGTATTTCAGTCAAAAATGCTTTCTCAAGTAAAATTCTACTCAAAGTGTCTCAACTTTACATGATTACAGTATCTAAATGTAACCCAGCCCGTCTGGTACTGTGCTTCTCTACACCCGGAGACTCAGCGTTGTGTTGATGATGTTATGGTTGGGTGCAATGTGAGGGACGAGTCGGACACACACGGATGGTCAAGACCTTGGCTGAGACCGCGCCGTTTATTGACTGTCACTGCTGGCTGCTCCACCTTACAAACCATAAACAAACACTGAATCAGTCAAGTAATTGTACAGTATTTAAAATAAAGCACTGTACCTTCACAGTTACCAAACCCCTTAAAACAAGGTTTCATCTTAAAATACCGAGCATAAGAGAAAACCAACAGATAGGTATACAGTAGACAGTATCCACGGAGCTAACACTCATACAACTAAAAGCTAGCCAAAATCACGGCTGACATACTCGTATGAAACCAGGTTACAAATCCTAGCATTCACCAGATGGTAAACAAACATCTCAATAGCACATCATTTCAATAGAACAGTGTATTTAACTGTTTATGGTCAAGATATTTTACTTCGATGTGGAGAACGATCTATAGTCCTTACCTTACAAACCATAAACAAACACTGAATCAAAATGGCGCCCCGCGCAGCAAATGAATGAAAACACGGTGTCCAGTAAAGGACAAAAAGCAACAATCGTGTAACACCGGAGGGCATAAATAATACAACAGCGCCATCTATTGACCAAAATAGGCAACTGCCTTACATCCACCCCTTCTTTAATTGATGGCGTCCCAGTCATCAAACCAAATGAAATAAAACAAGGACCACCCACTAAACACCAACAAAGAGAACAGTCAAAAAACATATGAAGAATGAATGACAGTAAGGCATGCAGTGATGTATGATGGACACGTGTGCATGTACCCCTATTCAGGTGGGTGCTCTTTTTGTGTTAAGCTACATGTGTCCTGCTGCTCTTCTCGCTTTGGCCCCTTTGCCACAGCTTCCATCCTCTTTCTACCTTTCTGCCGATCCTCCTCTGATTCCACAGTTCATGACTCGTAGGACAGCTTCTTGGGGGGCCGTCAATTTCTCGGCGAGTTCCTCCTTGTAACACTGGGACTGGGAGGCAGGTTGGTGCCCCTGGCAGTTACATGTTCCTCCCCTCCTTCACTCACTTGTTCTGCCTCCACATCCACTTCCTCCATTCCTGTGTGTTCAAACTGTTCCTCTGTTGTCTCAGGTAAACACTTCTCCACATTTTCCTCCGTGTTGTCCACCTTCAAGTCCTCCACTGTGTTTGACTCATCTCCCTGTATTATCACTTCACCGACCTGCTCCACTGGAAGAAACATACACTGTGTAAGGAGATTGCGGTGGACCACCCTCTCTGTGTCACCATTTTCTGATCGCACCACATACACAGGTATGCTGGGCTGCTTCTTCACCACAATGTATGGCCGGGACTCCCACTTGTTTCTGCCGCTTTCACACTTTAACAAGAACTCTGTCACCTGGGTTGAAGACTTGACTTTTTGCTCCTTGATCACAGTATTTTTTCTGTTGTCCCTTGGCTTGGTGCCTCATTAGTGGTCTGGAGCCCGAAGATCAGGTCGACAGGGAGCTTAGGATGCCTGCCAAACATCAGAAAGCATGGCGTATATCCCGTAGAATCATGGCGTGTGCAATTGTAGGCGTGTGTCATTGCATCCACATATTCATCACACCTGGGCTTCAGATGAGGCTCCAGTGTGCCCAGCATGTTCATGAGGGTGCGGTTAAACCTTTCAGTGGTTCCGTTGCCCTGGGGATGATAGGGAGTTGTGTGAGTCTTAGTGATGCCAGTACACTTACACAGCTCCTTCACAACAGCACTTTCAAAATTGCGCCCCTGGTCTGCATGCAATTTTGCAGGGAAACCAAACCGACAGAAGAAGTTTCTCCACAGAACTCTGGCCACAGTGTTGGCCTTTTGGTCTTTAGTGGGGTAGGCCTGCGCATAGCGTGAGAAGTGGTCAGTGACAATGAGGACATTCTCAATTCCGCCCTTCGACTTCTCCAGAGTCAAAAAGTCCACACATACGAGCTCCATGGGAGCACTGCTGTGAATGCTGACCAGGGGAGCCCTGACACCTGCAGTTGGGGTCTTTCTGAGGCAGCACCTCTCACACTGCTCACACCAAGCCTTTATCTCCTGGAACATCCGAGGCCAGTGAAATCTCTCTCTTATCATCTGCACAGTCCTCTCAACACCCAAGTGTCCCGAGTCGTCATGAAGAGCCATCTTGACCGATTCACGCAGCTTCTCTGGCAGTACTAGCTGTTCCACTACTCCCCTTTGGCGGTCTCGGACACGGCGGTACATTAAACCATCTCTTATTACTAACCTCCTCCACTCTTTTAAGAGAAGGCACACCTGTCCACCACCACTGATCCTCTCGCTGCGGCTTGGTTTCTGATTCAGACTCTTATAATGCAAGACAGGGCCGATAACAGGATCTTCCTTCTGCCCCGCACGAATCTCCTGTTTCGTCATGGCAGGCAGTGACTCCATCCCTACGTCTCTGAAGGGCTCATTATGTCCAGGGGGTTTTCTCCGAGGCAGACGTGCTCTGGCTTGTGGGGCTTACTGGGTCCTGTGTGTGCTGTCCCACGCCATGCCTGGGCCCATCGGACCTCACCTGCTGGGGGCATGTTTGTAGAATCTCGGTGACATCTTGGTTGGACGTACGGGAGAGGGCGTTGGCGTTGCTCTGGCCCCTCCTATACTGGACGTCGAAATCAAAGGCCGCCAGCCGAGACACCAAGAGTCTGGCCTGTAGCATCCAGCTTTGCAGAGGACATGACATACTTGAGAGGGTTATTGTCTGTCAGGACTGAGAATCTACGCCCATAGAGATGGTCATAGAATTTGTCTGTCACAGCCCATTTTAAAGCAAGGAACTCCAGTTTGTGTGCAGGATACCTCGTCTCAGCTGGACTCAAACCTCTGCTGGCGAAGGCTATGACCCTCTCTGTCCCTCACCTGAACCAAGACAGCGCCGAGCCCCACCCCTGAGGCGTCTGTCTGAAGAACAAAAGGCAGGCTGTAATCAGGATAGCCCAGCACTGGAGCTGTCGTCAGCCTTCCTTCCAGGGACTGGAAAGCCTCCTCGCAATCATCAGTCCACAGAAAGGGTGGGTCAGGCACCAGGTTTTTCTTCCCACCCCTTTTTTTCTTTCTGGGGTCACCAGTAGTGAGGCGGTATAAGGGAGCGGCCAGGGCGGAGTATCCACTCACATACCGCCTGTAATATCCAGCGAACCCCAGGAATTGCAGCACTTCCTTGCGGTTTGTGGGCCTCACCGAGTCTTTAACCCTGCTGATCTTTTCTGGGTCTGTCCGGACTCCCTCAGCAGACACCACGTGACCCAGATACTGCACTTCCTCATCAGATGGCATTTGGAGAGTTTCAAGTTCAAGCCGTGCTCTTTAAGCCGATCGAACACCAGCTGCAGTCTCTCTAGATGCTCATCAAAAGTTTTAGAGAATATGATGAGGTCATCAAGATAAATCAAGAGGTGAGTGAAGTTCAGATCTCCAAAGCAGCAGGTCATGAGTCTTTGAAAGGTGGAGGGGGCGTTCTGCAGTCCAAAGGGCATTCGGTTGGCCTCAAACAGCCCCATAGGGGTGCTGTATGCTGTCTTGTGTTTGTCATGCTCTGACACCTCCACCTGAAGTGAAGTCAAGTGTAGAGAAGAACTTTGCCTGCCCCAGAGCTTCCAGGGCCTCCTCTATTCTGGGCAGGGGGAAGGCGTCTCTCGTGCTGTAGGAGTTTAGCTTTCGATAGTCAATACATAACCCTAGTGAGCCGTCCTTTTTGGTCACGATCACTACAGGTGAAGCTTATGGACTCTTACTAGGCCTGATGACTCCTGCAGCCTCCATCTCGATCAACAACTTTCTCACATCTTGCCACTGTGATGGGGGAATCTTGCGATAAGGGAGCCTAAAGGGCTTAGAATCAACCAGAGTGATTTCGTGCTGCACTGTCTTAGTGTGGCCATAGTCCATTGAATGCTGGGAGAACACACCTACATTCCTCTCCACAAGATCTTTAAGGAGGGAGCGCTGCCGCTCATTCTCGACTGCTGCTTCACTCAAGTCCACTCCACAACTTGCAACAACCTGGTCCAGACTCAGGCATGTATCTTTGCCCCCACCATTGTGACATTTACCCTGCTTTTTGCCTGAAAAGTCCACAACACTGTCCACAGGGGAAACCTTGGCCAGATGTGTGTGAGGCTTGATGGTAATAGCATGCTGGGACAGGTTCATCACTCTAACAGGGGCACATCCGCTCTTTACATCAGCGAGGACTTTGGCAACTAAGAGGTCTTGATTCAAGGTGAGTCAGCTTAGCCATCTGCTCCTCTTGGCAAAGGGCTAATTTCTTGACCAGCTCTGTTAGCTCTGACCACTCTGATGTATGTTTAGCTTTCTCTGTCTTCACATTTAGATTACACTCTGATGCAACCTGGACCTGAGCATAGGTCTTCTTGGATTTGTTTAGTGGATGGAACTTTTTTGTTTCTTTTGCCAGAGTTCTGAGCTCATCTTGTAACTCCCGGAAGCTCAGAAGCCGGGGTTTCATTGGAGCAATCCTCATGTACACTTCCTCATCATTTGGTCCTCTTAAGAACTGTCGTGTGAGTTTACAGTCACGGTCAGGGAAAGGCCTGCCACCTCTTTGGGTTTCTTCTACAGCTCGCAATGTCGCCTCCAGTCCTATAGCATAAGAGCAGGCAGACTCCCCTGACCTCTGGCCACGCTCGTAGAAGTCGGCTAGTGGGTCCAAGGAACCCTGTGTGTCACCGTACTCTGCCCTCAGTTCCACAAATGCCTTTTCAGGAGTTTGGTCATGGGGAGGCAGATTCAGGATCAGCTTTCTGGCCTCACCACTCAGGTGACGCACCACCGTGGAGAAGCAAAGGTGAAGGGGGAGCTCTATTGCCTCCAGGAGGTATTGCATGTCACGAATCCAGTCCTCTACAAGCATTTTGCTATCAGCGTTACCAGTGAAGACTTGGACATTCTTCACCTGATGAGTTTGCAGGAAACCGCCATAGGCTGCCGGTGGGAGGCCTGGGTGGCTGAGGCTCTGACAGGGGCATTTAGTGGCGCATGCATGTGCTGGATAGAGGGTGGAGGCATGAGAGTGGGTTGGCGGACTGTAACAGGATACATGCTGACCTGAGGGGCTGAAGCAGGGGGCAGTAGATGTACTGGGGCTTGGGTGTGGGAAGAAGTTGTGTAGTCAAAAGCTGCCTGGGCAACATTCCGAGAGGCTGGTGCAGCTGAAGTGGGGGCCCAAGCACTGGTGGTAGATGAGTGCAAGGCAACCTGAGAGTGGTGGGCAGCGGCTTAAGACATGTGCAACTGGTGGATTTGTCCATACTCTGTGCCTCGGGGGGCAGCTCAGCCGCAGAGGGGTTCCTCATAATGTGTGGTGTTGGAACACTTGACATGTGGCCTTGGGGCGCAGGTGAGGGATCAGCATAGCTGGTGGGGATCTGGGGGCTTGGCTGATAAACCTGTGCTGGGTAAGGGGAGATACCTGACTGGTTCATGGTGGGCTGCTGTATGACTGGTGTCTCTGGGAAGTTGGGACGTGGGAGACTTTGAGGTGGCAGGGTGGCCTGCACAGTCGGCTGAAACACTGGGGGGGTTGCACTTGGGGTTACAAGGGCTGGAGCTAAATGGGCATCAGTATAGGGTGACAGCATTGGGGGTCCTGGGGTGAGCTGTGTGCCCAGCCTTGAGTCTGTGGGCTGCCGGACTGGAGTATGGTACTGCAGCTGCTGACTAGGGGACCGTGAGAACTGGGTGGTTAGCTTTGACCTCATAGATGACTGTTGGTTGCTGGTGCCAGCTCCTTCACTGGGGAGGTGAGTTTGCATTCCCCTTGGGGAGTCATAGCTGTGGCTTGTTACAGGCCCAGGGGTAGGTGGGGGGCCTGATGTTGCTGTAGAGGGACCCTGCTTCAGTGGAGAGTCTGCGTATTCACTCATCATCTTCAATGCTTTCTATCTCAGATTTAAGCAGCAAAATAAAATGTATATGTGTGTGTGTGAATTACTTGTTACATGCTTAGCAGTGAGTGAGAATGTTTGAATGTAATAACCAAAATAAAATGTGTGGCACAATTATCACTTGATACCCCAAAAACTCACATTAAACTTAAATTTAACTCAAAACGTCATTACACAACTCGATGTTCAACACAGAGAATATGAATGAGATAAACCAGCAACACTTGCTTAATATTAATCACAGATTATCCTTCTGGAAATGTTCCACACAGAATATACTCATTTACCATTCAAGTACCTTTAATTGTTCCCTGTTCTCTCTTTTTTCTTCTTCTTCTTCTTCTTTAGGATATCATAAAAAGACCTCAAATGAATAACACAACACAATGAGATGCACTTCAACTTTCAAAGGATATGTTGGAGCGGATGAAAATCCTGGCGATACATCTCCACACTAATAACTCAGTTCGTCGGTACCCTTGAATAATAACCAGGGCTCCAGACTAACTTTTTGCATTGGTTGCACTGGTGCGCCTAACTTTTTTTTTTAGGTGCACTGGCACAAAATTTAGGTGCACTCGAATTTTAACGCCATAAGGAGACCTTTCTGGCTCCACAACTTTAATATAACGTGAACGACTTCCAAATAAGACCAAGATATTGAGAAATCCTTGTCTTTATTTGAAGGACATTGACACAAGAAAATAAGGTGTTTCACTATTAGGCAGCTCCTCTTTGGCAATGTTGTATGCAACATTACATTTTATAATAATTTCTGATTCCTCACAGGACCTGATTGCTGCTGCCTTCCGCTGAAATGCAGCTGGGAGAGGGGCCACTTTCTCCACACACCGGTCCCGGCATGTAGTGTGTTTTTTTTGACATGCTGTGTTTTTTTTTAAGTTTCGACACGAAACGTTGTTGACCCGCTTACAAATGCACTATTACCGGCCATACTCTGACCGCACTCATGACAGTATACACAGTGCATTATATTACGTCCTTTATCGTACCGTAACCAGGGAAACTGTTTCAACCAGTCCTGCCTGAAAGAATACGTTTTCAGGTTTTTACTTTGAGTCTCGGGGCCGGGCTCTTTCTCTAGCCGTTTTTAGACAGAGCACCGAGCCGCCAATCTGCCCGTCCTTTTGGCGGCTCGGTCCGCGGTTTTAGACAGAGGCCGGCAAATTGGGGGTCTGTTGTGGTCGCCGATTTTCCGCCTCGGAGGGTACACTTATTTCCGCCTCGACTGCTATCTAAAACCGAGGCGGAAATGTGCCGGCCCGTGGGTGAGCTGGGCAGAGATGTCAATGACCTGCACTGTTGTGCGACCCACAACCGAGGAGTTTTAAAACCAGGAAACAGCTGCTCACAGCAGTCAGTCAATTACTTCATCCACAGACATTAAGATGAACAACTGAGCAGCCGCTGAGATCCAGGAGCCTCGGTCTCTGTAGCTGTTTTGTTGTGTTAGCTTGATGCTATGTCGGAAAGCTAAGGATGGTCGCTACTTTCAAATTAAAAGCCCCCCGCTAAGAACCCAGTTCTAAACTCCAGTGGGGTGCAATGTAAAGCTCTTATTTTGAAGACAAATTCTGGTGTCACCGTTCACAGCCCAACTTCCAGCTTCACGTCACGCCACGTCACATGTTTACGCCTACCTCAGAGGCGGCTTTCGGAAAAGGAGGAATATTACACCTCGGTTTTAGAAAGACAGGCTGGCAAATTGCCACCCTTGAGTTGAAGCAAATGTGCCGCCTTTTCTATCTAAAAAGGGCTTCTGACTCGGTTGTCTCCTCTGGTTCCGAGTCTGATGCCGCCGAAGGACCGGGGCTTGGCATCTCAGCAGGAACCGAGGGAATGGCAGCAGGGGTGGTTGTCGGCTTAGATTGTTTAGTCAAAAAACTTTCAATACTTCTGCCCCTCTTCATTTTGCCTCGTTTTGTTTCTTTTCTTTTCCCCTTCCGCTGCTGTGGCGCTCAGGTCGCTAGCGCCGCTCGCATTTTTTTTTGTTTTGCCGCTCGCAAATTTTAAATACACACAACGGAGAGCAGTGACCACAGCCAATCTGAGGCAAAGTTCCGCCCAAACTCTGTCTCTTATCGGTTTCGACCAAGATAATGCTCTACCATGACTGTCAGTTCAGTCACAGGAGAACACAGAGAGACGATGTGCTTGCAAAGGACATTTATATTTTTTAGATGCACCGGTGCGACCTAGAAAAATCCTTAGGTGCACTCTTAAAATTTTTAGTCGCATATGCGACCAAAATGGTCGCACTCTGGAGCCCTGATAACAGTTCAATACAGCGACGTACTGGAGGTTGCTGCTGAGTCTGACAGCCGACAGCTTTACTTTCTCTTCAGTCTCGAAGCGCCACGATCCGGGTCACGGCACCAAAGGTGTAACCCAGCCCATCTGGTACTGTGCCCCTCTACACCCGGAGACTCTGCGTTGTGTTGATGATGTTATGGTTGGGTGCAATGTGAGAGACGAGTCAGACACACACGGATGGTCAAGACCGTGGCTGAGACCGCGCCGTTTATTGACTGTCACTGCTGGCTGCTCCACCTTACAAACCATAAACAAACACTGAATCAGTCAAGTAATTGTACAGTATTTAAAATAAAGCACTGTACCTTCACAGTTACTAAACCCCTTAAAACAAGGTTTCATCTTAAAATACCGAGCATAAGAGAAAACCAACAGATAGGTATACAGTAGACAGTATCCGCGGAGCTAACACTCATACAACTAAAAGCTAGCCAAAATCACGGCTGACATACTCATATGAAACCAGGTTACAAATCCTAGCACTTCACCAGATGGTAAACAAACATCTCAATAACACATAATTTCAATAGAACAGTGTATTTAACTGTTTATGGTCAAGATATTTTACTTCAATGTGGAGGACGATCTATAGTCCTCACCTTACAAACCATAAACAAACACTGAATCAAAATGGCGGCCCCGCGCAGCAAATGAATGAAAACACGGTGTCCAGTAAAGGACAAAAAGCAACAATCGTGTAACACCTGAGGGCATAAATAATACAACAGTGCCATCTACTGACGTAAAAAGGCAACTGCCTTACATAAACATGGTTTCAGTTGTTCTTTCATTCGTTTCAGTCAGAAATGTTTTATGGCCAAATAAAGCTTTTCAGAGCCCTAGAAGCTTGTTTTTGGCCTGATGATACACTAAGCTGTATTTCAGTAAAAAATGCTTTCTCAAATGAAATTCTACTCAAAGTGTCTCAACTTTACATGATTAAAGTATCTAAACATGGTTTCAGTTGTTCTTTTATTCGTTTCAGTCAGACGTGTTTTCTGGCCAAATGAAGCTTTTCAGAGTGCTAGAAGCTTGATTTTGCCGTAATGATACATTAAGCTGTATTTCAGTCAAAAATGCATTCTCAAGTGAAATTGTACTCAAAGTGTCTCAACTTTACATGATTACAGTATCTAAACATGGTTTCAGTTGTTCTTTCATTCGTTTCAGTCAGAAGTGTTTTATGGCCAAATTAAGCTTTTCAGAGCGCTACAAGCTTGTTTTTGCAAGTGTTGAAGAAAATCATTCAAGTCCTGTTGAGCAGTTTGCTGTGGTGATGTGTTTATTCAAAGAATACCGGTAAACTGGTGGACCGACAGGCACAGAGCGGGTCTGAGTCGGTGAGTCGACCCAGAGCAGATGAAGCAGTCACATTTTATACAGTAAGAACAAAGAACAGGGAAAGCCATGTTCAGACAAAAGGTAAACAAAAGGTCTGCTCTTTGGGGATGGTGAACAGCAGGGGGTGGGGGGTATGGGGGGGCACCCATTTAGCATAGTGATCAAATTCGGTCCAGACGTCTCTTGATCAACTGGTGTTACGGAAATGTGTATCTGCAGGGCGTCGGAGGGAGGCATGAATCAACATTTAGGTCTGGGGGTCAAAGGGCTCTTTCCAGACATCATTTCAAATGTGTATTTTCTTCTTCAATTCACCCTTTTTTTTTTTTTGTAAAACAAGGTCATTCACTGTCAATTTCAATGCTAAATATAAAATCTGGATTTTCAACCTCTAATGGTGGAGCCGGTTGGGTTACAGTGGAGTACATGATATTAGCAGTCGTTTGAGTGATACATAACTTGCACATACATTTGAGACCAGTGATCAGAAGAATGATAACTGTCAAAGTTCCACATCCAAGCAAAACAAATTCAAAAATCACCTAACAAAAGGACCCTGATTTTTCTTTAATCCAGTCAAACAAATCAAGGGTAACAGGGTTAGGAAATGTCTTGGCAAGGTTACGCAAATGGTTTGTTATTTACAGTGGAGTTTGCAAGATCTTCCACTGCATGGCAGAGGTCTCTTATTTGGTCCAAAGATGCCATGACTCCATAGCTTGGAATGTGAGCACCAAAAAATCTTGTCCATGGGGTTTGTGCATGTGTATGTAAGTCTCCTTTTCACTATGTGAATCTCTGGTGGCACAGTAAGGACTCTCATAGCTGGTATCACATGACCCAGACCACATACTCCAGACCATCCTCTTGGTAAGTATTCATAGGCCTTTGTGCTGCAAATCCAGTACACACCCTTAGGTAAAGGTATGGAACAATGATTCATCACTGAAGCAAGGTGGTTATAATTCTCAATAAAGTCTGGAGCAGGATTTAGTCCTGGAGGTACCTTTCCTTTAGACTCATCGATGGCTTGCTGTGGTGAAGCATATATGATGTACATCTTCTTCTGGGCCTCCGTTGCCAGCGTTGCTCCTCTGCTCCTCTGGAAGCCAGCGTACTTCTTCTTCTGGGCCTCCATTGCCAGCGTTGCTCCTCTGCTCCTCTGGAAGCCAGCGTACTTCTTCTTCTGGGCCTCCGTTGCCAGCGTTGCTCCTCTGTTCCTCTGGAAGCCAGCGTACTTCTTCTTCTGGGCCTCCGGTGCCAGCGTAGTCCTTCCTAGGGGTGTGGCCAACACTTTATGGCTCCATAGGCGATGAGGAAGATGGTCGACTGGATGTAGAGGGACCATGCTGATTTCTTCCACATGGTGGAGGTGCCTTTTTACAGCGTGATGCGTGGATCCAAGTAGAACGACCCTCACACTTGATTGCTGTGTTGGTGGTTAGCAGGACGTGTTGTGTTTTCAACCAGCGGGGCGTTTTTCCTCTGGAACTCTCTGATGCAGACCCAATCTCCTGGTTGTAGCACTGCTGGCTGCTAGGAGGTGACTGGACAGTTTTTACTTGTCTGTGGAGTAGCTGAATAGCAGAGGTTAAGGCAGAGCACAGTGTTTGCATAGACTCATCCATGGCATGGAGGTTCATCTTCTTCATCCTTGTTGCTTGGCAAGCATTTTGCTAAAGAGACAAAATCAGCCTTCTTACAAGCCCAGGCTTCAGCCCGGGTTGGACAACGTGTCTATACATACAACAATATTGTCCGAATCAGCCTTCTTGTAGGCCCAGGCTTCGGACTGGTTGGAGAACGTCTCTATACATAAAAGAATATTATCACATCCATTACATTTCTAAGTACAAGGAAGCTGATGCCACAACGCGGCCGTCGTTGTGGAGCCACAAGTTATTTACATTTTTACAACCATGGGAAAGCCACAATTTATGCTCCTTCACATCAGCAGCTTCTTGTAAAAGGATCACATCATTAGGAGAGGCAAGATCGTTAGCAGGTAAAGAAGGACAGAGCTTTACAAGAACAGGAATCCCCATTTTGGCAGCTGCTTTGGCTGCATGGTCAGCCAGAGCATTGTCTCTCGAAACAGGGTCCTTGGATTTTGTGTGAGCTTCGCACTTAACAACAGCAATAGATGACGGTAGTTGACATGTGTCTAACAATTCACCAATAAGTTTGCCATGTTTAATGGGGTTCCTGAGGATGTAATGAATCCTCGGTTTGCCATAGATTACCAAAATCATGTAGACATCCAAAAGCATATCTGGAGTCTGTGTAATTGGTGACAGTCTTACCTTTTGCTAGATGACAGGCTCTCTTCAGTGCGTACAACTCAGCTGCTTGGGCGGAGCTTGAGGGTGGAAGGGCAGTGCTATCAATTATTGAAAAATTATCACAAATTGCATACCCTGCGCGTGGCACTCCATATTCTCTATAAGCAAAGTCCATTATCCATGTCTACAATAACCTATCATTCCTAAAATGTCTTCATCTGTGACACATTTGTGGGTTTTGGCATTTCCACTCTTGTAGAACAGGATAATGTGTGTCCCAAGTACCTCTGACTCTGAACTGAACTTTCTTTAGTGACCCTTCACTCCTAAAGCCTTGAGAAAAATAACTGTCATTCTCACATGCAACAGCAGAGGGAGAGGTTGAATGCAAACTTCAGATTCTGACTATGTGGGGAACAGAGAAAAATGCACTGCACAGGTAAAATATCATAAAATGAGTCAAATTGGCTGATATTGAAGACAATACGGCTGTAGGATTTGGAACTAAAGGAAAATGGGGGAGTGCCGCTTCATCAATAGCTTGCAGATCTATATATATATAGGGCGAATGCCTTCTCTCTTTTCTTGAGAGAGAGGATACTGTGAAATCCTTGGCAGGGGGGCATTCTGTTTTAGCAAAATGTGTCCTGGCTCAGCTGTTCTAATCAAACCAATGTCATTAGACAAAGAGGCCCATACTGACGGGGGCACACTCGACAAAACTCTATCATTGACTTGCCCTTTCTCTTCACCTACGGATTGATTTTGATCTATCAGAGCAGCTAACACAGTTGTTTTGTTATGTTCATTAGTCTCTAAAAAGATGCCGTCTGGTGTGCAATAGATGGGGCAATTTAGTTTGCATAACAAATCTCTTCCTAACAGATTCACGGGTGTGGTATCTGATAGAAGAAAGGAGTGGGAAGTGGTGAAACTGGACGTGTTTTCAGTGAAAGGGTTAGGGTTAGAGGTAGACACATTGGAATACCTCCAACCCCCACAGCTCTAACTGTTTCCTCAGATGATTTTAAATTTGCAGATGTTTGGTTGGTTTCAATGTAGAAAGAGAAGCTCCTGTGTTCACCAGGAATGATGTTGATTTTCCATTCACATTTATTATCAAATTAGGTTCTTCTTTGGTTTTTTTGCTAATTTAATTAGTGGAGCTTGGGTTATAATTTCTCCTGTTTCACAAGTTACTGTAGACTAAGCTGTATTTCAGTCAAAAATGCTTTCTCAAGTGAAATTGTACTCAAAGTGTCTCAACTTTACATGACTACAGTATCTAAACATGGTTTCATTTGTTCTTTCATTCGTTTCAGTCAGAAGTGTTTTATGGCCAAATTAAGCTTTTCAGAGCGCTAGAAGCTTGTTTTTGCCCTAATGATACACTAAGCTGTATTTCAGTCAAAAATGCTTTCTCAAGTAAAATTCTACTCAAAGTGTCTCAACTTTACATGATTACAGTATCTAAATGTAACCCAGCCCGTCTGGTACTGTGCTTCTCTACACCCGGAGACTCAGCGTTGTGTTGATGATGTTATGGTTGGGTGCAATGTGAGGGACGAGTCGGACACACACGGATGGTCAAGACCTTGGCTGAGACCGCGCCGTTTATTGACTGTCACTGCTGGCTGCTCCACCTTACAAACCATAAACAAACACTGAATCAGTCAAGTAATTGTACAGTATTTAAAATAAAGCACTGTACCTTCACAGTTACCAAACCCCTTAAAACAAGGTTTCATCTTAAAATACCGAGCATAAGAGAAAACCAACAGATAGGTATACAGTAGACAGTATCCACGGAGCTAACACTCATACAACTAAAAGCTAGCCAAAATCACGGCTGACATACTCGTATGAAACCAGGTTACAAATCCTAGCATTCACCAGATGGTAAACAAACATCTCAATAGCACATCATTTCAATAGAACAGTGTATTTAACTGTTTATGGTCAAGATATTTTACTTCGATGTGGAGAACGATCTATAGTCCTTACCTTACAAACCATAAACAAACACTGAATCAAAATGGCGCCCCGCGCAGCAAATGAATGAAAACACGGTGTCCAGTAAAGGACAAAAAGCAACAATCGTGTAACACCGGAGGGCATAAATAATACAACAGCGCCATCTATTGACCAAAATAGGCAACTGCCTTACATCCACCCCTTCTTTAATTGATGGCGTCCCAGTCATCAAACCAAATGAAATAAAACAAGGACCACCCACTAAACACCAACAAAGAGAACAGTCAAAAAACATATGAAGAATGAATGACAGTAAGGCATGCAGTGATGTATGATGGACACGTGTGCATGTACCCCTATTCAGGTGGGTGCTCTTTTTGTGTTAAGCTACATGTGTCCTGCTGCTCTTCTCGCTTTGGCCCCTTTGCCACAGCTTCCATCCTCTTTCTACCTTTCTGCCGATCCTCCTCTGATTCCACAGTTCATGACTCGTAGGACAGCTTCTTGGGGGGCCGTCAATTTCTCGGCGAGTTCCTCCTTGTAACACTGGGACTGGGAGGCAGGTTGGTGCCCCTGGCAGTTACATGTTCCTCCCCTCCTTCACTCACTTGTTCTGCCTCCACATCCACTTCCTCCATTCCTGTGTGTTCAAACTGTTCCTCTGTTGTCTCAGGTAAACACTTCTCCACATTTTCCTCCGTGTTGTCCACCTTCAAGTCCTCCACTGTGTTTGACTCATCTCCCTGTATTATCACTTCACCGACCTGCTCCACTGGAAGAAACATACACTGTGTAAGGAGATTGCGGTGGACCACCCTCTCTGTGTCACCATTTTCTGATCGCACCACATACACAGGTATGCTGGGCTGCTTCTTCACCACAATGTATGGCCGGGACTCCCACTTGTTTCTGCCGCTTTCACACTTTAACAAGAACTCTGTCACCTGGGTTGAAGACTTGACTTTTTGCTCCTTGATCACAGTATTTTTTCTGTTGTCCCTTGGCTTGGTGCCTCATTAGTGGTCTGGAGCCCGAAGATCAGGTCGACAGGGAGCTTAGGATGCCTGCCAAACATCAGAAAGCATGGCGTATATCCCGTAGAATCATGGCGTGTGCAATTGTAGGCGTGTGTCATTGCATCCACATATTCATCACACCTGGGCTTCAGATGAGGCTCCAGTGTGCCCAGCATGTTCATGAGGGTGCGGTTAAACCTTTCAGTGGTTCCGTTGCCCTGGGGATGATAGGGAGTTGTGTGAGTCTTAGTGATGCCAGTACACTTACACAGCTCCTTCACAACAGCACTTTCAAAATTGCGCCCCTGGTCTGCATGCAATTTTGCAGGGAAACCAAACCGACAGAAGAAGTTTCTCCACAGAACTCTGGCCACAGTGTTGGCCTTTTGGTCTTTAGTGGGGTAGGCCTGCGCATAGCGTGAGAAGTGGTCAGTGACAATGAGGACATTCTCAATTCCGCCCTTCGACTTCTCCAGAGTCAAAAAGTCCACACATACGAGCTCCATGGGAGCACTGCTGTGAATGCTGACCAGGGGAGCCCTGACACCTGCAGTTGGGGTCTTTCTGAGGCAGCACCTCTCACACTGCTCACACCAAGCCTTTATCTCCTGGAACATCCGAGGCCAGTGAAATCTCTCTCTTATCATCTGCACAGTCCTCTCAACACCCAAGTGTCCCGAGTCGTCATGAAGAGCCATCTTGACCGATTCACGCAGCTTCTCTGGCAGTACTAGCTGTTCCACTACTCCCCTTTGGCGGTCTCGGACACGGCGGTACATTAAACCATCTCTTATTACTAACCTCCTCCACTCTTTTAAGAGAAGGCACACCTGTCCACCACCACTGATCCTCTCGCTGCGGCTTGGTTTCTGATTCAGACTCTTATAATGCAAGACAGGGCCGATAACAGGATCTTCCTTCTGCCCCGCACGAATCTCCTGTTTCGTCATGGCAGGCAGTGACTCCATCCCTACGTCTCTGAAGGGCTCATTATGTCCAGGGGGTTTTCTCCGAGGCAGACGTGCTCTGGCTTGTGGGGCTTACTGGGTCCTGTGTGTGCTGTCCCACGCCATGCCTGGGCCCATCGGACCTCACCTGCTGGGGGCATGTTTGTAGAATCTCGGTGACATCTTGGTTGGACGTACGGGAGAGGGCGTTGGCGTTGCTCTGGCCCCTCCTATACTGGACGTCGAAATCAAAGGCCGCCAGCCGAGACACCAAGAGTCTGGCCTGTAGCATCCAGCTTTGCAGAGGACATGACATACTTGAGAGGGTTATTGTCTGTCAGGACTGAGAATCTACGCCCATAGAGATGGTCATAGAATTTGTCTGTCACAGCCCATTTTAAAGCAAGGAACTCCAGTTTGTGTGCAGGATACCTCGTCTCAGCTGGACTCAAACCTCTGCTGGCGAAGGCTATGACCCTCTCTGTCCCTCACCTGAACCAAGACAGCGCCGAGCCCCACCCCTGAGGCGTCTGTCTGAAGAACAAAAGGCAGGCTGTAATCAGGATAGCCCAGCACTGGAGCTGTCGTCAGCCTTCCTTCCAGGGACTGGAAAGCCTCCTCGCAATCATCAGTCCACAGAAAGGGTGGGTCAGGCACCAGGTTTTTCTTCCCACCCCTTTTTTTCTTTCTGGGGTCACCAGTAGTGAGGCGGTATAAGGGAGCGGCCAGGGCGGAGTATCCACTCACATACCGCCTGTAATATCCAGCGAACCCCAGGAATTGCAGCACTTCCTTGCGGTTTGTGGGCCTCACCGAGTCTTTAACCCTGCTGATCTTTTCTGGGTCTGTCCGGACTCCCTCAGCAGACACCACGTGACCCAGATACTGCACTTCCTCATCAGATGGCATTTGGAGAGTTTCAAGTTCAAGCCGTGCTCTTTAAGCCGATCGAACACCAGCTGCAGTCTCTCTAGATGCTCATCAAAAGTTTTAGAGAATATGATGAGGTCATCAAGATAAATCAAGAGGTGAGTGAAGTTCAGATCTCCAAAGCAGCAGGTCATGAGTCTTTGAAAGGTGGAGGGGGCGTTCTGCAGTCCAAAGGGCATTCGGTTGGCCTCAAACAGCCCCATAGGGGTGCTGTATGCTGTCTTGTGTTTGTCATGCTCTGACACCTCCACCTGAAGTGAAGTCAAGTGTAGAGAAGAACTTTGCCTGCCCCAGAGCTTCCAGGGCCTCCTCTATTCTGGGCAGGGGGAAGGCGTCTCTCGTGCTGTAGGAGTTTAGCTTTCGATAGTCAATACATAACCCTAGTGAGCCGTCCTTTTTGGTCACGATCACTACAGGTGAAGCTTATGGACTCTTACTAGGCCTGATGACTCCTGCAGCCTCCATCTCGATCAACAACTTTCTCACATCTTGCCACTGTGATGGGGGAATCTTGCGATAAGGGAGCCTAAAGGGCTTAGAATCAACCAGAGTGATTTCGTGCTGCACTGTCTTAGTGTGGCCATAGTCCATTGAATGCTGGGAGAACACACCTACATTCCTCTCCACAAGATCTTTAAGGAGGGAGCGCTGCCGCTCATTCTCGACTGCTGCTTCACTCAAGTCCACTCCACAACTTGCAACAACCTGGTCCAGACTCAGGCATGTATCTTTGCCCCCACCATTGTGACATTTACCCTGCTTTTTGCCTGAAAAGTCCACAACACTGTCCACAGGGGAAACCTTGGCCAGATGTGTGTGAGGCTTGATGGTAATAGCATGCTGGGACAGGTTCATCACTCTAACAGGGGCACATCCGCTCTTTACATCAGCGAGGACTTTGGCAACTAAGAGGTCTTGATTCAAGGTGAGTCAGCTTAGCCATCTGCTCCTCTTGGCAAAGGGCTAATTTCTTGACCAGCTCTGTTAGCTCTGACCACTCTAATGTATGTTTAGCTTTCTCTGTCTTCACATTTAGATTACACTCTTATGCAACCTGGACCTGAGCATAGGTCTTCTTGGATTTGTTTAGTGGATGGAACTTTTTTGTTTCTTTTGCCAGAGTTCTGAGCTCATCTTGTAACTTCCGGAAGCTCAGAAGCCGGGGTTTCATTGGAGCAATCCTCATGTACACCTCCTCATCATTTGGTCCTCTTAAGAACTGTCGTGTGAGTTTACAGTCACGGTCAGGGAAAGGCCTGCCACCTCTTTGGGTTTCTTCTACAGCTCGAAATGTCGCCTCCAGTCCTATAGCATAAGAGCAGGCAGACTCCCCTGACCTCTGGCCACGCTCGTAGAAGTCGGCTAGTGGGTCCAAGGAACCCTGTGTGTCACCGTACTCTGCCCTCAGTTCCACAAATGCCTTTTCAGGCATTTGTGGTTTGGTCATGGGGAGGCAGATTCAGGATCAGCTTTCTGGCCTCACCACTCAGGTGACGCACCACCGTGGAGAAGCAAAGGTGAAGGGGGAGCTCTATTGCCTCCAGGAGGTATTGCATGTCATGAATCCAGTCCTCTACAAGCATTTTGCTATCAGCGTTACCAGTGAAGACTTGGACATTCTTCACCTGATGAGTTTGCAGGAAACCGCCATAGGCTGCCGGTGGGAGGCCTGGGTGGCTGAGGCTCTGACAGGGGCATTTAGTGGCGCATGCATGTGCTGGATAGAGGGTGGAGGCATGAGAGTGGGTTGGCGGACTGTAACAGGATACATGCTGACCTGAGGGGCTGAAGCAGGGGGCAGTAGATGTACTGGGGCTTGGGTGTGGGAAGAAGTTGTGTAGTCAAAAGCTGCCTGGGCAACATTCCGAGAGGCTGGTGCAGCTGAAGTGGGGGCCCAAGCACTGGTGGTAGATGAGTGCAAGGCAACCTGAGAGTGGTGGGCAGCGGCTTAAGACATGTGCAACTGGTGGATTTGTCCATACTCTGTGCCTCGGGGGGGCAGCTCAGCCGCAGAGGGGTTCCTCATAATGTGTGGTGTTGGAACACTTGACATGTGGCCTTGGGGCGCAGGTGAGGGATCAGCATAGCTGGTGGGGATCTGGGGGCTTGGCTGATAAACCTGTGCTGGGTAAGGGGAGATACCTGACTGGTTCATGGTGGGCTGCTGTATGACTGGTGTCTCTGGGAAGTTGGGACGTGGGAGACTTTGAGGTGGCAGGGTGGCCTGCACAGTCGGCTGAAACACTGGGGGGGTTGCACTTGTGGTTACAAGGGCTGGAGCTAAATGGGCATCAGTATAGGGTGACAGCATTGGGGGTCCTGGGGTGAGCTGTGTGCCCAGCCTTGAGTCTGTGGGCTGCCGGACTGGAGCGTGGTACTGCAGCTGCTGACCAGGGGACCTTGAGAACTGGGTGGTTAGCTTTGACCTCATAGATGACTGTTGGTTGCTGGTGCCAGCTCCTTCACTGGGGGGGGGGGTTTGCATTCCCCTTGGGGAGTCATAGCTGTGGCTTGTTACAGGCCCAGGGGTAGGTGGGGGGCCTGATGTTGCTGTAGAGGGACCCTGCTTCAGTGGAGAGTCTGCGTATTCACTCATCATCTTCAATGCTTTCTATCTCAGATTTAAGCAGCAAAATAAAATGTATATGTGTGTGTGTGAATTACTTGTTACATGCTTAGCAGTGAGTGAGAATGTTTGAATGTAATAACCAAAATAAAATGTGTGGCACAATTATCACTTGATACCCCAAAAACTCACATTAAACTTAAATTTAACTCAAAACGTCATTACACAACTCGATGTTCAACACAGAGAATATGAATGAGATAAACCAGCAACACTTGCTTAATATTAATCACAGATTATCCTTCTGGAAATGTTCCACACAGAATATACTCATTTACCATTCAAGTACCTTTAAATTTTCCCTGTTCTCTCTTTCTTCTTCTTCTTCTTCTTCTTCTTTAGGATATCATAAAAAGACCTCAAATGAATAACACAACACAATGAGATGCACTTCAACTTTAAAAGGATATGTTGGAGCGGATGAAAATCCTGGCGATACATCTACACACTAATAACTCAGTTCATCGGTACCCTTGAATAATAACAGTTCAATACAGCGACGTACTGGAGGTTGCTGCCGAGTCTGACAGCCGACAGCTTTACTTTCTCTTCAGTCTCGAAGCGCCACGATCCGTGTCACGGCACCAAAGGTGTAACCCAGCCCGTCTGGTACTGTGCCCCTCTACACCCGGAGACTCTGCGTTGTGTTGATGATGTTATGGTTGGGTGCCATGTGAGGGACGAGTCAGAGACACACGGATGGTCAAGACCGTGGCTGAGACCGCGCCGTTTATTGACTGTCACTGCTGGCTGCTCCACCTTACAAACCATAAACAAACACTGAATCAGTCTAGTAATTGTACAGTATTTAAAATAAAGCACTGTACCTTCACAGTTACTAAACCCCTTAAAACAAGGTTTCATCTTAAAATACCGAGCATAAGAGAAAACCAACAGATAGGTATACAGTAGACAGTATCCGCGGAGCTAACACTCACACAACTAAAAGCTAGCCAAAATCACGGCTGACATACTCGTATGAAACCAGGTTACAAATCCTAGCACTTCACCAAATGGTAAACAAACATCTCAATAACACATCATTTCAACAGAACAGTGTATTTTACTGTGTATGGTCAAGATATTTTACTTCGATGTGGAGAACGATCTATAGTCCTTACCTTACAAAACATAAACAAACACTGAATCAAAATGGCGGCCCCGCGCAGCAAATGAATGAAAACACGGTGTCCAGTAAAGGACAAAAAGCAACAATCGTGTAACACCTGAGGGCATAAATAATACAACATCGCCATCTGCTGACCTAAATAGGCAACTGCCTTACATAAACATGGTTTCAGTTGTTCTTTCATTCGTTTCAGTCAGAAATGTTTTATGGCCAAATAAAGCTTTTCAGAGCCCTAGAAGCTTGTTTTTGGCCTGATGATACACTAAGCTGTATTTCAGTAAAAAATGCTTTCTCAAATGAAATTCTACTCAAAGTGTCTCAACTTTACATGATTACAGTATCTAAACATGGTTTCAGTTGTTCTTTTATTCGTTTCAGTCAGACGTGTTTTCTGGCCAAATGAAGCTTTTCAGAGTGCTAGAAGCTTGATTTTGCCGTAATGATA
>OZ023159.1:690064-879540 GCA_963678695.2 Diplodus puntazzo
CATTAGCATTGTCTTGGGGGGGTTAATCTGACCCTCTGTTTACACCAGCTCTGCCCCTGCTGCATTAGCATTGTCTTGGGGGGGTTAATCTGACCCTCTGTTTACACCAGCTCTGCCTCTGTGGCATTAGTATTGTCCTGAGGGGTCAATCTGACCCTCTGTTTACATCAGCTCTGCCCCTGCTGCATAAGTATTGTCCTGAGGGGGTCAATCTGACCCTCTGTTTTACACCAGCTCTGCCCCTGCGGCATTAGCATTGTCCTGAGGGGTCAATCTGACCCTCTGTTTACATCAGCTCTGCCCCTGCTGCACATTAGCATTGTCCTGAGGGGGTTAATCTGACCCTCTGTGAACACCAGCTCTGTCCCCTGCCGCACATTAGCATTGTCCTGAGGGGGTCAATCTGACCCTCTGTTTACATCAGCTCTGCCCCTGCTGCATTAGCATTGTCCTGAGGGGTCAATCTGACCCTCTGTTTTACACCAGCTCTGCCCCTGCGGCATTAGCATTGTCCTGAGGGGTCAATCTGACCCTCTGTTTACATCAACTCTGCCCCTGCTGCACATTAGCATTGTCCTGAGGGGTCAATCTGACCCTCTGTTTTACACCAGCTCTGCCCCTGCGGCATTAGCATTGTCCTGAGGGGTCAATCTGACCCTCTGTTTACATCAGCTCTGCCCCTGCCGCATTAGCAGCATTGTCCTGAGGGGTTAATCTGACCCTCTGCCTTCTAGAATATTCTATTTACTACTGCAATACTGTGTTTAGTCCCTAGGTGGCGCTATAATGATAAGACATCAGCTCTGCCCCTGCCGCATTAGCATTGTCCTGAGGGGTTAATCTGACCCTCTGCCCTCTACAATTATATTCTATTACTGCTGCAATACTGTGTATAGTCCCTAGGTGGCGTTATAATGATAAGACACCTGCTCTGCCCCTGCCGCATTAGCATTGTCCTAGGGGGTCTATGTGACCCTCTGCCTTCTAGAATATTCTATTTACTACTGCAATACTGTGTATAGTCCCTAGGTGGCGCTCTAATGATAAGACACCTGCCCTGCCCCTGCCATTGTCCTGGGGGTCACTGTAACCCTCTGTGTAGGGTGAAATGTAAAGACGACACAAGGGTTAAAACGCTCTTTTCCTACCGGGAGAACTCCACTGCGCATGCGCGGGGATTTACGACACCGACGTCCATCGTACGGCTGAATCTGTGCCGGCTGCTGTGCTCTGGCTCTACTCTGCCTGACCACTGATGTATGGACCAGATAATGTCTAATACATCATTTCTTATCATTCACTCTATAAATTAGATAAAGATCTGAACGCAGTAAACGTTTTACAACAGTCGAACGTCTCTGATGGTCTCTGTCGTAAAAACTACTTGTGCGCATGCGCTGGTGAAACAACATGATTGGGCTATAAGTTTCCCGGTTCGGCTGTGACAACGCAGGTGATTGGCTGTTGGTGAAAGGGGCGGGATATGCGCCATCTTTGGCGTCGCAGATTTCCCCATTCAAAATAATCAGAGTGGCCTGTCTCTACAAAAATAGAACGTCTCTGTTGTTACTTAGTCTTTTTTGCTCTCAAATCTCGTTTTTGGTTTCAAACCTATTCTGTTTGAATGCATAATAAAGGAACAAAATTCTCTCCATAGTAAACATGTGACGTGGCGTGAAGCTCAAAGTTGGGCTGTGAACAGAGACATAGAGATGGAGGGCCAAGATGGCCTACCGAGTAGGTCGACTCTTGGTGAGTTCCCGCACCAGATACAATTAGATGGTGAAGAAACGAGGAAACTCCAGTTGAAGTAACTTCTTTGACATCTGAAAGCAAGTTAATGCCGAACCGGGACAGGAAAAGATCTCATAATAACAAAGCCTCCTCCTCTGAGGCTCACCCAGGTAACATGCTAATATCCTCGTGTCACGACTATGCTAGCCCCGTGCCACCAATAACTGTTACCATGGCAGATGAAGATTTTCCGCCGCTACCCGTAACTCCCTGCAAATCCCCAAGTGCTAAAAAAGCCCTGTAGCCCGAGCAGTGTTCTACCTCCCCAGACAACGCCATCATCTCTACTCTCTCAAAACTCATTAACGAGAGAGCTGACTCCCTCGAAAAGCTAGTGAGTGAAAACTCCAAGAAAATCGACGGCAACACACTTAAAATAGAAGGACTAAAGAAAACTCTGGACTTTGCATGCAGTGAAATTAAGGACACAGAAAAAAATGTTGAATGTTGATGCACGTCTCAAAGAGGAAGAAAGGAAAGTTATCATCCTCCAAACACGTGTGTGCGAGATGGACTCCTACTCAAGACGGTGGAACTTGAAACTTCATGGCGTCGCTGAAAACTCAACAGAAAATGTGAAAGAAAAAGCCATAGAAGTTTGCTAGAAGATCCTTTCAGATGGTCTGAACGTGCCCCCATCTGCTATTGATGTAGCTCATCGTCTTGGAAAATCATCTTCAGACCACTCCACACCGAGACCCATCATCATGAAGGTAAACCTGCATATTATATCGGTGCACGGGCCTTCATAAATGGACAAGAAGTTACCTGAGGTAGTGTGACTGAGTCTTTCCATGTCCTGCAGACTACATAGCTCAGTTCCCTGTCCTCTTAAAACTGATGAACAATCATTGCATTACAGGGGAACTGAGCCAACTTGAAGTTTATAAATCATTGTGGGTTTCTTTTTTACTTTTTGTTTCTCTTAAAAAATATTCTCCAATACCACAACTTATGTTGGATACTTATTCTTCCCTAATGATTTAATTTATTTACCAATATTTTGAAGGATTACCTTTGATTTGGGAATTATGACACCCTCAGTTTGCTTAATTTTATATTAAAAAACTATCACCAATAATCCTGCCTGTTCAAGGTGCATATGTTGCTCAGCACCTCGGCATTTATAAGTACCTGTTTCTAAGTATTTTGTAAGTGTTCCACATTTCTAGTATTTCATTGTCTATTGTTTCCCTAAATGCCAGGGGCTTGAGAAATAATATAAAACGTAAAGCCTTATTTTTGTTCACCAAACAGCTTAATACAGATTTTTGTTTTTGCCAGGAGTCTCACTCAACTTCAAATGATGTGAATTTTTCGAGAACCCAATGGGGCAACGATCTATGGTTTTCTCACTGTTCAGAAAGATCAGCTGGTGTGCTAACTCTGAAAAATAGATACAATAATGACATCTTACACAGACACTGATACAAAAGGTCACTATATCTGTCAAGTTATTGACTTCAATAAGTTAATTTTGATTTCTGTTAATGTGTATGGGTACAACTCTTATCTAGAAAACTCTCAATTATTTAATGAAATAGAACATAAACTAAAACATTGGCAAACCAAGTTTTCGAACTCATACGTTATAATTGGAGGTGATTTTAATGTAACATTAGATCCATCAATAGATAGATGGCCACCTACAAGAAGTAATAACAGAAACTCTTTCCTCAAAACTTTAATGGAGCGATTTCATTTAGTGGATATATGGAGAGTTAAGTTCCCAGATGCAGTAACATTTACTTGGAGCAATAAGGAAAACACCAGGCTTTCTCGTTTAGACTTTTGGGTAGTTTCCAAGAATATTAATGAACAAGATGTCACAATAAACATTACTCCCTGTCCATTCAGTGATCATAAAGCAATCCATATCTCAATTAATCTTTTTTCCTCTGTTAAAAACTGCAAAGCGATACACTGGAAACTAAATAATACTCTTCTTAAATATGAAGAAGTGAAGACAAAAATTTCTCAGTTCATAAGTTTTTACTTTAATAAGGCTAAAATAGATAATTCATTTGGATCAAACTGGGAGCTATTTAAATATGAATCAGGGAAATTTTTGAGAGCGTTTTTAGCTATCAAGCTAAAATCAGGAAACTTGAGGAACAAAACATCATCTCTGATATCTCGTTACTCTCTCAACCTCTACCTGACACCCTAACTGACGAGGACAAAATAAAATTGTTTAATTTACAGGAAAAACTTGATGGAATCTATAAGAGTAGGGCAGAAGGAGCTTATATAAGATCACAGAAACAATGGTTAGAAAAAGGAGAACAAAACTCTGCATACTTCTTCAATCTGGAAAAATATCATGCAAAAACAAACACCATTAATGAACTAATTATTAATGATAATAAAACCGATGACCCAAAAATCATCTCCAAATTTTGCTCCACTTTCTACAAAAAATTATATACATCTGAATATTCTGAAAAAAACACTTTATTGTTTTTGAATTCATTACAACATACTTCTCATTTAGTGGAGTCAGATACTAAATGCTGTGATCTCCCGCTATCTCAAACAGAAATCAGTGACTGTATCAATCTTCTAAAAAATAACAAATCCCCTGGTACAGACGGTTTATCCTCAGAGTTTTATAAACTATTTTCCCAACAGTTGGCACCTTTTCTTTTGCAAGTATTTAATGAAAGTTTATTTTCCAGTTCCTTACCTACAAGTATGACTCAAGGTTTTTACAAGGTTTAACTTGTATCAGACTTCTGTTGATGTAACTTGTAAACTGTGATTTGTTGCTCTTTTCTGTACACGCAACATCTATTGCATGTCTGTCCGTCCTTGGAAGAGGGATCCCTCCTCTGTGGCTCTTCCTGAGGTTTCTTCCATTGTTTTTTTTTACCCTGTCAAAAGGTTTTTTTTTTCCCATCAACATGTGAAGTTTTTCCTCACTCGAATCGAGGGTCTAAGGACAGAGGATGTTGTTCACTGTACAGATTGTAAAGCCCACTGAGGCAATGTGATTGTGATTTTGGGCCATATAAATAAAATTGATTTGATTTGATTTGATTTTAAATACATGCCTTTATATACCATCTATTAGGTAATATCTGCTACACGTGTGAGAATTACCCTGACTGACTAACAATGTAAGATAATTATAGTCTTTATTTGTAGGGCAACAAAACACAGTTACAAAGTGTTTTATGCGTTATGCATTGAAAACGGAGATGAAACGAAATGGGCTATATGATATCGGACATTAATATATTAAACGGCATTCATATCAGTATAAACATAATTTGTCCTACTGTTGTCTTACTATTGTCCTAAATCATATGTTTCCTGTGTGCACTCCAGGGAGTACATTTGTTTATTCATTGTAGATTTTTTTTGTATCCATTTCTTGCAAATAAACTGTTCATGAGAGGTAAAATTACTATTTATTTTACACGATCAGTATCAGTTTCCCACAGTTTTTCTCCCGTTTCTTTCTTCTGCCATCAGTGGCACAGTTTCTCCTTACCCCAGTTATGTGCGTACGCATGGGTCAGAGTGTGCGTGGAGGACCGCACATTTTTCCGTCAAGTTCTCCTTTTATAAATCCTGCGGTGTGCGTAGAGAGTGGCGTACGCCTTCTTTTGTGCGTACGCAACATTTATAAATGAGGCCCAAGGTCTCCTTGGGCTCCTTCCAGCTGAATGAAGAGCTGCACTGCCTGCTCCACATTCAGCTTCTCCTGTTTATTGTAATATACAAAACACCGACTCCACTACACACTAAACCGAACACTACATAACACACTAACTATACACTCCAAACACGCTAAATGTCACAAATCTCTCAACTCTCAATATGGCTGTCTCTACACCGATGTCGTTGCCTGTCACTCATCCACCGACGTCCCTCCCACAACTTCCTGTTCCTCAACAACCAAACTTGCTGCTTGGACACTTTCGTGACAAAAGCCCGTTTTTACCGTTTCTTCTGCACCAGATACAAAGTAAACGTGACAGCAATGTTCTCGAAAAAGTGTGGCGGACATTATTTACCCTTTGTCCGGTTTTGGACATGCTGGTGCGTCCGGTCCGTCGACTCGGGAGGTGGGCCGTGTGGGCTAGCAGCTAGCTACACACGAACATCCACAGATTCCGATTCCACTTTGTTGTCCGCGCGTCTCCGCATCTCCTCAGACCCGAACAGACTCGGTCCAGTCTCGTTTAGTCTCATTAATCCACAACAGTCAGTTTAGATGCACAGAACAGAATGGGACCGAACCGCCGGCTAACTCCCGGTCCAGTTCGCACCGCGCAGGTATAAATCCGCTTGTTTCTTAAGGTACATTGTGGGCTTGAGCTCTGCAGTGATTGGCTCTGGTGTGCACATGGCTACGGTGTGCAGTGATTGGCTCTGGTGCGCACATGACTGTGGTGGCTCCGGTGGACAATGCTCCCGAATTTGTAAAGCATTTATGAAATAATTTATTCACGGTATCATTGCAGTCCAAACAAATGCGAAATTGCACACCACTGAACCACGCAGCAGCCATGTTGAAACTCTCAGGTCAGTCTGATCCTGATCCGTAGAGATATTTGAGGCACACACACACACACACACACACACACACACACACACAGACAGACAGACAGAGATACTTTGCTTTTATAGAGAGGTTTGCTGTGCTAACAGGAGTGTGGTGAGTAGGGCACTGTCAATTTAATTGTGTTCAGTGCAGAGATTTGGAGTATGTTACAGGACCAGTGTGTAGGATTTAGTGGCATCTAACCGTGTGGTAATAGATTGCAACCAACAAAATGTTGCTGGCCTCAGCCTCACCCACAATGCCTGTGGACAGACACAACACAAAGGTTTGATTTGATCTGCCCCTCCGTAGATATTAAAGGCTCATTCTAGGGTAATAACACACAACAATTCTTAGTTTCAGTTGAGTACACATTAATGAAAAACATAATTATGAATATTCTATTCCATTTCTAGTCCTATAGTGAACTGGCAACATGTCCAGGGTGCTTTCTGATTTACAGGCAAAATTGCTGTAAATAATTGGTCTTGTGATGCTGACAACATTCAGTTCAGAGACCAGTGGTATTGGAAGAGAAGTGTACACATCTGACCTACACATATTGTCATCCTGACTTTTACAGAAACGCAAGGTCGACTTGCAAACGTGCAATCACAATTAGGATCTCATGATCTCAGACTCAGAAACTTTAGTCCATCATTCCATTTTTGGTTACAGGTTCAATTTTCACATCCATCAAAAGCCTTTCGAGGGTTGTATGAAAATTTAGAGCCATTAAAAAAAGTAAACACAAACTGATCACAACAAAAGACCTGTCATGATCTCCTCTGAATATCTGCACATCCCGGTGAATCTAGGGCACACATTCATGACTTGATGTGATTTGACTTCAGTGTGCGTAATGTTTTTTTTTTTTTTATCAGATGGCAAAATAAATTACAGTTACTGTTAAATTACAGGTTAAAAACACATACAATAAACAGACTTGGTGTGCAAAGGCCTCTACTCCAATAAGAGGAACATTTTTTATCTGAATGACCTCATGAAGCACAAAGGCCCTTTAGTCCCACTTCAGCTCACCTAAACCTCACAGTTCAGTGTTTCCCCTAGGATGGAGTTGTAGCAGTGGAGGTGAGTGTTCGCTTGCGTGCAAAAGCAAAGCGCAAAGTGCACCCTGCCTTTGCAGGGTGCACTTGCAGACACAAAGTGCACCCTGCAAAGGCCGGCAGACACATAGGTTTCTATGTGTCTGCCGGCATCAGAGGGGCTCTTTAGGCTTAAAGTCCGTGTAAAGCAAAAATAAATTTGTGTTATGAGTTTGTCATACCACAGAAACATGTGTCATTGACCACTGAGCCAAATTTGAAAGATTAAAACAATTGCCAAGTGCTGCTGTGAAACGCTGGGGGCGTGTCAGATAGAGGCGCTGGAGCCACGCCCACGCAGGAGGGGAGCCGCCTCCGTGTCCTGCAGGAGAACCTAACCTACAGTAACAATGGAAGCTAGCAGCATCATCGGATGGACCCAGCCCGACCTGTTTGAGCCATCAGAGCCAGAAACTGACTCTGAGTCAGACACTGATAGTGCTCAGGCTCGTTCCTCACAGTCCATGTTTTACATTACACACAAACATAACACCCCAGTCTACATAGAATTCATTGTAATAGCTATATTGGTGCACATAAAATATAACCTGTAGATTATCATTGTGCTGTCAGATGGACTCCGCTCTGGGAATGAGGCCAAGTCATCATGTCATGATTAAATGCAATAACATTAGCATTACATGGACATGACAGGATGCACGATGTAAAATCACTTTCAGGATTTGCACCTTCAGCAACATGCATTTAATTGCCCGTCCACGTTGTGTCCGAGCCGGCCGGGCCGACACATTAACCAGGGTTCTCCCCAGACGGTGGAACAGCAGCGCTGCGACGCTATACTCATCCTCAATGTTAGCTGCTTTAGAGTGGGTGTTTGTGGGCTTCCGCGGTCTTCTCGTAAAAAAAAAAAGTGCCCGCCTCCCGCTGGCGGTGACGAGCGTCCGACCGTTCCCTGGCTGACGGCGATAACGACCTAACGACCGGGTCGGGCTCGGCCAGAGAATCTAAAGTCTGGCCGGTGGCGGGGACGAGAGCACCTGTTGTTGGCAGGACGGTTGCAGGCAGGAACATAACGCCGGCGGCGGACATTTTTTTAATATGTGGGCTGTTATAACGGACGTTCTCAAGCTCCATGTTGCACTTACACTCAGGGGCGCCGCCAGGGATTTTGGGCCCCATGGAAAAAAATCTAGTTGGGCCCCTTTATAGGTTGCCCATGTCTCAAAGGGCCCTCTGTCAGTGCCGGGCCCTTGGAATCGTCCTAACCTTTCCCCTCCTGGCGGCGCCCCTGCCTGCACCCATCAAACAGAGTAGGCTAATAACATGACACCAATCATTTTAATACTGTTTTATCTCCTTAACAACTCCAGCACTGCTCCCTGGCTTGCTGGCGACCATGACTTGCTTGTCAGAAAGACGTCGTTGGTGTAGACACTTGTCACTCAAACATGTCTGACCAATGGGGAAGCACCCGCCCACTGCGGGATGTTTGTGTCAAAATGATTCAATCAAAAAAAAAAGACTTCAAAACTTTTTTCACTTCATTCAAAAAAAAAATCACTTCAAATCAAAAATAAATATTTTCAATAAAAAATAACAACACTTCAAAAGATTTTTATTTTTGCATTTGAGTTTTTTCTTTGATTGAAAATATTTTTTTTGATTGAAGCAACTTTTTTGGGATTGAATAATTAAGACACAAATGTCCCACCCATAATATGGCCCAAACACAAAAAAGATCACTTCAATCAAAGAAAACATTTTCAATCAAAAAAAGTGTTCAAATGCAATTTTTTGAGTCTCAAATATTTTTTTGCATTCAAAAGCGTTTTTTCTATGATTGAAAAAGTCTTTTTTTTGATTGAAGTGATTTTTTTTGATTGAAAATATTTTTTTTGTTTGAAGCAACTTTTTTTTTGATTGAATTATAATGACACAAATGTCCTACCCATAATATGTCCCAAACACAAAACAACATTACTTCAATCAAAAAAGTTGCTTCAAACAAAAAAACCTTCACTTCTATCAAAGAAAACATTTTCAATCAAAGAAAAACAGTGTTCAAATGCATTTTTTTGAGTCTCAACTATATTTTTGCATTCAAACACTTTTTTTCTTTGATTGAAAACGGTTTTTTTGATTGAAGTGAAGGTTTTTTTAATTGAAAATATATATTTTGATTGAAACAACTTTTTTTTGATTGAATAATAAAGACACAAATCTACCTTCATATGGTTGCAGCTTAGGTGTAAGCTGGTAACATTTATGTAGTAGTGACTACACAGTGACACCTTTTGCGTGGTGGCTGTTGCACCCCACGGTTGTGTTGGTCACCTGTTGCTGTTTTGGTGTGTGTGTGTTACCACAGTTGGTGTATTTGGTATGTGTTCTCTCCTCATGGTGATGGCCATTTTGTTTGTGGAAGTGGCACCCACTAACAAAGTTTTGGTCCTGTGCAGTGTTTTTATGTAGATTGTGTGGTTCATCAGGAAGAGGGTGATTGACTTGAGGTAGCAAAGTACCCTATTGCATGAACTTGAACATTTCTTTAGGGGAGAAATATATTATTAAATATAATATATTACAAATTAAACTGTGTATGGTTACTGTGTTCCCATTTAGGAGAACATGCCCATGGTTTTCATACAAATAATGACTAATGACAAGCTGTAGTTGGAAATTATTCTTCAAGTGGCAATGGTGAATTATGTTTATTGTCTAACACAGATGCTCCAGAAACAGTCATGACAGGTTCATGCACTATAGAGTCCAGAGTTTACAGAATGTGAGATAATCAAGAAAATCTGAATCAGGCCAATAGAGAAGCTACCTCTGAATCACTGCCCTAATATCTGATGCTCTCAGGAAATGTATCAAAATGGCAATCCAGTTTGGTTATCAGACTGAACAGGAAAGCTCAACATCTAAAGTATATGCACAGCTGAGCACTCATATTTTAACATGCTATATGATGCTAATGTGTCACAGCATGGATCCAACCTCTAGGGAAGGGTTTCCAGCACATTACTGAATCCAAGCCCTGAAAAGACACACACACGCACAAATGATACAAGATTCCAAAATCTATATGTGCTTTGATCAGGTCAGATCATGGTGAAATTATTAAGTGAAATCTGATCCAAAAATAATAATAACAATAAACAACCTATATATTCTGAGATGTGTCAGAAATATCAGCAGAAGCGTATGTATTGGCACTCAAACATGAAACCGGTCCACAGTGAAGCATCTCCATCTCTTAAAGCAAAATTCAAACATCTCATACAAGAAACAAATATATACAGAACTAATGAACAAACAGTGTAATGGTGAAAGCCTAAGTTAAAGAATTACTACAAACACAGGGTTTCAAGGCCTCAAGATCTTATTTCTTTTTTAAACCCTATATTGATGTTTTTTGTGTATAAATAACCCATACAGACCAAAGGTTTTGGAATCAGTCCAGTAGATTGCCAAAGCTGGCAACCACAATACCGTTGCAATGTAATGGTTTTGGGCAGCTCTGTCTGTCAAATTTCTGTCAGCTAAAATGCATGTTTTTGCCACTGACAGGCTAATGAGCTATTCAGAGTGTCAACAATAAGGAAATGATTCTTACAGAGAGAGACCTTTTAGTTAAATAATACGCTTCCTTTGTAACCAGAAACAAAAATCTCACAAGATGTGAGATGTTGCAGGAAGATGACTATAAACGATTATGTTTGTCACTTTTGTTTGGTTGGTCCACTCGTTGGGTATTTGTGGTGTGTACTGGCACACTTTCATTGTTGCTGGCACCAGTGAGGTGCATGTGTTTTCTCTTTTATGTTGCTTCCCATGAAGCAGGGTCGTAACAATGACAGGGAAATGTGAGTCAGAGCTTGAGAGAGGAGTTAGAAGTTTACCTAGAGCAACCAGCAGGAAATATTTACACAGACATGGCTGACTGTTTCACTGATTTTGATCTAAATCCAAATGAGGCAACAACTGTAACCACTCACTTTGAGATTTCAGGGTGAGGCTTGAATGAGACTTGTGTTTCTGGTTACAACAAGGATCATATGATTTAACAAGGTCTCTCTGTGGGAATCATTTCCGTAACATTCTCAGACAATTAGAGTAACAACCTTGGCCTGTCGCTGGCAAAAAGAAGCAGTTTTTGTGAACACTATATAAGACGGCATTGCCCCAAAGGACCATTATGCAGTCATTGCAGTCGTGTCATTGAAAGCGCTCACAATCCAACTAGATGGCAAGTCTGATTTGATAAATTATTTCATGTGGTTATTTCTTGAGTGACCTATTGCAACACGGGGAAAAATTATGTGTTAATGGTGCAGATGGCTGTAGTACATACAGGAATTTCAAAATTGTGAATGGATTGGGATTATGATTAAATAGACTGTCACATTAGTTATTTGGCTAGACCGCTCACCCATATTGCAGATTCTTAATGTTTTCATGGTGTTGTGTCCATTTGTGCTTTGGGTATTTTGTTTCCTCACAAACAAACTACTAGTCAAGGCCCACTGTGCCCCAAAGTGCTCAAATATTTCTTTCAGCCTTTTTTATTGCATGGCAGTTTTCCAGTCCTGAGCTAAAAAGTTATCTGTCTGATTTTGATGTTGCTTGTATGTGTCCCTCTTTGGGATGGAATCAACTCATCAAACATCCAATTCATGAATTTCTGACTGTAAATCAAGTGCGCCGTAGAGGGTAGAGGATAAGGTCTGCAATGTTCTATATTTCTCTTCCTGTCAAAAGATCTCCTTAAAAACAAGCAAGGTGTATCCAACACCTGACACATCTTTTTTCTCTTTGCCGTAGAACTCCACTATGAAAAATACATCAATGAGCCACAGTGTTTTTAAAGGGAATCAGAAGGTACAGAGAGACAGACTAACACACTGTTGGACTTGGTCTTTTCATGGGATTTGTCCTTTAATACTTGGCTGTCATGAAATCCTGCATTTTTTTTAGGTTTAGTATTGTAGTCACTGCAAGCTGTCAGTTCTAGTCTTGTGTAGTAGTACAGTTGCTGGTGCTGCAAAGAGAAACAGGCATTTATTTGAGATAGTCACCAAGAAAACAACCTTTTTTAAAATGTTCCCCCTAGAATGTGCACTTACAACCTTGTCATATACTAACACTCTTAAGATGTAAGTGACTATCAGGCTTTAGAGGAATAATCTTATAGATTGTGTTCCTTTCAAGAGTCAATCTTCCCAAAGAGGCATTTGTGTGCATTGCTATATAACTGTAGCTCACCAACCCGAGCTGTAAATGAATATGACCGAAAAAGCTATTTTTCTTGATCTTAACGGTCTATCTATAAATATTTGTACGACTTATTGTGCAAAGTGTCGACAGGGCTTTAACACAAACACTGTAAAAAGAATGAGGTGTGACTGTTGTGAGATGTAACTGGATGATAATTTCCATACAAAATTTCTGTAATACAACTCCATTATTTTGCACTATGACCAGGGAAAGGATTAAAGCCTGGGAAGTGAAGAAGGACAGCAGCACAGTATGGTAGAGGTCCTGCCAGCAACATCAGCATTGCTCTACAACTTTGTAAATTGTCTTGGTCGATTTTTCACATTCATACTTCTGAAAGCCACCCAGCCCAACTCTGACCAACTACCAAGCATTAATACAGAGAGATTCTTTGGCCTGGTTCAGTTCTCAATCTCATTGAAATACTCAGAGAAACCAGAGTATGGAGTGATGTCACCAGGATCTGAGGAGGAGGACAAGACAACACTGGGATTATAATTTCACGCATAAAACAATGTATATAGAATTGCTTAAACACTGACATTATACAAATATCTAAATCATTACAAAGACCAATAATTATGATTTTGTGTTAACAGTAATAATGTGTATGTTTTAGGGAGAGGTGATATACTAACCTTCACATGGTCCCCTTTTAAAACTGATGTCATCAATAGCGATATCACTTCGTAGTGATGGGCCTCGGATGGCCTCAAATATAATCTGCAGGAAACACAAAGTATGAGACCATGTTAAGCAAACCGATGTGAAATTGCATACACACTGTGTCCAGCAGTTAAACTTGAGAAATGAAAAACATTTGCATATTCTTATATTCTGGATTTTTTTTAATGAGGAAGAAGAAAAGGGTGCCCTATTAAGGATTTTATAGCTAAATGGACGCAGGATCCAACCATACGAATGCCATGCCCTCCCTTCGGGCCTCCCTCCAAAACACAAATGTTCGAGGCCTGACTGCACAGACAGCGACTTATGAAACTCTCTCTGGCCAACAGGGAGATGTATGAACAGCTAGTTAATTACATTCAACAAGCTTTTTTAGTCTAGTCTAATGCATAAATAAAAAAAAACTCTTTTGAATTCCACAGTCATATAATCGTAAGCAAATTAGCCATCATAAACATACCTCAGTCCCAAAAGGCCAGCTGGAGCAACACTTACTTGTTGGAGTTTGCTTTTAATGATGCACATGTAAATATAAATAAAAGATGTGTGGAGAAAAGCGAAGCTACCAGCAGTTGTTTAGTGTTTTATGGTGTTTACTTAAAACACCATAAAGACTACTGAGTGTAATCAACACACTGTAATGTGTAGACTATAATTTACACACTGACGTACCTGGTGTCGGCCATCACACTTGTAGTCCACCATCGCCCTCATCCAGCTGATGCTCTGCTCACCTCGCCGTCGCCACAGCATCGTGTTGCGTTCTCTGCTGCCATGACGCAGGAGCACACTCAGTATCCCGGTGCCAGATCCATACATGTGGTAGTAGAAGATCAAACACTGAGGGGATGAGGAACCCCGCAGGTCTGAGGTCAGCAGCTGAGCTTTGTGGCCCGGACGCATGAGCGACGCTTCGATGTACATGAAATAGCCTGGATGGGGCCCACAGCAGACAAAACGATGAATGACAGTGCAGAACTATTGATACCAGTGGAGACGGCTGTACAAAAGACAACACACAAAGGAGAACAGGATACTTTGCGAAGGAAAACAATTTGAACAGAGACATGTTCAACCGCTCCAGGACTTAGACATCTTCAACAGCATACACACACACACATATATACACACACACACACACACACACACACACACACACAGGGCTCCTTTCAGCCATGACGAGGGAGTATGAACTCTGAATGGATTAATAAAGCAATGAATGAGAAATTACTCACCCACCCCAGTAGTGTGGTCTCCTCTTGGTCCTGTATAGGAGGTGGGAGTGTGTCCTTGGACTCGCAGCCAGTCTGCCTTGTCTTCTTTCTTATCCTGGATGTAGCCACACATTCCACTTTCAAAGTTGCACTGGCCTGGGAGGGAGCCTGTGGTGAAAACACGCACTGTCAATGCTTATGGTGGACAAGGACACTCAGGGCTACATTTAGAGCGGTTTTCATTCAAACTAAATCATCGTTCTTGGAGAGAAGAGCCTAGTAGGCACAGGTCAGGGGTGGGATTTCAATGGGATCACAATGTTCAAAGAAGAGGAAATAACACAGTGATCTTGTTCCAAAACATGTACTTTGCCACAGTTCATCCTTATAAACTGTCCATTGCTTATTTGGTTATAATATTACCATCTTTAGGTCAAATTTCAGAAATGTATATGAAATAAAAACGAGATGGATAAGTTCCGAGAGAGACCAGGACAGCTCCACTGATGTAGACACGTGTGTGTCTTTGCCTTCTCCTTTCTAAAATTAACAATCAGCTCGATGGTTTTGATGTCATTGAGCAGCAGATTGTTCTCTGTGCACCAGTGGCTTCATTAGGCCTATTTCAGGGGGGCTGTAAGGTAGAGAGAGCCCCTTCAATGTCGTTATCCAATCCATTCAACTTGTTCATATAGAGAACGCCCACATCACTGAAAATCCAGTCCACGTTTTCCCTGCGACCTTGCTTGCACTCAATACCTGCAGCGCGTTTGTACCTTGAAGCACACAGAGCGACTAGAACGGCACGAGAAGAACGCGAATGAAGAAGAATGGATATAAGAAAGTTTTTCAAGAAAGTAAGTATTCATTGCTGCTGGTAGTAACAACTAGTTAGCTCCAGCCCCCAGCTAACAGCAGAAAGTTCCATGGAATTAATGAACCAAGTGCTCCCTGTTTGACAAATAAAAACCTAGCTTGCACACTATAGACAATCTCTGCGCATGTCTCACCTTTGTTGTTTCGTGGTCAAAAGTTACATTCCAGCTCTAAAAGAATGCTGCTACTTAGCTAGCTAGTTAGTCTGAAACACATTGTGAAGGCGCTGGTTGTTTATAGAGTTAAGTGTGCACTCTTTTTACCATATACTATCTTTGGGGTGACTTCCTTACGGAGCATCAGCAGTGTTTCTCTCTTTACGCATGGATGCACTCCGTGAAACAGGAGCTGAGCTCATTCACGTATGTGCAGAGGAGCACAGGGAGTGAGAGGGGAGAGACCTCTACTGGAAAGGTGAGTCTAAAGGATTTCACAGGATAGAGTCATTTGTGATGCAGTCTTGGAATTTTATGGAACTCAATATGAATATGAAATATGAAACATTTCAGTCAAGGTGCACCAAATAAGACTTATTTAACTTGAGCTTTTATTGAGGAGATTAATGATTAGAACGTGGAGAAAGCCAAGCTATATAAAAGCCAAATTAGCCTGACCCAGATATTTTCAAGAGTATCTTAATATTACTTTAATTCAAGTAATTAAGTAATATTTTTCAGGGCTTGAAATTACAACCATTTCAGTCATATATGTGCCCAAAATGTAATCTGTGCGACTTCAAAATATTTGGGAGCAAACAATTATTGTGTTTTGAGGCTCACAACTCCATTCCGGTAGTAGATTTTCTTGTGTTGACCTGACCTACGAAAACAATATAGTAATATAGAAGTTCAAGGGGCTTCCTGGCTTATTCAGAACATCACCAATAGTTGTGGGTGCATTTCTTAGTGAGTTTTTACCTGCTGTGATTTGACAGTCCCCCAGCATCACAGTGATGTCATCTATAGCTACTAGGCCACAATCCCAGAAGTTCCTACATATACTGGCAAACACTAACTGGGAAACACAGAAAAAAAGACTGAATACTGCTACTCGACTATTGTTCCTGTCATCATTCCAGTCCATTCATCATTCCCTTTACTCATCTCTCATCCACACATTCATTGGCTCGAATTTCAATTCTTCAATTCAGGTCATTCAAAAACATCAACCTCCACATACGTCATCCATCAGTGCATTATACCTTGGAAAGCATGGGCTTCATGAAGGTGATCTCCACCTCAGTCCACACAGCCCTGGAAGTGTCAGCCAGGCTCCACACCTTCTCCTGGGCCACATTGTTCTCGTCATATATGTAAAGAACCAGAGCATTGTCTACTTTCCTAAATCCATGAAGCAGGTAGTAGAACCTCACACAGTATTTGTAGTTCCCCGGTAAAAAAGGACCATGAAGCCTACCCATATAACCAGGCTTTGAGATAAAAGGAGTGTTTGCCAGGAGGAAACCACCTAGGAATGATAAGACAAAGAACATAATTCAAAACAAGGGTGGTAGAAAGTGGTTGGTTAGTTCAACAAGATATTACAAGCAGACTTTTCCTCAAAAAATATATTTAAAAAAAAGATATAAATAAATCCTCCTCAGTCATCACTCATCACCCACTACATGTATCTGTATCTGCAGAGAAACTGAACTCTGACTGTATTTTCTTTTTTCTTTAAATTTTACTGTTTACGATATTTCTGGGGGTCAACCTTTGGACAGTGGGTGTAAAGCTACTAGCCAATAACAGCGTGTGGTCTGACTCTATAGAAAACATAGTCATAACCCAATTCCCACAAATGCATCCATGTTTGTCTCATGCGAATGTTCCTTGCGTCTTAGTCCCTCCCACAGAGAATTCGTGGAGAGGCACGAGAAAACTGTGGGAGGAGAGAGGAAACAAGGAAATATGTTTTAAGAGAACCAAGAGGTCCTGTCCACTGAAGCACCACATGATGCAACGTTGTTTTTCTGATGACGGCTGTAACAGCTGTAGGGACTTTAGATAAATTTGTCTGAACAAAGCCTGTTGCCAAAAATGCATGTAAACATTATCGATATATTTTTTTAATAATGGCACAGAACTAAAAATTGTTGAAATTTAAATAATCAATGAAGTTACATTGCAGGGTTTTCCCTGCCATTATACGGCTTAGGCGCGGCGCCCAAGCATTTTTGCCTCCCGCCTAAGAGAAAAAATTGAGCAGGTGAGCAAAAATAAATAAGAGCCGCATTGCGTCCCATTGATCTTTACACGTTGCCAGGTATTTCCAAAAACGGACATTTCACCTTCTCTGTTTAAAAAAAAAAAACTCTGTTTACAACTATCCGTTTTCAGAAAAATGTTCGTTCACCCGGCGTGTGTGTGTGCGTCTGTGTGTGTGTGTGGCGGGACGGAGGGAGGCGAGTGCGCGTGCCACAACAACACGGAGTGAAAAGCATTTAAGGGAGTACCAGAAAACGTCTGTCATCAGAATGCCCACTTAAGGCTGGGCAAATAACCGAAAATATACCAAAACCATCGGTTATGGTTATTACTTTCCCCTGCTACCCGTGTCTCTGACAGCAGCAGCTCCACCGCCGAGGAGAGAAACAGGCTGCTAACGTCAGCTACTGCTTGGTCCTTTCGATGGGGCACTACTATAGCTTTATTCCGCTTTACTGTTAGTTATAAAAAATGTAAATGCAATGTGAAATGTTAAAATATAAAAAGGCGTTGCTGCGTTAGTAAGTTTCTATAGCATGCTGTTACTTTAGCTAGCATAATTGCGGTCGAGTGACGTAGGGAGCTAATGAAGTAAGGGAGCGTGACAGAAAGCATAGATTTGCCCACACACCTCCACCCAAGTCTATAACTCCACATTAGACCTCTCAATCTGAAACAGTGATGTTTAAAACACAGCAGCAATATTATGATCTCTTAAAGGGCGATATGTCACACAGAAGCCGTTTATAGACATAGTTTATAGACAGAGCAGACGTGTGCACTAGATTTAGCAGACAACCTACTGCCATCTGTAATCCTGATAACACAAAACACAACACACAAACAACAATATACAATTAATAAACAACTAATGAACTGTTCACTGTCAAGTGCATGGAAATGTTACAGAATGTGTGTTTTAGTTCTTTCTTCAGTCAAAAACTCTGGAAGAGGCCAAGTGGCTGATAAGCCCAGATGAAGACACCTCTGCGAAACAGGCTGACAGACTGCCACCTACATGTCTGCTGCCGGGTGGCAATTGATGGCCCTCAGCCAGGAACTTTTAAGATGGAGAAGTTTGTATGGTGCTTCTACAGAAGCAATTCAACCAGAAGAGTAAAATGTTCAAAAGGGGGCTGTGAATTGCAAATATTGCAATTGCAAATGCAAATAAAGGGTAAATTACAACTAAAGCAAATTGAGTCTGTTTTTTAGTTACCTATAGTAATGATAGTGGTCAAAATTATGTGAAATTGCAGTTTTTGGTTAAAAAAAAAGCTTTTTAAAAAAATGTAAGGCCGAAGAACGCTAACCCCGCTTCTTCAGCTGCCCACCCCCCTAAGACCTCTAAAAACCCAGGGAAAACCCTGCACTGATGTGTGTAACTGCACACAGCTCTCTTAATGGAGAGATGCACTATCTCAGCTGCTGGTGAGGTTATGTCGTGTTTTCCTCATTAATAAGATGTCTTATTTCACCCGGCAGCTACACATCTGATATTTAATCACAATGTTTGTAACCTGGACTACCCAATCCACAGATCAAAGCAAACGTTTGTCTTGCAGTTTATAATGTAATCAGTAAAGGTATCTACGTGATATAGCCTAAGTCATAGTCAATCATGTTTAGGCCTCTGCTGGAAATTAGACTGTGATTTACTTGAAAAACTCAAAGTGCTTTACAGGATCATAAAAATAACATTAAAAGACATTTAAATACGCATATAAAAACATTTAAAAACAAGAATGCTGAATGTAACTAATAAAGTAACTTGTAATCTAACGTTTAAAAACAAGTAATCAGTAAAATAACTAAGTTACTTTTTAAAGGAGTAATCAGTAATCAGTAATCAGATTACTTTTTCAAGGTAACTGGCAACACTGGTCACAGAACAGTTAAAAACTTGCTTCAATGAAAAGCAGCAGCAAACAGAAAGGTCTTCAGTCTTGATTTAAAAGAGGTGAGAGTTGGAGCAGACCTGCAGTTTTCAGGGAGTTTGTTCCAGATATGTGGTGCATATATGCGATCTCCATGTTCAGTTCTGACTCTAAGGACTGAAAGCAGACCTGTACCTGAAGGTCACAGAGGTCTGGATGGTTCATACATGGCAGCAGATCAGAAATGTATTTTAGCCCGAAAACATTCAGTGCTTTATAAACTAACAGCAGGATTGAAATCTATTCTTTGACAGACAGGAAGCCAGGGTAAAGATCTAAGAACTGGAGTGACGTGATCTACTTTTTTGGTTCTTGTTAGGAGCAGCAGCATTCTGAATCAGCTGCAGCTGATTGATGGATTTTTTAGAGAGTCCTGTAATGACACCATTACAGTAGTCGAGTCTGCTGATGATAAATGCATGGACAAGTTTTTCCAAATCCTGTTGAGACATGAGTCCTCTTATCCTGGATATATTCTTAAGGTGAGTATGCTGACTTTTTAATTTTCTTGGTGTGGCCGGCGAAATTCAGGTCTGAGTTCATGATTTCAGATGAAGCTGAGCAGAGACTGTTAGTCTTTCTTCCTTGGCTCCAAAAACAATTAATTCAGTCTTATCTTTGTTTAACTGAAGAAAACTCTGACACATCCAATCATTGATTTGTTCAATGCATCTACTCAGCGTTTGTATGGGATTATACTCCCAGTGATGTGGTTATATAAATTTGTGTGTCATTTGCATAACTATGGTAACATATATTGAGCATAGCGTTAGTTCTGGCAGGCCACGACGTCAAGCTCTAACTGCATAGCTGTCATCGCCGGCGCAGATCAGCTGATGGCTCAGCTGACTCTGCGTGCCTGCTCCCTATTGGGAAATTGCATTCAGAGCGGGGTATTTAAACTGCTCTCGCCCGACCCTCCTTCCTGCTTCCTCTGCTGCTGGCACTTTCGCAACCCACCTCCACCCCAGCTCCTCCTGTATTTACGTTGGTGCTCTGCTCTGTCTGGGTTTTCCTTGCTGCTGCGCTCCCTGCTTATGCCGTTCATGATGGCTCGTGAAGGGCAGGAAGGTGCTCTTCCTGCCTCAGGCTTTCCACGCAAGCGCGTGGAAGAGCAGGGGGTCCCAGAACAGTATCATACCGCCAAATAAAACTGTGCAAGTAAATAAAGATTATTTTGACAAAAGTGGTCCTGACTGAACTTGTTTTTCATTATCTGAGCTAGAGGAAGCCTGTAAATAATGAATAGTAGACAGGGGTGGACTGGGACAAAAAATCGGCCCTGGCATTTTTGGCTTAGACCGGCCCCTCATAATTAGCGGAGCACAAGCATAAAAAAAAAAAAAACATAACTTTTTGCCTTTAGGCTTATTAGAAATTTACAGTTTATCATTACTTTAGAAGTCTATCACAAAACCATTGTGGAAAGCAAATAAGTACATTTACTCAACACATAGTTCTAACACCTTCTCTATTTCAAGCATAATGTATCATTAACATCCTAAATCTCAGAGGTTTAGTGTCTTTTGTCATGTCCACCACTTTTGTCTGCTCTGTGTAGTTCAATTTATTATTTTATCCTTTTTATTTTTTTTCTGTATTCCTCTGATATAGCAGCTCAATTCTAATTTCTAATCAGGTTAAAAGGTGCTCCCTCCTTTAAAAAGCTGAAAACATTGTTATATCAGGCTAAAGACAGGCTGCTTTATGAAGTTATGCAAAGCCACTAGCCTATGTCTTAAAAGCATTTAACACCATCTTATTCATCTAGTTCATTGTGGGCAAACCTTTTGCTAATAATACTTTTATATTTTCTTTACACTTACTTTAGTGCTTAAATTGCAAAGCTTTTACTTATCATTTAGCAGTTTTAAAATCACTTTTTTAAAACATGTTTAACCACAGCATAGTGGGTTGCTACAAATTCAAACTACTATGCAGCCTTTCAACACACCTTTAACCTAAATATCTACAATGCCATGATGGAGCCTAAAATGGACACTTGCTGCTCATCAAACACTTCTCAGCCTGGACCGTTTACACACCGGCATGAACTCTAACTCTACATATAGGCTAATAGAGCTAACGTTGCCTCCATCACCTCACATTCCCTGTATTACCGTTACTACCTGCTTACCGGCTGTACTACACTGTCCCCGTCAGTCAGCCTGCATCTCTGGCTGCTCCTCTCCAGCCCGCTGCTGCTGTCTCACAGGACGTGGAGGCTACAGCAGCCCCTCCAGCGAACAAGTCTGTGATTTTAGCACATTTTGCAGCATCTACAGTGAGTTTCTTCTCTTAGCAGCAACTTTTCTTTCTCTTTAATTGCTCCATGTTGTCACTCCTCGCGCTTAACACTTTGAAAGTAGCAGAAGTTACAGGAGACAGCGCAGAGAGGGGAGGGGGTGGGGCCACTGTCGTACTATATCCTGATTGGTTCAGTCCACTGTCCATATTGAAGATGGACCAATGGGCCGCCCCCTCTAAATTGTGCACTTAGAAAAAAAGAGGAGGGCTGAGAGATTTCATTGGATTAGCCCAATGTCCTAGAAAATCAACCAATGGGCCATCGCGGTCGATAAAAATGATTTATAATAAACTTTTTTGATTGAATTATGACAGCCCGACCCAAAAACGTGCGTCGGCCCACGGGCATTGCCCGGTATGCCAGATAGCCAGTCCATGCCTGATAGTAGAGGCCACAGAATGGAGCCCTGGGGTACTCCACTTGTCATTTTTATCTACTCAGATGTGTAATTAGCCTACCAATAGAAACAAAGTAGTCTCTATCATTTAGATCATTAGGATTTAAACCAATTTAGTGCTGTACCAGAGAGTCCAACCCAGTTTTCTAGTCGTTCTTGTAGTATATTGTTCTGCTTTATCAAACATAGCACTGAGATCCAGTAATACTAAGACTGACATTTTTCCACTGTCTGCTCTTAAATGAATGTCACTGAGGACCTTGACAGCAGTCTCAATGCTGTGATGTGGTTGAAATCCTGATTGGAAAACAGCTTCAAATGAAGCTTCTGTTTTGCACATTAAATTTCCTTTTGATTGTTTTGTGAACCCACGAATTTAAAGTTCAAATTGCGCCTGTGATTTTGCCTGTTACCTGTTTAACCAACACCTGCACATGAAGTAGAAGCTGCAGCCTGTATCTTTGCAGCTCACTGTGTCTGCTCAGAGGCACAGGAACCGGTTTCATCAGGCAGAATGCATTTATATTATTTTTTCATCATTTGCCAAATTTTGCATTTATAGTCTAATTGTGATAATTATAATAACGATAACAATGATAACAAGACGTGTGTTCATCCTGACGTGTTTAAAACAGAACATGAAAAGAAACATGTTTTAACTCGCTGCTGAATCAGAAAACTAATGTAAAACCTGATGGTGACACACTTGAGTTGAATCTGTTATCATCTTCACACGTCAAACTCCAGTCATGTTGTGACCTATCAGATCAGTCTTATCCGCTGCAGCGTCCAATCAATGACTGTTATCCACTAACTATCTTTTTACCAGTCCTTCCAGAAAAACGCAGAGTTTTTTTGTGATTGTTGCAGGCAAAAAACCTTGATTATGCGGCACGTTTTCTAAAAAAATGCGATGGAATATGCGGGATATTTGTGCAATTTTATGAGATGAAATTGTGGGAATTTGCAAAAACTGCGGTTTGAAGAATAAGACAAAAAAAAGATTCCCCTCTCTTACACTCTTCTCACTACTACCTTAATGTAAATAGTCATTTCTAATGACTTCCTATGATATGCAAGCATACTACATCACAGAAAGTGCGAGGAATAATTAAGTTCTTTTCTCATCATTTTATTTCAGACCTTCAAAAACACAAGGCTCAAACTTACAAAACGTTGCTGAGACAAACAAGTTCCGTAGCTTGTAGGTTACTGACCTTGATTAGTCCTAGCAACCGTTTTGGACGTTGATGCCTCGGGGGAGGGGAGCTGCTTCTTGGCTGCCTCCCCTGCTGCTTTTACCATCTGCGAGTGTTTGGCGGTGGCAAAGTGGTTGTCCAGCGTGGACTTCCGCCTGTGGTCCAACACGCAGTTGCACGGAGTGCAAAATAATTTGCCTCCACTGTCATGTAACACACCGGGATAATCCTTTGCTCTGTCTTTTGCGCTTATTTTTGTTGGCAAGTGAGACTTATTTGCGGTCTTCATCAGTGGTGTAGTGGTCCCTGGAGAAGTGGATATACTCTCAATTTTTGCCCTTTTTTAACGCAGCCAAGAAACATGCCCTGTTTTAGAAACAGTGACATGTAAAACTACTCTAGTTAGGTTACCCAAAAATCCGTCAGTAGTTTTTGCTAATTGTCACATAATCTCTGCTGCTTGATTTCAGGGAGGAAGGATTATGAAATTACTAAACCAACACTGGCCCACAGACTAGTGAGAGACAACTATGCATTTTGTGTGAACTATTCCTTATTCCTTAGCTCTCCTTTGTCCTCACTGCTGGATTTCCATTCCTCATAAACATCATACATAAAGAACTCAATGTTAATATTCCTGAACATGGAAGTGTTGAAATATTTCATGTAAATATAGAACAAACCTCTACAGCCTTGATTTTGATTAGGAAACATTCCTTTCTTTTGTTGTTCATTTATCTGCTTTTTATTAGTTTTTTTTACATATATTTTGTTGTTCTAATCTATTTTAACTAATCTTTCATCCTAGCCTTTACTGTACTTTATATTATTTTATTCCTCTTATTATTTAAGATTTTAATAGTTTAATTGCATTTCATTGTCTTCATTTATATTCTTTTCTAGTTTCTGAGAGCAGTAACAGGGATGAGTTGATGTAGGAGATTTTCTTCATTGAAAATAAGGTTTTAAGCCCCAACAAATAGCCTTAAGTTACGTAAATGAACACCTACATGGCATTAATGCAAGAATATGAATGTACTACTATAAACTTGAATTAGTGCATTTATGGATTGAGGGATAGCTTTCTGTTTCCCTCCTGTCACATGACTCCACTTACATGACAGAACTCAGTCGACCTCTTCCTTTTTGGCATTCCTAACAAAAATAATAATGATCATGTTGAATAATGTCAAAATCAGTGGATGTCTCTAGAAAACTGTCAGTTACCATTAACTTTACCTGGCTTGCGTTACTTTGTTTGCCACCTGGTTTGCTTAATATTAGCTGACATGCCACAAAGCAAGCCAGTTTATTCATTTACAGACAAGATTCTACATTATTAACTAGTCAGATAGCCGTTTCATACACTGCATGAGAAGTGGGATTTTCCTCACTGTGCAGCACTGTAGATTGCTGTGGAAGTTTAGGTTTACAACTGCACGCTGCAGTTTGCAGGAAACATTTTAAAAGGCATTAACTTCATTTTAAGAAAATCTCTGGTATAAATAGATCAGGCTCAGTAGAGCCTAATTATAGACTTATAGACTTAAATTTGAGCTTGAATCGATTTATTTAATGAAAGTATTCTAGCTAAATTACTGTGTATGTCATTAGCAATGGCCAATGTTATGTTAAAAAAGATACACAAAATTATTTATTTTTTCTCTCAAGTTAACAAGTTATGTGTGGGTGTATCCACCTTATTCCTGGGGTCACTGATGTAGGAAAGATTATGGGTCCAACTTCCGGTGACACGCCGGAAGTAGCAGTGAGCCATTGGTTGCTAGCGGTTTTCGTTTCCTGTAGCGGTTTATTTGTAAGTTTACTGGTCTTTAACGTACTGTTTACGATTATCAGCTCTAAAAAAAATGTCCTTGCGCAGCTTGGGAACATGTTGCGCTGTTCGCGGTTGTACTAATGACCAATAAAAATTGAATCTGTGGCTACAAGAGCAGTGTTTTGAACATGCACCCCAGACGAAGAAGGAATGTTGTTGTGAGAGTCGGTACAGTTTCCACCGCCTATCTGCTTTTTGTATTTCACCCGATGATGACGCTAAAACCCAGGCTCGGTGATGGGGGACTTTAAGGCTTTGGCTGGGCTCTACGTCTGCTTTAAGGTAAATCAGATTGTGTCCCACAAACTCTTTTAACAAAACGCGTCCCACCTTATTACTGTGCAGATACTAGCCCTTTTTACACAGCCTCTCCGCATTATCTCCGGAGCGGTGGTTCGGCAATTCTCCGCCGATGGTGATTCACACAGAGCGAAGCCTCTCCGCCTTCACGTGTGTAATTCACACAAAGCCGGCGCTGCTGCTCCTAAAGAGTCGTGACGGTACACATCATGATGATGACGTGTGTGTTTCCCCAGGTGGTCCCCCAGGTGTTCCCCGTGTTAATCTAAACCCGCAGACAGTTTATAATCATATGGATGCTGTTATAATGTGTAGGGATTGAGATCCTGAACCACCAGTTCAGTTTTTCTCGCTAAATTACATAATTATACATAATCACAATTAGTAAACTGGACGCTGTCTGACTCTGTCACTCGCGGGGACGGAGGCTGTTTTCTGGGGGAAAGTTCCCTGAAGTCTCCGTCGGGAGAGCTGACGGTCGCGGTGATTTATTTTCGTCACAAACAATCGGTGAGTTAAAAGTTTTTTGCTGGTGACAGATGCTGTTTTTCGGGCACAAATGTAAGGAAGAGTCGAGAGGACAGACAGGAGGACAGACGCTTCTCCACGTACAGCTGCGGTATTTTTTTCCCTCATATAAGTTGCCAAAGACGGTTACAGTTACTACGTTACTTTTATTCGGTCCTGTAATGTTGCTTTGTGGGGCATTTCTCTGTATTTAGTTGAGTGAAGGACCTGTGTAGTTACCAGACTAGTCAGACCGACACGCCCTCGCTCCGCGCCTCCGGATTATCCGTTCACACTGGGACGGCTCACCAATAATGCGGCACCCTGATACTACCTCCAGAGGCAGATCAAAGCCGCAGCGAAATTTCCCCCCCTCTCCCCATCTGAAACTTTCACACAGGGGAGGGTGCGGAGAATTGGCACAGGATCCCTGCATGCAAACGGCTGTGTGAAAGGGGCTACTGATAAAGCCTTTTAGGTTATTCATTGCCTCCCCGTCCGAAGCGGCAGAGTTGAGAAAGTAGCTAAATATGCTACTGTATGTTATTTTAGGCCACTTTTTCTATGTCATCCTCCCACCCCTCTATATCATTAGGCAGTGCGATTGTAATGCCATCTTGTCTGAGCTGTGACAACTGATGTTCCCACATGGTCTGCGTAATCGGCGGAGAAAGATTAGCGCTGACAGCTCGCATGTAAAAACACCGGTTCCGGTTCATACCAGAAGTCTCACCCATAATTCACGCAAGGGCTCATGGGAGCTAGGAATAAGGTGGATATACATTTATAATGAGCCAGAGTGACCAATAGTGACAGATCACGAGTGATTTTACTTGTTTATAAGTAGTGGTTTCATCCAATACTGAGTTTACTTCCGTGACGTTCGGCATAACACGAATTAAAGAAGCATTTCACTGGTGGAAACATTAATCTTTATTGAAAGAGGGTCATATTTGTAGTCAAACTGTAACATAATTTTCGAATTGTGTGCATATTTGACCGAGAAAAGGCAGAAAGTGACTTTAGGGTGCATTTGTATGAAAGACAACAACTCCCACAATGCACCACAATGCACAGCTCTGCAAGCCACTCCCACTAATCCGGCACACTACACATATCTCTGTCCGCTGTAGATATTTCGTCGCGAACAAACTGGCATCTCTGGAATTCACTGCAGCAGACAGAGTCCAGTTCGGTGTCCATAGGCGCACAGCGAGAGCACCACCAGTCCGCCCCTGCTCGATCCAGTCCGGGCTCCTCGTACGGGACAGGCAGGTCTTCCGCCTCGGCTGCAGCAGCCGCCGCAGCCGAGGAGGAAGACCTGCCGCCTCCATCTCCCTCAGCCCGTACAAGTAGCCGCGAACATCTGACTCGAGCGTCATGCTTTCGAAATCACTCTCTTCGATATCTGAATGATCATCTTGAATACAAGAGTACAAGACTGGCTGCACAGCGTCTGTTCGCTTAGCGTCCAACAAAGATGGCGGCTATGTATTTTTGTTTCTGCAAGTGAAGTCCCGCCCATTGGTCTGTGATAGGTCTGTAGCGTGAGTGGGTCCCACCTCTAGCCCCCACCCTTGGAAAAATGAGCGAAGCGTTTGTAGTCTTACCCCCTCGACACAGATATAGGACTTCCTGCTTTCAATGACGTAAAATGACGATTTTTACATCATAGAAAGCAGGAAGTCCAAAACTGAAATCTGTATTTCTCCGTCTCAGGGCAAACTGAGGGAATGATGCACGACCATTCAAAAACATGACTGTTTTCCTGAAGATACAAAGCTTAATGCAAATCGGTGAAGTTTCCCTTTAAGGACATTCAAGCCAGACCACACATCCTCTGGCCAGGCTTGGTTTCGCTGTTCTTCATATGCTAATTGGAGCCGTTCGCACCTCTGGGATCTATACATCATGGTTTGTTTCCGTCAAAATGTGGCACAGGCGAACGTGATGTTTACAGGCTGTAAATTGTTGTTAACTGCCGAAAATTAGGGAGATGTCCGGGCGTCTATGGGGACGAAAGCCCCACTTTTCATGCTGCGATAACTCCGCTCGGCTCGCTGTCTGCGCCAGCGAGTGACGGCGGCTCTCGGGCGGCCGGGACTAGTAGGTTTGGTCAAATGGCTGTGATTGGCTTGATGGCTGTCAATCAATCTAACTTGACCAATGTGTTTTCATGTATACTCCCCGTACTGAGGTGCGCTCCATTTCAGTACGCTGGTACACTGCGAGGGCGGGCAAACGGTTTAATACCTTTGGAATAAGTGAGGGGGATGAAATCACCTCGGTGTTCACCGGTGTGACTCTACTGCGTGCAAATCAGGGGGATTTAGAAGTGGATATACGCAATGCTGACTGACAAATAAGTGGGTATATGCCGAATACCCGCGTATACCCTGGACTACACCAGTGGTCTTCATGATGTCTTCTTCGCGGGGTTTGGCGCTTTCCGATGATGTCACTTCATAACGTTCCCAAGGCAACAGGGAAATGGCTGCTCTTGTCTGAATTAAACGCAACATTTTTCAACTTTCTGCAAAAATATATGCAACTTTTTTGCAACGAAAATGTGGGGATTATGAAATCATGCAAGCCCCGCATATTTCGCGCATTTTGCGCGGAAATCAGCGATTTATGGGGCGAAAGTGCGCCGTCTTTGAAAAAATGCGGCCCCCGCATCAATGTGCGGACTTCGGCTGATTATGCGTTGAATTATGCAATCGCATAATCGGATTTTTCTGGAGGGACTGTTTTACCGTGTCAGCCAGTAAAAAGACTTCTGTGAAGGCCACCTTCATAAGTCCTTGTTCATCACTTCTCAGAAATCAGTCCTCAGTCCAAAAAAGAGCTTTGGGACGGTTTGCAAGATAACGGACAAGAACGACTTCCAGTTCAAGCATAAATCGAGGAGCAAGGAAATGACAAATTAGGAATTAGGTTACATTGCTGTCTCTTCTCCTCCTCTGCTCTGTCTATTATTGATGTGTATAGAGCTGCGGGTCTGTGTGTCTGTCAGGCAGAGCCTAGCTACACATGCACACAGGCAGAGCAGTAGTGATGGGAACAGCAGTTCTTTTTACTGTGCTGAATCTCTAGAATCTGTTCATTAGAATGATTTGTTCAAAAGATTCGTTCACCGAATTGTTCAGTGCTCTCCAACTCCCTGAACTGATAAGCAGCCAAACGATCCGTCATTCAGTTCATGATTCAGCCCTTCAGGTTCACTTACTGAGGGACGGTGCGTTCACGGACTATAGTACACAATCATTCGCGGGAGACGCAGCGCTGCTTTGAGTGGTATACATGCACTAAAATTATTACACGGTGAAAGTGTCCTCTGTGCACAGTAAAATCAATTAACATGATGCTACACAGATGTTAGCAACACAGCGCTAATTTTAGCAGTACGGTTACTCTGAACGTGAATCAACTCCTCTGCCCTGAGTGAGTGAGTGACACAGCGCCAGTTTCAGCACAGTACGTGAACGAGAAACACATCCTCAGCGCCGCGAATCATGAGTGAATCAGCCGTTCGTGAACGAGCTGCTGAGGACGTGAATCACGTTTGCGCAGTGCTGTCACTGAATCAGCATGAACATGAATCATGTTTGCGAACATGAGTGACCGTGCGAACGTGATTCACGTCCTGCTGAGAATCACGTTTGCGAACGTGAGTGGCTTTTACTGTGCAGTAAAATCACTTAACATGATGCTACACGGATTTTAGCAACACACCGCTAATTTTAGCAGTACGGTTACTGAACGTGAATCAACTCCTCTGCCCTGAGCGAGTGAGTGAGTGACACAGCGCCACTTTCAGCACAGTACGTGAACCAGAATCACGTCCTCCGTGACGCGAATCATGAGTGAATCAGTCGTTCGCGAACGACCTGCTGAGGATCACATCCTCAGCAACAGTTCTTTGCAGGGCCGGTTCTAGGCAGGCATATATGAGGGGGCAGACAAAAATGTGAAGGGGGCATCATGTATACACATCATGCTCCAGCACTTTTTTTCTGTGCTTATAGTAGCAGTGTTTCTTAATTGAATTGGGTTGTTAGCCATGTGTCCAACCTCAACCTGGAGAAGTGGATTGCACTTTGCCAGGCCTCTACCATCAGACCTGTCCAACTTTCTCTTTGTGAGCTGCTGGAAGCTGGAGCAAAAAATAAGTGGGCTGGCTTTGTTAAAAAAAAAACGCTGTGATTATATGAAACAAAACAGTGCAGAACTACAGCCTGGGGCGGGACTTTACGTAGGGGTCTGTCACACACTGGCAGGGGCGGGCTGGGGTTGAAATTCAGCCCGGGAGCTTGGTTTGGAGAGACCTTTTATCTGATTGCATGACGGATGCAATTGGAACCGTAGTTTTAGGATTAATACTTTATTTGCATCTAATGAACTGCTATATCTGCATGAAAAGAACATCAGTAATAACGAATATTAGCCATAACTCATTAACTTTGGAAAGAAAACAGATGTCTAGTTCAGAAAGCCACTGACATAACTGCAGGAGAGGATGGGCTTATTGTTTCTGTGTGACTGGAACTGAAACATCAACATGTGACATCTTAATATAATTCTATGCAAAGACCTATTGCCAACCCAGTCCTGCACACTGCCCCTGTACCTGGCAATGTTTTTTTGTTTTTTTTGGTGGTTCCTGCTACACTTTCCTCTTTCTCCTCTTTCTCCTCCTCCTCTTCCTCCTTCTCCTCCTCCTCTTCCATCTCCTCCTTCTCCTGTACCTCCTCATCTGTCTCTTCCTCCTCCTCACTCCTATGATTGGCATTATCCTGTCCCTCTGCATCATTTCCACGACTGACACTGGCCCTGTCAGCTAATATTCACAATAACAGCAACAATGATAAATGAGTTAGGATGTAAAAGACAGGATGTATAGCCTATATATTCAAATAATATCTTTTTAACTTTGAACACAGAGTCTCTCCTGAAATATGTTTGCTTTTGCAATAAGGAAATGTGACCCTGCTGGGTCCGTGTCGTCACTCTCCTGGCTGACTGTAGCCGCGCTGACCTTCGCCCCTCCACCACTAAAGCTCTCTTAATTTGGCGCATTTGACTGCATCCTCTATTAATCGTTTTTCTTTCTTGCCCTTAATGTTTCTGCTCCACCCAACTCTTTCTCCGGCTCTGTCCTTTTTAGCATGTTTGCTCATTTGAACTTATCCCGCTCCCCTTTCTTTCTTTAAACAGGAAAATAACGGTTTAATGACTGACTGAGCTGCTGAGCCAATCATATTTTAATAGAAACAAGGATCAGCTCAAGTTGGGAGGGGCCGCTCGTATCGCCCCTTAATATGCTAAATATTAGATTGACCCAGTCTGATGTTCCACTCTGTGCCACCTGCGGCTGTTTTATGGGGTAAAAGAAACATTCCGACCACCGGGCCGGCCGGTTCGGCCTGGAACAGACAGTCCGTTCGGGAACACTCCTGAACCTCCCTATGGCCAGCCCGCACCTGGACACAGAATATTTGTCTTCAGTTTGTCTCATGCAGGGGATGTGGGCATTCATCTCTGTGCTTGTAACGGTGCTGCTTCTTCAAAGTCTTCCCACTCCGTGGCCGAGGTGAAACCTGATACCGCACTGTCAGGCTACGTCTTGGCTCATTTGCATACTGCAACAGTGATTGGATATTAACTAAGAGTTTAGTTCGACCACATCACAGCACTGAGACGGCTCTTGTTAAGGTCCTCAACGACATTCATTCAAACACAGACAGCGGAAAAATCTCAGTCTTAGTATTACTGGATCTCAGAGCTGCGTTTGACACAGTTGACCATAATATACTACTAGACCGACTGGAAAACTGGGTTGGACTCTCTGGTACAACACTAAAGTGGTTTAAATCTTATCTAAATGAGAGAGATTACGTTGTGTCTATTGGTGATTACACATCTGAACGGATGAAAATGACAAGCGGAGTACCCCAGGGCTCCATTCTGGGGCCTCTACTATTCAACATTTACATGCTCCCTCTAGCTCAGATAATGGAAAACAATGAAATTTGCTACCATAGTTGCGCAGATGACACACAAATTTATATAACCATATCACCAGGGGACTATAATCCCATACATACCCTGAGTAGATGCATTGAACAAATCAATGATTGGATGTGTCAGAGTTTTCTTCAGTTAAACAAAGATAAGACTGAAATAATTGTTTTTGGATCCAAAGAAGAACGATTTAAAATCTCTGCTCAGCTACAGTCTGTAATGTTGAAAACTACAGACCAAGCCAGAAACCTTGGTGTAATTATGGACTCAGACATGAATTTCAGCAGCCATATTAAGACAGTTACAAAGTCAGCCTACTATCACCTTAAGAATACATCCAGGATAAAAGGGCTTATGTATCAGCAGGATTTGGAGAAACTTGTTCACGCATTTATCTTCAGCAGACTCGACTACTGTAATGGTGTCCTTACAGGACTCCCTAAAAGCTCGATCAGACAGTTGCAGCTGATTCAGAACGCTGCTGCTCGAGTCCTAACAAGAACCAAAAAAGTAGATCACATCACTCCAGTTCTTAGATCTTTACACTGGCTTCCTGTCTATCAAAGAATAGATTTCAAAGTCCTGTTGTTGGTTTATAAAGCATTGAATGGTTTTGGACCAAAATACATTTCTGATCTGCTGCCACGTTGCGAACCATCCAGACCTCCGAGATCGTCGGGTACCGGTCTGCTTTCAGTCCCCAGAGTCGGAAGTAAACATGGAGAAGCAGCTTTCAGTTACTATGCACCACACATTTGGAACAAACTCCCTGAAAATTGCAGGTCTGCTCCAACACTCACCTCTTTTAAATCAAGACTTAAAACATTTCTTTTTGCCACTGCTTTTAACTGAAGCAATTCAAGTCTTCGAACTGCATTATGACTCTGACTCTACAGTCTTGCTTCTTTTAAAGCTTTTCTATTTTAGCCTACTTTCTTTTTGATGTTTGTTTTTTTTCTTAATGTTTTTACTGGTCTTAAAATGCAATTCTTAATGTTTTTTTTAATGCAATTTTCAATGTCTTTTAAATGACATTTTTTATATCTTTTAATGTAATTTGTGTGTGCCTGTAAAGCACTTTGAGTTGCCTTGTGTCTGAATTGTGCTATACAAATAAACTTGCCTTGCCTTGTCTTGCCTTTAGGGGAGGGGTGTGGGTGTGTGTGTGTGTGTGTGCGTGCTGCGCAGCCTGTGAATACACGCACAGCGGAGCGGAGGGACAGAGAGATGACAGGGAAGCCGATACTGTATCATGTGTGTCCCTTTTTCAGCGGATTTTTCTGCGACTTCAGATAATTTTGTCAACTTGTGATGTATTAATTTTGTGACTATATTAAAATGTGCTTTCTCAACTTCTAAAATTTTGATTTGAGGGGGCAAGACATTTATTTGGGGGGGCGCTGCCCCCTCTTGCCCCTGCGTAGAGCCGGCCCCGGTTCTCTGTGTGCAGTAGGTTCGCGAATCATGAACGAATCACAGCGCAAACGTGAATCAAGTCCTCACAGTTCTCTGAGTGAGTCGCGGCAGTTCCGCTCCCGGCCGGCATGCTCACGGCTGAGCTCAACTGAACAGAGAAAGGAACGAATCAGTTCATGAAGTGATTCCGTTCCGACCGACACAACACTACAGAGCAGGCAGCAGAGAGGGTGCACTCCAGCTGCATTCAAACAACATCTGGAAAGTTGTGCGGAGACATAGGCATGTTTATTTGTGCTTTTGAATGTAATGATGGTGAAACAATCAAACAAAACAAAAATAACTGATAATTTCTCTGATTCACTCCCTGGGAGGGGTCAGCTTTGAATGGTAAATGGACTTGCATTTCTATAGTGTTTTTCCAGACTACTGACCGCTCAAAGCACTTTACAACACTTGTCAAATGTACCCATTCTCACACATTCATACACTGGTGGTGGAGCAGGCACTCATCAGTAGCAATTTGGGGTTCAGTATCTTGCTAAAGGATACTTAAACGTGCAGCCGTGGGATCCAGCGAATCGAACTAGTAACCTTTTGATTTGATTGATTTAACCAGCTCCACCTGTGACAAATCCTGAATAGTATGCCTTTATCAACAATGGTGCACGCTGTAAAGTAAAGTTTAATGTAGGTTTCCTATTTTCTGAGAAAAATAAATATGTGGACTCCAGATGATGATAATGTACAACCTGAACTGCAGTTTAAAACATCTGGTCTATGCTTCAAATGTCTGCCTTGCAGAGCTACCTTTATTTATATTTCTAAGCATTAATGCACATTCTTTTAATCAATTTCCTTCACTTTAATTTAAAATCCAGGTGGTCAGTTGATCCCAGGACTGCTGGCACTCTGTTATCCCACCACAGCCGCACCTCCACATGAGCAACATAATGGGGGAAACTACTGTAGCAGTGTGCCTTTTATATAGCAGCTCATATTCACAGATTAATTAATTGCACAGTGCAGCGCTGGTCTCAGGTCAGTACATCAGAGAACCATGCTGACATTGAGCTGACACAAAGGAATGTGTGACGTCATGCTGTGTTCATGCAAAGTTTATTATGTATATTATGCTTGAGAACTACTTCTACTACTGCTTTCCATCGTAATGTAAATATTCAGGCTAATAGTGTGTTAGCACAGAGGTCCCATATCATGAAAAACACGTTTTCTCTGGTCTCTACATATATAAGATGGTCCTCCCTGAGCCTGCCAACTCCCAGAATGATGAAAACAAGTGATTCCTACATGGTCTCTGCAGCCCACCCACTGGTAAAACGGCGCTCCTACAGGCTGTTCAGATTCTGCTCCTTTCGTTACGTAACGAAAGGAATCATTATCATAGGCCGACCTCCTCTGCGCGGTGATAGGAGTTATCCGAGAGGGGGGCGTTCATCCCCGAGGTGAAGTTCGGTGTGTCCAGCAGTGAGACAGCAGCGTATCACAATGTCGTCGCTCAAAGCTGGACACGCAAGTAGCTCTTTGTTGGTTGTAAAAATCAACATCAGTGCTATACTCTGTCCCAGCTACAGAACAACAGAAGAGACAGTGGTTGCGTTTTATTTTTAACAACAACGTGCAGGCTGCGGTTCCTGTTAGCTTGTGTGTGTGTGTGTTAACCACTTCACGTCGGACTGCTTCAGTAACGAGGGTCAGTACAAAGCTGGCTTTCCCTCGACACTGACCCTCGTAAAAGGATCAGTCCCAACCATACCAGACCCAGCAATGGCACCCGAGCCACCGATAAGTGTCGCCGCGGTTTGACAGTATTTACAGATGCCTACGAGTATGGAGAAGTCCGCTGGAAACTGGCTAACTAGTTAGCTCTGCTTCGGTCTGCTATGCAATGGCGTTTGAAGCGAGTTTGATGTTAATAACATTAGGAGGGAGCTTGGTTGTCATAGTAAAAAGTCTGGAAACATGTGCAGACTGGAGACAGAGACGATGCAAACAGTGTCCAAGAGTTTGGAAACTGTGTGGGAGACAAACACAGCTTTCGCTAGCTGTTAGCCATTAGCTATCTGTCAGTAACTGTAACAACACATACGAACAAACTAACATTATTCAGACTCACTAACCATTCTGAATGTCCTGCTGCAGCCACAGAGTCTGAACTTCTTCAAGAGCCTCTCCTTCTGGGTCCAATTCTGGGTCAAACTGGTTGAACGAAAAAATCTCCGCGAGCCATAGCGATACATCCACCGTAAACATTAGCACATGCTACTGCTAACGCAGGGGAATCCTCTCCCTGAGAGTGACGTAGCAGGCAGGGCTCTCCAAGTAGGCGTTGACAGACGGAGCTCATTAGCATTTAAAGGTGCAGGCACAGAAACAGACTGCTCTGAATAGAGCTCTGCAGAGCGACTTTTAGACAGCTGGAATTCAGGACCACGCATGGGTTTGGGGCAATGCATACCGAATACAGCGTTTTTGGACTTCTGACAGCTGTGTGAAATTGATGAAAAACAGTATAATATGGGACCTTTAACTAGCCATGTTCATTGGTGTCAGGTGATGAAGAGAGGCAGCAACGTAGAGGCCAATGTATGCAATCAAAAAAAGACAAACTTCTTTCATTTTGTGAGGACATGACTGATGTAGTGTTTCAACCAGAGATGATCTCTCAAAGTGAAGAGGTGAACACATAAACACTGCAGCATTATCTTCTAATTAGCCCAAATGAGTCATCTGATATGAGACATTTTCAAAACAAGAGAATGATTTAACAACATCTCTACTCCTATTGTCTTCATGTGATTGAACAGAGTGTGTGTAGAGAGCTCTGACCAGATCTGCAGCTGTCTGTGATGGTAACTGCTACTTGGATATACTGAAATGATCCAAGTTAATTGGTGTAATTTCTAAGAAATGGCCAGAATTCAATGGAAGCACCAAAACTACTGAGGGCAGCATAATCGCTTACTGCTGCTCACTTTACACTTGTTGTATCTATCTTTGGCTGTGGTGACTGTAAGAAAATTACATAGCCTTCCTGTTTGTGATCCAGTCTGCTGTAAAGACAGAAGGAGAATGTCACATTGTTTGAGGTGTCAAAAGAAGCCACAGGTGGCGACACCTCCCCAACATGGGAAGATACACAAGTTTTAGATAAAATGACATTTGCTGTCCCATCTGTTTTTACATCAAATGGTCCCTGTCCTGGGAAGACAGGATCCAACCAAATCTCAAAGAAGTCATTATTATGCAAAGAAACTGTTTTATGACTGTTGTAAATAAAGGTAATTTCCTCCCTGCCTTTCTTACTTAAGAGGTAACAATTTTAGAGTTTGGGAGAAGAACGCTCTTGCCTTCTTCTCCACGCTGCGTGAAATAAAGAAATCTGATTCATTACGCTGAAGTCTGAAGTTCTTGGGAGACTTAGCAACTCTCTACCTCACAAAGGAGAATTTCCACAACATGACCAGCTGCTGATAGCACATAGCTTAGTTAGCTGTGGAGCTAAATTGCATTGCTCAAAACAATTAAGGGACCACTTATGGTCACAGTATAACACCAAGTCAGTTAAACTTCAGGGGTATCAGTCTCTCCACTTAGGAAGCACAAGCGGTTGGGAATCAGTTTCACCTGCTTTGGTATCAATGAAAGTGACAACAGGTGCAATGGAGAGGCAGAACCAAGACAACTCCCAAAAAGAGAATGGTTTTACATGTGGTTGCCTCAGACATTTGCTCTCTCCTTATCCTTCCAGACTGATTCTTCGCTAGTTTTCTGTTCTGATAGTGCACAGTCTGCATGCAGCAGAAATTTTCTCCTCTGTTCCTACTGCAAAGCAGGCGGGTGAGAGTCCCAAACTACTGACCAAACATTCCATTTTAGTGATAGCTGAATTTGAACTACTAGTGCATTGCCCGTAGGAAATGTATGTTTCTATAGAAAAGTGGGAGGTTAAAAAGCTTTTTCATGGATGGCCAAATGAGGCTGTGTTCGAAGGTGGAACGTCAGGGATATTTAGGTTTGTTGTGAAATCAGATATTCCAGGGTATAATTGGCAGTTTTTGACTATTTTTGATTTTGCCATTATATTTCACCTTAAAAACTATTTACTTGGTAACATTACTTTCAGCACAACCTCACATGTATGACTGTACAGTTATTTTTTCATTTTGACATACTAACACAATGGACCTAAAATCACAAAAAAACCATAAAATCCGAGTAGAAAAAGTTAGATTTTTTTACTGTGAAAACCACAAATATGTTTAACAAACTATTTTTATGACTTATAATGCAAATATAAATTGTAGTTTGCTAAATATGTGCATACATTTTAAAAATGTACAAAGTTATATGTAATTATTATATGTATTTACATTTAAATGCAGGCAATGCTCAGGTCTGCCTGAGCTCCTTCCAGCTGAATGAAGAGCTGCACTGCCTGCTCCACATTCAGCAGTCTCCTCATTGTTTTGACTCATTAAACAAAAAACGGGGGCGGCTGTAGCTCAGTGGGGTAGAGCCGGTGGACTAGTGATCAGAAGGTCGCTGGTTCGAATCCCCGGCTTCCCTGGGGTGGGACTGAGCTACATGTCGAAGTATCCTTGAGCAAGATTCCCCTGATGTGCAGTTGGCACCTTGTGTGCTGCCATCAGTAAGGGTCCCTGGCCTACGCCCATCGAGTATAACTGGATTTGGCCCCAGTAAGCCCTGCAACCCCTCAGGGGGATAAAGAGCAGCAACATCCCGCGACCCTAACAGATAAGCAGAAAAGAAAATGAAACAAAGCAAAAAAACGACTGCACTACACACTAAACACACTACATAATACACCAACTATACACTGCAAACACGCTAAATGTCACAAATCTCTCAACTCTCAATATCGTTGTCTGTACACCGTCAATCATTCGCCTCCTTCCCTCCCACAACTTCCTGTTCCTCAACAACCAAACTTGCTGCTTGGACACTTCGTAACAAAAGCCTGTTTTTAACGTTTCTTCTGCACCAGACACAAAGCAAACGTGACGGCAATGTTCGCGAAAAAGCGTGGCAGGCATTATTTACCCTAAATCCTTTTTTGGACGTGCCGGTGCGTCCGGTCCGTCCACTCGGGATGTGGGCTGTGTGGGTTGGCTAGCGGCTAGCGGCTAGCTACACACAAACATCCACAGATTCCGATTCCACTTTGTTGTCCGTGCGTCTCCGGATCTCCTCAGACCCGAAAAGACTCGTTTAGTCTCATTAATCCATAACAGTCAGTTTAGATGCACAGAACAGAATGATACCGAACCGCTGGCAAAATTCCAGTCCAGCTCGCGCCGCTGCAGATATAAATCCGCTTGTTTCTTAACGTATGTCGTAGGCTTGAGTTCTGCAGTGATTGGCTCTGGAGCGCACATGGCTACGGTGTACAGTGATTGGCTCTGGTGCGCACGTGACTGTGGTGGCTCCGGTGGGCAATGCTGGCAGAATTTGTAAAGCATTTATGAAATAAGTTATTCATGGTATCATTGCAGTCCAAACAAATGCGAAGTTGCACACCATTGAACCAAGCAGCAGCCATGTTGAAACTCTCAGGTCAGTCTGATCCTGATCCTCAGAGATATTTGAGGCACACACAGACAGACAGACAGACAGACAGACAGAGATTCCTTGCTTTTATAGAGAGATATTATATATACACATACATATACTCTTTTTATTTCAGAACTGTTTTTAATACATGAAAATCATTCTGAAATAAATATGGATTATAGTCTATTTTTATTGTATAGGGGGCTGACAGACAGCTGCTGCTGCTGATGATGGTGTACTTGACGTATCTGTTCGAACAACATGTTTATTTTATTTATACTCTGCCTCATTGATCGTTATGTGGGAAAAAAAATGTTTGAATTTCTGTCATTGATAAATATTTCATTTTCTTTTTTGTAATGGTAAAAACAGCAAGAGAGACAGAGAAATCTCCACAGACTCCCCGCAGTGATGCTAACTGGCATGTCATTGAACACAATGTTGCTCACCTTCTTCACTGGGACAGGGAGGGGGACAGTTATGGGGAGACTGGGGTACTGCTGACTCATCTGTTGTTTAGTCTGCTAAAAGGGGCAGGGACAATGATTTATTATGAATATCTTGCCAAACATTTCCCTACACTGACTAAATGTTGATGAAATGTAGGCTAACACTAGTCTGTAGCTAGCTAGCTTATTTCACTATGGACATTAAGCCAACAGGTTAATACCACTCACAGACTATAGGCTACCCACCTTCCTTGGTGAAAAACTGGGTTACAGATTGACACCCTTTGTCTTTTCTCTCTCTCTTTCCTTTTTTGAAAACTAGATTTTGATTTATTCACCATTGTGATCACTGTAGTTCCGGCGCATCTACTGACTGCAACTAAACACCATCACTGATAAGTGCGCTAAGGCAGGACCAAACCATTTCATGCAGATACAGGGGGGTGGTCGGTCAATATGGATGTTTAGTTTTTGGTCAATGGGGATTAGAGCTTAGATCGGGCCCAAAATATCAAGCCCGACCTGACACGAGCCCGTGCATGTTGTGTCCGAGCCCGGCCCGGCCCGGCACATCAACTGTAATTATGAGCCCGAACCCAATTTAAACCCGACATTTTTTTAATACGTGGGTTGTTATAACTGACGTTCTCAAACTCCATGTTGCACTAAAACTACACAATCAGTGACGCCGGTAACGCGTTCCTCTAATCTGACCACTCTTTTCAGTAATGAGTAATTTAACGCGGTAATATTTCCAAACCAGAAATCAGATTAAAGTATTCAAGTCACTGTGCGTTACTATTATTTTCGTCATTTTCCTTGTAAAAATATATATTTTGCTTTCTTCTTGCGTCTCGAGGAGTGACGTGACGTGCGGGAGAAGTCACATTTTCAGCACGAGGACAACTCAAATGTAACACCACGCAGTGACACGAGCAACATGGAGGGAGGAGAGAGATGCGCGTTTTCTAGCTGGAAACACAGTCATTATTTAGAGTTATTAAAACATACACACACACACACACACACACACACACACACACACACACACACAAATGCTTGATCAAGGGCCCGGCCCGGCCCGGCCCGAGGAAAGTGACGGGAAATATCGGCCCGGCCCACGGGCCGGGTCGGGTCAGGGTCGGGCTCGGGCAGAGAATCTAAACTCTAATGGGGATATTTAACTTTGACTGCCAAAAACAAGTAAAAAAAAAAAGAGATCATTAATTTAATTATTATATTTGAAATATATACTCAATGATGATGGTTTAATAATTAATATTAGTTTTTACCTATTTTTGGGGCCCCCGTCAGTCAAGGGCCCCTGGAATTGTCCTAACTTTTCCCCCCATAAGGCACCCCTGCCAGCTGTTACACAAAGAGAGCTGGACAGGGCTGTAGAAATGCCTGCTCCTTTGTGCCAGGAGGAACAGGAGGAGCACTGCCAGAGCCCTATGACCTCCAGTAGGCTGCTGGGGTGCATGTTTCTGACCAAATTGTCAGAAACGGACTGCATGAGGGCCTGAAGTGCTTTGTCGAGACCTGTGCTCACAGGCCAGTACCATGCAGTTTGATTGGCATATGCAAGGGAACACCGGAATTGGCAGTTCTGCCATTTGTCCTGATAATGAATAATGCGTTCATCGAGATTGGATGTGTGAGTGAAGTGTTTCCTAAATATTTTTAGCAGTGTATTACTAGCTGAGGGAGTCTGCCTGCACTGCAACCTCAGCTAACATCAACACTGCTGTTTCTTCCCACTCTGTTGATAATGTAGGTTCATTTTCTTAATGTTTTAGAAGGATACTGTTACTTGTTCACACTTATTTCTACTTGAGTACTTGTTTCAACAGTTCTTTTATTTGAGTATAGTTTTTGGCTACTTCACCCATCCTTTTCCCCTTATTGTCTCTCTGTATCTAAATTACGTGACAGATATCAATAAGAGGAGAGACAAAATGTCTTACAAGGAAATCTTTCATTATGTCACACGCACACACCACACATTTAAATAATCCAGAAATCTACATCAGAGCAGCACCTGTTGGAATCTGTGGTGCAATGTGACTCACCTGTTCCTGTGGTATGGTCTCCAGTCCTGTAGGCATTAGGCTTGACTGAAACTCTGTTCCACACTGTACTCTCTGCTTTCTCCTGATAGTACAAACAAAGCCCATTCTTAAAGTCACAGTTGGCTATAGAGGGGTCAAAGGTCGGCTCTGAAACACAAAACACAGCGTCTCCAAATGTGAATATTGTACATTGTTCAACTGAAATAGGAATGGAGTATTATGGTTAGACTACCAAGATCAAAAGGGTCCATCCATCCATCCATTTTTGTCCGCTTATCTGGGGCCGGGTCGCAGAGGCAGCTGCCTGAGCAGGGACACCCAGACTTCCCTCTCCCCGGAGACTTCCTCCAGCTCTTCCGGGAGGATCCCAAGGCGTTCCCAGGCCAGCTGGGTGACATAGTCACTCCAGCGTGTCCTGGGTCTTCCTCGGGGTCTCCTCCCGGCAGGACATACCAGGAACACCTTCCAAGGGAGGTGTCCTGGGGGCATCCGAAACAGATGCCCGAGCCACCTCAGCTGGCTCCTCTTGATGTGGAGGAGCAGCGGCTCTACTCCGAGCTCCTCCCGGATGACAGAGCTCCTCACCCTAACTCTAAGAGAGCGCCCTGCCACCCTGTGGAGGAAACTCATTTCAGCCCGCTTGTATCCGGGATCTTATTCTTTCGGTCATAACCCTAACCCAAAGTTCATGACCATAGGTGAGGGTAGGAACGTAGATTGACCGGTGAAGAGAGAGCTGAGCCAAAAAGGCGAAGACCGATACCAGACCGCATTACTGCGGCCGCTGCACTGATCCGCCTGTCAATCTCACGCTCCATCCTTCCCTCACTTGTGAACAAGACCCCAAGATACTTAAACTCCTCCACTTGAGGCAGGAACTCTCCCCCAACCTGGAGGGAGCAAGCCACCTTTTTCTGGCCTCGGACTTGGAGGTGCTGATTCTCATCCCAGCTGCTTCACACTTGGCTGCAAACCGCCCCAGGACATGCTGGAGGTCCTGGCTCAAAGGAGCCAACAAGACCACATCATCCGCGAAAAGCAGAGATAAAATCCAGTGGCTCCCGAACCAGACCCCCTCCGGCCCGTGGCTGTGCCTAGAAATTCTGTCCATAAAAATAATGAACAGAACCGGGGACAAAGAGCAGCCCTGCAGGAGTCCAACATGCACCAGGAATAGGTCTGACTTACTGCCGGCAATGCGAACCAAGCTCCTGCTCCGGTCGTACAGGGACCGTACAGCCCTTAACAGAGGGCCTCCGACCCCGTACTCCCGGAGCACCTCCCACAGAATGCCACGAGGGACACGGTCGAATGCTTTCTCCAAATCCACAAAACACATGTGGACTGGTTGGGCAAACTCCCATGAACCCTCGAGCACCCTGTGGAGGGTATAGAGCAGGTCCAGTGTTCCGTGGCCCGGACGAAAACTGCATTGTTCCTCCTGAATCCGAGGTTCGACCATCGGCCGAATTCTCCTCTCCAGTACTCTGGAATAGACTTTCCCAGGGAGGCTGAGGAGTGTGATCCCCCGATAGTTGGAACACATCCTCCGGTCCCCCTTTTTGAATAGGGGGACCACCACCCCGGTCTGCCAGTCCAAAGGCACTGTCCCCGACTGCGACGCGATGCTGCAGAGACGTGTCAACCAAGACAGCCCCACAACATCCAGAGATCCAGAGTACTCAGGGCGAATCTCATCCACCCCCGGTGCTTTGCCACTGAGGAGCTTCCCAACTACCTCAGTGACTTTGGCTTGGGTGATGAATGAATCCACCTCTGAGTCCACAGCCTCTACTTCCTCTATGGGAGGTGTGTCAGTGGGATTGAGGAGATCCTCGAAGTATTCCTTCCACCGCCCGACAATGTCCCCTGTCGAGGTCAACAGCTCCCCACCTCCACTGTAAACAGTGTTGGTAGAGGACTGCTTCCCCCTCCTGAGGCGCCGGATGGTTTGCCAGAATTTCTTCGAGGCTGACCGGGAGTCCTCCTCTATGGCCTCCCCGAACTTTTCCCGGACCCGAGTTTTTGCTTCCACAACTGCCCGTGCTGCCGCACGCTTGGCCTGCCGGTACCCGTCAGCTGCCTCAGGAGTCCCCCGGGCCAACCAGGCTCGATAGGACTCTTTCTTCAGCTTGACAGCATCCCTTACTTCCAGAGTCCACCACTGGGTTCGGGGATTGCCGCCACGACAGGCACCGGAGACCTTACGGCCACAGCTCCGGACAGCCGCTTCAACAATGGAAGTGGAGAACATGGTCCATTCGGACTCAATGTCCCCAGTCTCCCTTGGGATCTGGTCAAAGCTCTCCCGGAGGTGGGAGTTAAAGACCTCCCTGACAGAGGGTTCCGCCAGACGTTCCCAGCAGACCCTCACAATACGTTTGGGTCTGCCAGGTCTGTCCAGCTTCCTCCCCTGCCAGTGGATCTGGCTCACCACCAGGTGGTGATCAGTTGACAGCTCAGCTCCTCTCTTCACCCGAGTGTCCAAGACATACGGCCGGAGGTCAGATGACACGACCACAAAGTCGATCATTGACCTCCGGCCTAGGGTGTCCTGGTGCCATGTGCACATGTGGACACCCTTATGCTTGAACAAGGTGTTAGTTATGGACAAACTGTGACTAGCACAGAAGTCCAGTAACAAAACACCACTCGGGTTCAGATCAGGGAGGCCGTTCCTCCCAATCACACCCCTCCAGGTAACACTGTCGCTGCCCATGTGAGCATTGAAGTCCCCCAGTAGAACAACGGAGTCCCCGGTTGGAACACTCTCCAGTACCCCTCCCAGGGACTCCAATAAGGCCGGGTACTCTACACTGGTGTTCGGCCCATAAGCCGAGACAACAGTGAGAGACCTATCCCTGACCCGAAGGCACAGAGAAGCGACCCTCTCGTTCACTGTGGTAAACTCCAACACATGGCGGCTGAGCTGAGGAGCTATAAGCAAGCCCACACCAGCTCGCCGCCTCTCACCGCGGGCAACTCCAGAGTAGAAGAGAGTCCAGCCTCTCTCAAGGAGTTGGGTTCCAGAGCCCAGACTGTGCGTGGAGATGAGCCCGACTATTTCTAGCTGGTACCGCTCAACCTCCCGCACCAGCTCAGCCTCTTTCCCCCCCATGTCCCCATGGCTAGAGTCACCGTCCGGGGATTGGGTCACCGGGGTCCCCGCCCACGACTGCCACCTAAATCCCACTGCACCGGCCCCTTCTGAACCCTCCAGCGAGTGGTGAGCTCACCGGAGGGCAGGCCCACATCGCTCTTTCGGGCTGGGCCCAGCCGGGTCCCATGGGCAAAGACCCAGCCACCAGGCGCTCGCCTGCGAACCCCAACCCCAGGCCTGGCTCCAGGGTGGGGCCCCGGTGATGCCAATCCGGGCAATGTACACTTCCTTGATGTTAAATCTGACATTAGGGGCGATCAAAAGGGTATTGTGCTATAAGATCTTCCACAGTTTTAACACCACATTTTCGCATAAACATACACAGAGATATTCAATTTCATGTTTAGAGGAAGTCATATGTAGCAATTTGCAAAACTGTCATTAGTTCTGGGAGTCAAATACTCACAACATTATCTTTGGTTTGCTGTGAAATCCAATATTCCAGGGTTTAATTGGCCGTTTTTGACTATTTTTGATTTTGCCATTATATTTCACCTTAAAAACTATTTACTTGGTGTCATTATTTTCAGCACAACCTCACACACACTGTACAGTTATTTTTTCATTTTGACCTACTGTATTAACACAATGGACCTAAAATCACAAAAAAAAAAAAATCAGAGTAGAAAAAGTTAGAATGTTTTACTGTGAAAACCACAAATATGTTTAACAAAATCATTTTTATTACTTATAATGCAAATTTAAATTGCTGTTTGCTGAATATGTGCATACATTTGAAACATTTACAAAGTTATGTGTAACTATTGACATTTAAGTGCAGGCAATGTTCAGGGGCCTCATTTATAAAACTGTGCATGGGATTGACGTCAAAAGGTTGCGTACGCACGAAACACAGAAAGTGCGTACGCACAAAAATATCCTGATTTATAAAACAGTGCGCACGCACGTCCTATGCCGATTTTCCTTTATAAATCACACTCCACTCTAAATGTGGCGCACCTGTGTGCGGGTCATACCACGCCCATAGTTGTCCATAAATATTCAGAGAAACGCCCCTAATTAACATTCATTCATGACTGAAAGCATGCCGAAAGCAGAGAGAAAGACGAACGGGCCAACCGGAGCTCACCCCGCTGGATGAAAAACTGGCGGGGATCATCGGGGAATCCCTCCTGAGTGACGTGGGATGGAGGAGGGGAACACTGATGCCGGCCCAATTCATTCTCACTCGGTGCTCTTATAGCAACATGAGTGCAGTTAGTGGCACCGATTACATTTGGGAAACCGGACATTGCTGCAAATTGTACATTTTTATTTGCCTGTTCACCGTATAAGGAAACATTATTTACTGCTGCGACAAACCAATTATACCACTTGAAGCGGGACTGGCACTGCGTGGATTCTGCGGGTGCTTCTTGCTAACGCTGGGCCCAATACCGCACATAGATCCAAGATGACAGCTCGTGGGAGTCGGAAACGGCTCATCACCTACTCGTCACTGTTGGCCAGTGGATGTTGCTGGTCTCTGAAGTTCCGCTCCCTCCGTATCCTTCCGTTTGCCACATCCTCCAACAGTGCCAAAGCAGCCATTGTGCGCCATAACGCATTGTAAATACATGCCTTTATATACCATCTATTAGGTAATATCTGCTACACGTGTGAGAATTACCCTGACTGACTAACAATGTAAGATAATTATAGTCTTTATTTGTAGGGCAACAAAACACAGTTACAAAGTGTTTTATGCGTTATGCATTGAAAACGGAGATGAAACGAAATGGGCTATATGATATCGGACATTAATATATTAAACGGCATTCATATCAGTATAAACATAATTTGTCCTACTGTTGTCTTACTATTGTCCTAAATCATATGTTTCCTGTGTGCACTCCAGGGAGTACATTTGTTTATTCATTGTAGATTTTTTTTGTATCCATTTCTTGCAAATAAACTGTTCATGAGAGGTAAAATTACTATTTATTTTACACGATCAGTATCAGTTTCCCACAGTTTTTCTCCCGTTTCTTTCTTCTGCCATCAGTGGCACAGTTTCTCCTTACCCCAGTTATGTGCGTACGCATGGGTCAGAGTGTGCGTGGAGGACCGCACATTTTTCCGTCAAGTTCTCCTTTTATAAATCCTGCGGTGTGCGTAGAGAGTGGCGTACGCCTTCTTTTGTGCATACGCAACATTTATAAATGAGGCCCAAGGTCTCCTTGGGCTCCTTCCAGCTGAATGAAGAGCTGCACTGCCTGCTCCACATTCAGCTTCTCCTGTTTTGACTCATTATACAAAAAACCGACTCCACCACACACTAAACCGAACACTACATAACACACTAACTATACACTCCAAACACGCTAAATGTCACAAATCTCTCAACTCTCAATATGGCTGTCTCTACACCAACGTCGTTGCCTGTCACTCATCCGCCGACGTCCCTCCCACAACTTCCTGTTCCTCAACAACCAAACTTGCTGCTTGGACACTTTCGTGACAAAAGCCCGTTTTTACCGTTTCTTCTGCACCAGATACAAAGCAAACGTGACAGCAATGTTCGCGAAAAAGTGTGGCGGACATTATTTACCCTAAGTCCGGTTTTGGACATGCTGGTGCGTCCGGTCCGTCGACTCGGGAGGTGGGCCGTGTGGGCTAGCAGCTAGCTACACACGAACATCCACAGATTCCGATTCCACTTTGTTGTCCGCGCGTCTCCGCATCTCCTCAGACCCGAACAGACTCGGTCCGGACTCGTTTAGTCTCATTAATCCACAACAGTCGGTTTAGATGCATAGAACAGAACAGGACCGAACCGCCGCCAAAATCCCGGCCCAGCTCGCGCCGCTGCAGGTATAAATCCGCTCTCCTCAGACCCGAACAGACACGGTCCAGTCTTGTTTAGTCTCATTAATCCACAACAGTCAGTTTAGATGCACAGAACAGAATGGGACCGAACCGCCGGCTAACTCCTGGTCCAGTTCGCACCGCCGCAGGTATAAATCCGCTTGTTTCTTTAGGTATATCGTGGGCTTGAGCTCTGCAGTGATTGGCTCTGGTGCGCACATGGCTAGGGTGTGCAGTGATTGGCTCTGGTGCGCACATGACTGTGGTGGCTCCGGTGGACAATGCTCCCGAATTTGTAAAGCATTTATGAAATAATTTATTCACGGTATCATTGCAGTCCAAACAAATGCAAAGTTGCACACCACTGAACCACGCAGCAGCCATGTTGAAACTCTCAGGTCAGTCTGATCCTGATCCGTAGAGATATTTGAGGCACACACACACACACACACACACACACAGACTGCAGACAGACAGACAAAGATACCTTGCTTTTATAGAGAGATTTGCTGTGCTAACAGGAGTGTGGTGAGTAGGGCACTGTCAATTTAATTGTGTTCAGTGCAGAGATTTGGAGTATGTTACAGGACCAGTGTGTAGGATTTAGTGGCATCTAACCGTGTGGTAATAGATTGCAACCAACAAAATGTTGCTGGCCTCAGCCTCACCCACAATGCCTGTGGACAGACACAACACAAAGGTTTGATTTGTGGAGGAGGACCTGCCCCTCCGTAGATATTAAAGGCTCATTCTAGGGTAATAACACACAACAATTCTTAGTTTCAGTTGAGTACACATTAATGAAAAACATAATTATGAATATTCTATTCCATTTCTAGTCCTATAGTGAACTGGCAACATGTCCAGGGTGCTTTCTGATTTACAGGCATAATTGCTGTAAATAGTTGGTCTTGTGATGCTGTAGTATCTACATTAATGTGACAACATTCAGTTCAGAGACCAGTGGTATTGGAAAAGAAGTGTACACATCTGACCTACACATATTGTCATCCTGACTTTTACAGAAACGCAAGGTCGACTTGCAAACGTGCAATCACAATTAGGATCTCATGTTGTGTCAAACATGTTTACACACAGACTCAGAAACTTTAGTCCATCATTCCATTTTTGGTTACAGGTTCAATTTTCACATCCATCAAAAGCCTTTCGAGGGTTGTATGAAAATTTAGAGCCATTAAAAAAAGAAAACACAAACTGATTACAACAAAAGGCCTGTCATGATCTCCTCTGAATATCTGCACATCCCGGTGAATCTAGGGCACACATTCATGACTTGATGTGATTTGACTTCAGTGTGCGTAATGTTTTTTTTTTTTTTATCAGATGGCAACATAAATTACAGTTACTGTTAAATTACAGGTTAAAAAACACATACAATAAACAGACTTGGTGTGCAAAGGCCTCTACTCCAATAAGAGGAACATTTTTGATCTGAATGACCTCATGAAGCACAAAGGCCCTTTAGTCCCACTTCAGCTCACCTAAACCTCACAGTTCAGTGTTTCCCCTAGGATGGAGTTGTAGCAGCGAAAGTGAGTGTTCGCCCGCGTGCAAAAGCAAAGCGCAAAGTGCACCCTGCCAGTAGGTTTCTATGTGTCTGCCGGCATCAGAGGGGCTCTTTAGGCTTGAAGTCTGTGTAAAGCAAAAATAAATTTGTGTTATGAGTTTGTCATACCATAGAAACATGTGTCATTGACCACTGAGCCAAATTTGAAAGATTAAAAAAATTGCCAAGTATATTCACTCTGCTGTGAAATGCTGGGGGCGTGTCAGATAGTGGAGCCACGCCCACGCAGGAGGGGAGCCGCCTCCGTGTCCTGCAGGAGGACCTAACCTACAGTAACAATGGAAGCTAGCAGCATCATCGGATGGACCCAGCCCGACCTGTTTGAGCCATCAGAGCCAGAAACTGACTCTGAGTCAGACACTGATAGTGCTCAGGCTCGTTCCTCACAGTCCATGTTTTACATTACACACAAACATAACACCCCAGTCTACATAGAATTCCTTGTAATAGCTATATTGGTGCACATAAAATATAACCTGTGGATTATCATTGTGCTGTCAGATAGACTCCGCTCAGGGAATGAGGCCAAGTCATCATGTCATGTTTAAATGCAATAACATTAGCATTACATGGACATGACAGGATGCACGATGTAAAATCACCTTTAGGATTTGCACCTTCAGCAACATGCATTTAACTGCCCGTGCACGTTGTGTCCGAGCCGGCCGGGCCGACACATTAACCAGGGTTCTCCCCAGACGGTGGAACAGCAGCGCTGCGACGCTATACTCATCCTCAATGTTAGCTGCTTTATAGTGGGTGTTTGTGGGCTTCCGCGGTCTTCCTGTAAAAAAAAAAAGCGCCCGCCTCCCACTGGCGGTGACGAGTGTCCGACCGTTCCCTGGCTGACGGCGATAACGACCGGGATAACGACCGGGACGGGCTCGGCCAGAGAATCTAAAGTATGGCCGGTGGCGGGGACGAGAGCACCTGTTGTTGGCAGGACGGTTGCAGGCAGGAACATAACGCCGGCGGCGGAGATAAGAAGGAGGATGCGAGACGACCGTCCCCGCGCCCAGTTGGGCCCCTTTATAGGTTGCCCATGTCTCAAAGGGCCCTCTGTCAGTGCCGGGCCCTTGGAATCGTCCTAACCTTTCCCCCCCTGGCGGTGCCCCTGCTTACACTACACAATCAGTGATGCCGGTAAGGTGTTACTCTAATCTGACCACTTTTTTCAGTGAGGAGTAATCAAACCACTAATCAGATTAAAGTTACTTTTTCAAATCACTGTGCGTTGCTATTATTTTTGTCATTTTCCTTAGTAAAATTATATATTTTTGCTTTCTTCTTGTGTCTCGGGGAGTGACGTCACGTGCGCGAGAAGTCATGTTTTGTACATGAGGACATTCACTCACGTGTAAAACCACACAGCGGCACAGACAACATGGAGGGAGGAGAGAGATGCGCCTTATGTAGCTGGAAATACAGTCATTATTTTGAGTTATTACAAACACACACACACACACACACACACACACACACACACAGGCTTGATCAAGGGGAGGAAATTGTCGGAAATATCCCGGCCGGCCCGCGGTCCGGTTCGCGTCAGGGTCGAGCTCGGGCAGAGAACCTAAAGTCTGACCGGTGGTGGGGATGAGAGCACCCGTTGTCGGCGGGACGGTCGCAGACAGGCACATAATGCCCGCGGCGGAGATGACAACACGTCCCGGTGGGACGGGAGGATGCAAGCCGGGGACAAAGAGGGCCGGTTCAGCCACACGGACCAGCGTCAGCGGACTCTTATATCCAGACTTTACCTGGTTACAGTTGCTGTAACTATCAGGGGTAAAGTGGACACTGCAGAGACGGTGTTGGTGGTGATTTTTAACTCTCCACAGTAGCTCCTTTTGACAAAATCGATCCACCGTTTCCTTACGTTGTCGTCCGTAGGAAACTAAAATAAGCTTAGAGCGCCGTTACCCTGCACACTGTGGCATCCAGGAAAGATGCAGGAGCGATGTGGAGGAGACATGACTGGTTGACTGGTTAGCTAGCTGCAAACTATTCTAAGAGATGCTATGCAAGACTGGACAGCCAGCCGAAAAACCTCTGAAGGTAATGCGCTGAATGTATTTATAGGCTTCCAGCAGGGCGGGGTTTATGCAAATCATCATAGCCGCGTTACTAACGCGGCCATGATTTCTGACCCGCCCATTAAATCCTGAACACAGAAATCATGAAACAGTTTGTGAGCCTAGCTCCAAAATTAAATTCTAAATGGTTGAATGCGTTTTACATGTTTTAAGGAAATACATTTATGACCTTTTTAATGTGTTTAGAAGAAAATGGCTGAATTTGCGTTACACGGACTTTAAGTACATAACAATCATAGGTGTGATTGGCAAAGGACATAAAAGCAGGAAAATAAAGGCTCCACTATGTTTCTCTTTACATTTATTTTTTTTTGTCCCGTTGTTGGCTTCAGCTAAGAAAGATAAAGTTCGCTCCACACGTCCCAAATTCTTAGAACAGTGTTTCCCCTAGATTTTTTGTTGCAGCAGTGCTCTAAGTTGGTAACCTAGCAACACTAGCCCCCCCCCCAGAACATTTTGAAAAATAACCCTTTAAATGGTGACTACTGGTGAGATTTAAAAAAAAATAATAATAAAAAAATTTTGCTGCTGACATTGCTGCTCGAACATATGTTGACCTCTTGAGCATTTGAGAACTTTTTTACCATTATTTTTATAATGCTATTGAGAAAAAAAATCATAATTTCTGCATATTAATATTAATATTCATACAAAATAGAGGAAGCACTAAAATGCAATAAAAAGAGCTGTGTCCAGTTTACTAAAACAATCTGCTGCTGGTTTGGAGTCAGTGGGCCACGACATGAAAGATATTATACAATTATTTTGTATTAATATATTTATGCTAAGTAATTTAATGACGGTCCCTAAATCAGTCTCAAGTGATTCAGTGAGGCTCTGGGAGGTGAGCTAACCGTTCTCCTGCTTCTAACACTGGGCGAACCTCAGTAAAGTCGTGGCTGGACCCGAGTGAATATCCGCCGAATATCCAACCTGAAACTAACTTCACCCCGATTCGATGAGTCGCCTGTTGCAGCCTTTAAATAGGATGACGAGGATTTCAGTCCCTCAACTTAAACGGTGACTTGTAGAATGGATGGGATGCACTTGTTGAGCCACATGGAGAGGATCTTGACAGCATGACCGACTGCATCACAGAATACATCAGGTTCTGTGAACACACCACCATGCCAACCCGGACTGTACACTGCTTCCCTAATAATAAGCCGTGGATCACCAATGACCTGAAAGTCCTTCTTAACAAGAAGAAGAGGGCGTTCAGGTCTGGAGACAGGGAAGAACTGAGGAAAGTGCAGCATGAACTCAGGGATATGCTGAGGGCCTGTAAAGACGCCTACAGGAGGAAGCTGGAGGTCAAACTCCTGCAGAACAATGTGAGGGATGTGTGGACTGGTATGAAGCAGATCACTGGGTGTAAGGTGAGCGGCAGACAGTCATCGGGCAGCCTGGAGAGGGCAACCGAGCTGAACAGATTCTTCAATAGGTTCAGCTCACAGCCTTCTGTTGTCTCCCTGACACCTCCAGACCTACACACTCCCTTACTGCCCCAAATGCTTCCTCCCCTCCCCCCTCACTCCCCTGCCCTGAGCTTTCCTGCACACTAAAAAATGCTGGGTTATTTTCATAACCCATCCGCTGGGTTGCTGTGGATTTTGAGCTGATTGGGTTGTTTTTATCCAAGGTTGGGTTAAATATTTTGACCCAACAGATTGGGTTGAAGATATCTGTGACTTCAGGTTTGGGCGGGCTTTAGATTTGGACGGGCTGATGATAACGTTCATCGCTCTCCAGCTTGAGACCAGAGAAAACTGTAAATGGTAAGTAAAAGTTAACGTATTATCTTACATTTAGTTTTGATAGCTTAATTTGAGGCCAAATAGTGTGTCTTCACCTAACTCTGCAACTCGGGCTGGTTTTTTCACATTGCTCGCTAGCTAGTTTTTTGGGGTTTTTTTGCTAGCCAGTTAACGTTATTTTCACCCGATAAAATACTTGGTTCCGTCACTTGTGACACACACTTTGATAGACTTTCAAAGCAGTGCAGGGATATTTTTCCGTTAGCTGTGTGTGTTTTCAGTTGTGGTAACGTTAATGTGAACTCCAACCCTTTTTGCTGTGTTGGATGTTAGTGGATACCCCAGTGTAACACACCTTGCCATTAGCGACCAGTAGCAGTATTCCGGTGAAAATTTAATCCATGGTCTAACGTACCGTGACACGAGTTAACGTTAGACGTAAACCAGGTTATTATTTAATCAATTATATTAGACGCTAAATGCGGGACTTTTATTTTGAAACCGTCTCACTGTGAACAAAAAGCATCTGGTGTTGTGTGTGCTGGTGAATCGTGTGTCTCCGTGTTGAAAGTCTGCTTGCGGGGTTTTGCTGAACATAATGAAAATGAGTTACTTGGCACCTGGCTGATAAAGGGCACAAGGTTTGTTGTTGTCATTTGCTGTCGCTTCATGACATGTTTAATGTTTGATTCAGACCGTAACTTTTACAGTTATGAACAGTTCTGATATAGCGTGTTTAAGCTAGCGAGAACGCTAATTAGCATTAGCCCAACCGTCCTGTCGGTACAGAGGAGCAGAGATGAGGCTGGTCATTTCATTCATTTCATTTGTATGTTTGTTAATATAAAGAAAGGCATTTTGTGTGGTTTGAAGTGGCTTTAATATATAAAGTTAAAGGTTAATATTTTAATATTATAAGAATCCATGATTATATTTTGTGTGAATGTATGATACAATAAGGTCATGAAGGAAGATATTTACATCTATTTTTTGTATACCTTTTTTGTAGCTCTTACGGTGCGTTCGAAGGAGTGTTAAAGGTTCCTGCAATAAACACTTCGGACCATCAGTTAAAGAGAGTCTGGCCATCATACAGCCGGGATGCTACACCAGGCATGCCAGGAGAACTCAGACGTGTTTTGTCAGTGCCTGGACGCTGTACTGGACTCGGAAAGTTGCTGAATAACGTATCACTGGAGGAGAGTGGGTGAGTTGTGTTTTTGTCTCTTTTCAATGCAAACATCGATTCACTCTCGGCAGGTATTCACATAGAGTTGGTGTAAGATGTGGCCCTTAACTTTGTGATGTCTGCTTTTTCTCAGTGCAGCAGTGTGAGTTTGAGATCAGGCATGTCAAAGTTTGAAGTGACGTCTGTGGCTCTGGTTTTTCAAAGTTTAAAATCTCAAGGAATCTTAAATGGACACAAGTTAGACCACAGAACCCAATTTCATAAAATTTTGCCCAGGGGTTTTCCATTCTGATAAGATTTGTGCTTGACCAAGTGGTAGTCATACATTCTGATATTGTGTTACTTAATGGTGAAACAGTAAAAAGTAGAGGTCACACACACATCCCAATAGTTGGGTGCTGGATCTAATCAAACACTCGAAACGTTACACACAATAAATATCTTTAATGGGAGCTGTTGGTGTGCGGATCTTCTTGCATTCTGTTACTTAAAACACATTATTCATGTTTTTGCTAGGGGCCCCCTGGAACCGTTTCAGGGATCACTGGAGGTCCTTGGACCCCACTTTGGGGATCATTGGATCCACTGGCAAAGAAAAATCCCCACACTACATAAAGTTAAGAGTTGAAGAACAAATTCACCCATTTCAACGTGTTTTGTCTTTTGTTGTAATTGTTCCTCACTAATGCTCACTAAAATACGATGAAATTTCTGTCTACTCTGTGGACAGTTAATTTCAAATTAAATTTACATTTGTATTCAATATATAATACATTTCTTTTATTAATAAGACCAAACCTACAAAAAAAATGTAGATGTCACTGGCTGTCAGGTTTCTCAGCTGTTGACAGTCCTCTTCTGAGACCGAGTGAGTAGAAATAAGTGGTGTCATAATTTAATGAGCATCAGTGAGGACCAATTGTATCAAGATGGGTTGAAAGTGGTCTTTTAATGTTGACAGACGTTTAATAGATGTTTTATTTTTACAGATCAACAGGGGGACATAGTGCTACAGCTGCTGTCGGTCCTGCTCCCAACTGTATCATACAAAACTGGATGGAAAGTGTGCCGCCCCAGCAAGCTGGAGGTTCGCAGGGCCTTCATTGACATCCAGCCGGTGAGTTAAGACAGTGCTTTTGAAAAAATGTCATGTCAAGGACCCCTGTATGTGTATTTGGCCACAGACCCCCATCTCACATGGTTTTGTAGAGACCCCAAGAGAAGACTTATATTAAATCTTTTTCAAAATTATTCCAAATTGTTCATAATTTTTCAAGATATATCAACATTTTTTGAAAGTCAACTAGGCCTTCACATCACGACACGTTCTGAGTGTATAGATCTCTCATCTTCAAAGAAGCTAGAAGTAAAAATAGGATTAAAGTGGTTAAACTGAATTTGATTCAAGTAACTACTTGTGCTGGGGACCCCATGGTGCCCACCTCTAGGATCTTTGGGGATTCCTGGACCGCACTTTTAAGCAACATTGCGTTGGGACAATCATCATTAATACTGTGCTAAGTGGAATTGACTGATAATTTTGGCGTACAGAAATGTGCTTTTTGGACTTAGACTGCAGATACATTGTCTGGTACAGCACTGGGCATTACCTATGGAGTTGAACCTAACCTGTTGTACGAACTAATTGTTGAATCTTGTTTTTTTTTTCTTCTCTTTTTTCTTTATCAGCCTGGGAGGAGCATCAGTGTTCCCAGGCCTTGGAGCACCCATCTCTGTTGGGTGCGGTGGATGGGTGTTTTAAAGCATTTTTTGTTTTGGATGTCAACTAACTGTATGCCCAGGTGTAGGAGTTTATTCAGGCATGCATCTTTGAGATCCCAGGTCATGAATCCAATGCCGTAAAGTTGATCAGGTCTCAACTTGCTGCGATGGAGTCATCCAACACCCCAGCTAGTTAAGCTGCAATTTGAGCTCTCATCAGCTTCACCCCGTTAAGTTCAGGTACCAAAAACTGATGTTTACATTTATTCCAGTTTTAAGTGACTGTTTGATTGTTCTAGTTTTTACTGATGTAATCTGCCAAAATATGTAGACTGAACATGTGAAGGGGGCAAAAACCTGTAAACTTTGTTGTTTTTTTCGTTTTCTTTTTTAATAATTAGGTTATTGTATGTATGTTAAGCACTTAAATCGATGAACTTTGCATTATGTTTATGATGCAGCAATTTTAAAAATGTATTCCACTGTTTTAATGTGAACTTGAAATGTCCCAATAAAATGATAGACATTATGTACTTCTTTCGTTGAATAATTTCATAATTTCATAATTTCATGTTTAATAACAATTTAATTTTACAATACTAAAGTTAATGTTCATTAATTAATGCTAATTTTGCTCTCAAACCAACATTTTGATTTTAACCGACTTCTTTGGTAACATTAACCCAACAACATGGCTGTGTTTTAGCCCATTTATTTGTTAATATAACCCAACATCATGGTTCTATTTTAGCCCATTTATTGGATAACATTAACCCAACATCAGAGTTGTTATTTAACCCACTTTTGGGTATAAAGTCTCAACCCAACATGTTGGGTCAAGCCCATAACCCAACCCTGCTGGTCTAAAACAACCCAGCGGTGGCCAGGTCCAACTTTGGACCAGCGTTGGGTTACCCAAATAACCCAAATTGGGTTATTTTCAACCCAGCAGTTTTAAGTGTGTGTGCAACATCTCTCCTCCTCCTCCTCCTCCTCCTCCACCTTCACCTCCTCCTCCACCTCCTCGTCCTCCACTGAAGACACTAGCAGCCTCCCCCGCATGACTGTGACTGCAGGACAGGTTAGGAGACAACTGGAGAGACTCCACCAGCAGAAGGCTGCAGGCCCTGACGGTATCAGCCCCAGGATCCTGAAGACATGTGCCAGCCAGCTATCTCCTGTCCTACAACACCTCTACAACCTGAGCCTGGGTCAGGAGAGAATACCGGTGCTTTGGAAGACTTCCTGCCTGGTTCCTGTTCCAAAGAAGTCGACACCATCAGACCTCAATGACTATCAACCAGTGGCCCTCACATCTTACGTCATGAAGGTGCTGGAGAGACTGGTTTTGGCCAACCTGAGGCCGCAGGTGAGAGCCCTGCTAGACCCTCTGCAATTTGCTTACCAGCCCCACTTGGGAGTTGATGACGCTGTCATCTACCCGCTGCAACAAGCCCATTCGCACCTGGATGGTGAAGGAGGCACTGTGAGAATCACATTCTTTGATTTCTCCAGTGCTTTTAACACCATTCAGCCACTGCTACTGGGGGAGAAGCTGCGGGTGATGGGTGTAGACGACACAATGATCTCCTGGATTACTGACTACCTGACAGGCAGGCCATAGATTGTCTGCATGGGCAGTGTTCTGTCTGATGCGGTGGTTAGTGATACAGGAGCTCCACAGGGGACTGTACTGTCTCCTTTCCTGTTCACCTTATACACCACTGACTTTCAGTACAACACCGGGTCGTGTCACCTGCAGAAGTTTTCTGACGACTCGGCTGTTGTTGGGTGTATAAGTGAGGGACAGGAGGAGGAGAACAGGGCACTGGTGGCCAACTTTGTGGAGTGGACTGGACAGAATCACCTGCGGCTGAACATCAGCAAGACCAGAGAGATGGTGATAGATTTCAGGAAGAAGAGGAAGACGGCTTTCCAACCTCTGTGCATTCTGGGAAGGGATGTGGAGGCGGTGGAGGATTATAAGTACCTTGGTGTTACCATCAACCACAGACTGGACTGGAGATCTAACACTGAAGCTGTGTACAAGAAGGAGATGAACAGACTTTACTTCCTGAGGAAGCTGAGATCCTTCAACGTGTGCAGCAAGATGTTGGAGATCTTTTATCAGTCTGTGGTGGCCAGTGTACTTTTCTTTGCTGTAGTTTGTTGGGGAAGCAGCATCGGAGCCAGTGACACCCACAGACTCAACAAACTGATCAGGAGGGCTGGCTCTGTGATTGGCTGCAAACAGGACACTCTGGAGGCTGTGGTGGAGAGGCGGACACTGAAAAAACTGTTATCCATCATGGAGAATCCTCTCCACCCTCTCCAACTCACACTGGTCAGACAGCGGAGCACCTTCTCCAGAAGGCTGCTTCAGCTTCGCGGTCGTAGCAACAGATACAGGAAATCTTTCCTGCCACAAGCCATCACTTTATATAGTAACTCTCTCACCTCTGCCTGACAAAGAACTCTGGTCTCTCTACTGTTTTGTTGTATATATTATTATTGTTTATTGTTTATAGCACACTGTGCACTGTATATATACACTATGTATATATTGGATTCTATTTATGTTATGTACGAAGTGTTTTATTTGCGGACCCACTACTGCTGTAACAAAATAATTTCCCAGTCTGGGATCATTAAACTAATTCTATCTATCTATCTATCTATCTATCTAGAAATTATACAGATGATAATAATAATCATTATCAAGTAAACTCAACGGCTCTGGTTGCACCCTCTCTAAACCTGGTGCCAGAGCCGGCCCTGGGCATAGGCAGTATAGGCAAATGCTAGGGGCGCCTCATCCGCGGGGGGCGCCTAAAGGGGGGGAGAAAAAAAAAAATATAGCCGCAAGCGGCAATCCGCGGGTTCTAACCTCTTTTGCCCCAAACCGGCCACCCTGACCCTCATCCCCCGTGGTTGATGACATCCGCCGCCGTGTCCCTCAAAGATCTGTGCAACACATAGGCATGATAAGCCCCAGATTTCTCCAAATTGGGTTTTCAGCTACATGCTAATGGCATTTATAGCGCCCCCTACAAGTTGAGCTCAAGATGCTTTGGTAGGCAGATTCCCAGTACAGGTGTGAACCTACCCACCAAGTTTTGTGATGATATGGCAAAGGGTGTGGGAGTTATGTTCAATAATTTCTGAGCCCCGCCCATTGTGAAGATACATTGGTCCGTAGCGGCCATGTTTTTTGACCAAGCTGGCTGATTTATAGTAGAAATGTGTCTTTTCATCCCCCTAAACCGTATACCAAATCTGGTGTTGATAGAGTCAATCTTTCAAAAGTTCTATTCATTTTACTGTTTTTAACATTATGCAAATTAGCAAAAAATCTGTAACAGTGGCTTTCATGGTGCATAGGGTTTTTTGTAGAGGGCTATCAGGAGGGCGTGTCTGAAAAATTTCAAGTCAGTAGCACTTATGGCTTCGCAGGGAGAGCCTTTCGAAGTTCACACCCTGTGTTATAGCGCCCCCATCTGACGGATTCGCATCAAATTTTTGGAGCAGCATTTGGACGTCATTTATACTCAACGTGCCAAGTTTCGTGTCTCTGGGTCCTTCCAGCTTGCCATAAATTGATAAAACGCAAACAATGATGGTTAATGACGAATAGGCCACGCCCACTTTCACCCATCAACATGGCACTCAAGATATAAGTTAATACTCGCCCCTAGAGCATGCATGCCAAATTTGGTGGAATTCTGTCAAATGGTCTCTGAGATACGCATGTGTAGCATTTATAGCGCCCCCTATAGGTTGAGATCAACAAGCTTTGGTAGGCAGATTCCCAGTACAGTTGTGAACCTACCCACCACGTTTTGTGATGATTAGGGCAAAGGGCGTGGGAGTTATGGCCAATTATGTCTAAGCCCCGCCCATTGCGACAATACATTGGTCCGTGGCGGCCATGCTTTTTGACGAATCTGGCTCATTTATAGTAGAAATATGTCTGTCCATCCCCCGAAGCCGTATACCAAATTTGGTGTTGATAGAGTCAATCTTTCAAAAGTTCTATTCATTTGACTGTTGTTCACATTATGCTAATTAGCAAAAAATCTAAGTAGGCGGAGCTTCATGGTCCAAGAGGCTTTTTTGTAGAGTACATGGAGCTGGACTTGTGTGTCAAATTTCAAGTCAATTAGTCGTACGGTGTGAGGGGCGTGGCCTTTCCAAAAACGCATTTTCAAGCCTTCGTTACAGCGCCACCATCTGGCTGACTGGGCTCATATTTTAATAAAAGTTGATGCACATCATTTCCAATCATTGGGCCAAGTTTCAAGTTTCTGGCCCATTCCAGCTCACGGGAATTTGAGCTCAAGCGGCAGACAACAAATAAAAAATATAGCCGCAAGCGGCAATCCGCGGGTTCTAACCTCTTTTGCCCCAAACCGGCCACCCTGACCCTCATCCCCCGCGGTTGATGACATCCGCCGCCGTGTCCCTCAAAGATCTGTGCAACACATAGGCATGATAAGCCCCAGATTTCTCCAAATTGGGTTTTCAGCTACATGCTAATGGCATTTATAGCGCCCCCTATAGGTTGAGCTGAACAGGCTTTGATAGGCAGATTCCCAGTCTAGTTGTGAACCCACCAACCAAGTTTTATGATGATAGGACAAAGGGTGTGGGAGTTATGGCCAATCATTTCTAAGCCCCGCCCATTGTGAAGATACATTGGTCCGTAGCGGCCATGTTTTTTGACCAAGCTGGCTAATTTATATTAGAAATGTGTCTTTTCATCCCCCTAAACCGTATACCAAATCTGGTGTTGATAGAGTCAATCTTTCAAAAGTTCTATTCATTTTACTGTTTTTAACATTATGCAAATTAGCAAAAAATCTGTAACAGCGGCAGACAACAAATAAAAATAATAAACCGGCACAATCTTAGAAGGGTTCTACCCCTTTGGGGTTAGAACCCTAATAAACCGGCACAATCTTAGAAGGGTTCTACCCCTTCGGGGTTAGAACCCTAATAAACCGGCACAATCTTAGAAGGGTTCTACCCCTTCGGGGTTAGAACCCTAAATATATATTTTTTATCAGTGCCATTACTGCTATTATTTCGAAATATTATATAAGCCCACAGCAATATAACGTCATGGCAAGGACTACTAAATAATGAAGAGGCCTTTTTTCTACACATTGATTCAATCTATGAATCTCTGTTTATCTAATGATAGAAAAATGTATTGAGGGATTTACAGAGTTTAAGAGTTATTAGACACAATGGTCACATAATGTCATACCGGATAACTGTCCGGACCTCATGATGAAATGCAAAAAAGCTACAAAGTAGTAGAAAATAAATTTAAAATCTCTGCTCCAGGCATTATTGTATGGGTGTTGCCTTTGATATATGAAAATGTTACAAAAAATATGACATCCAGTGGATTGTTATGCTTTGGGAGCAGCTTGTCCCAAAACTGGTATGTCAGCCAATGTCATCCGGGATAACAAGCAATCTGGAGCAAATTTATGGGGCATTATGGGGCACACATTATCAGACAGGAAGTTAGGCCATCAGGAAGACCCAAAAGGACCCCAAACAATGGTGAAAGGTTAAAAAGTCTCTCTTAAAATGTGCTTTGTTTACTCTTTTCAGTCACTGGTACACTACGTCGTAAAATCCTGTGTCATATGGGATAACGCTAAAAAAAAATGTGAAAACTCATTAACGTTATCGTTCTCGTTATCCAATATGACATTTTTGACTGGTGTTATCAAATAAAATACATTTTTGAAGATGAGATTTTAAAAATGAGTAAATAACATCCTCAACAAAGGTAAAAACTACATTGATCTGCAGTTTTAACCTATTTACAATTTTGGTCAACTTGAAACCTTATTCGTCACTGAGGCAGGTACAGTAACATCAATGTGATGAAGTGAATGAAATTAATAGTTTAATGATCGTTGCTGGAGCAGAGTGTTAGCTAGTTAGTGCTAGCTTGCTAGCTTACTTCGGACGATAGCAGCATTGTTTAATAATCAATAAATAGCTGAGTCGACGTGTGTTAATGTTACTCCACTTAAATTCATCAGGGACATTTGGAAAGTTAACATTAGGCCTGTTCAGGTGTTATTTTACAGGTGTCTTTCCTGCTTGTATGTTAAAATGCTATTAGTTTTCCATCCACTTAGTAACAGGGTCGTTGTAAGCCTTTGGTTTATTGTGTCACAGTTTATGTTTGTTAAAGTTTACATCAGTCTTAAAGTGCAGTTAAAGTGTATTACTGTTAATACTCCACACCCAAGCTTTCCCATATCATTCATATGCGAAATATATATATACACTGCACTTGCACTCTGGTTAGACTGAATTGCTTTTTAATGACAAAGTTGAATGAATCTCATCACATTTACATTATTAGTCTATATTAGACTTATGTCACACACCAATCTGTTTTTTTTTTTTTAATTTAAAATGTAACATCCAGTGGTCACATATACTTCTCTTCTCTCTTCAGAGACTGTCCCTCTACCTCAGCACAGCAGAGTGACACAGCATCAGGACTAAAGGCTGCACCAACAGACCTGCTGACTGGCCATCTCTTCTAACTGACAAAGTGAGAGGAGAGTTAGTTCACAGAGGACCAGTTCAAATAATAAAGCAGTTGCACATTTCCCAAAAACAAAGATGGGAGAGTGTCAACATGACTTTTGTAACAGAGTCGTAGTCAATGCTGAAAAAATGAAAAGAAGCTGGCTGATACTACTCAAACTGATAGCTTGCACTGCTTCTGCTGCTAAATGTTTTCTCCAAAAGAATACAGACTTAATAAGGAAGGACTAAAGGACTGGAAAAATGCAAGCCACTTGCTGAAGGTTCATGAGGATAGCCAGGAGCACAATACCCACATGGCAACATGGAAGGAATTGGAGGACGTTTTGCAAAGCGGCTGACAATGGATAAGCGAGAGATGGCACTCTGAGGCTGAGGGCAAATATGTTTGCACAATGCCTTATTTATATAGTATTTAAATTTTATTGTATCACTTGTTTCTTTCCTCAGTTTTTATGTGGTGTGATATTTTTGACTTAAAAAAAAAATCTTGAATATATACATGCAGTTTCTGTGTGAGTGTATGAAAATTGATTGTGAAATTGACTGCGATGCAAGGGGGCGCCAGCTAAAATCGTGCCTAGGGCACCAAATTACTGCCTGGCGCTAACATTACCTCTGTTGTGGTGTATTCTGAGAGACGGCGCGGCACGGCACGGCACGAAATAACAGAGTTTAGCGCAGCGCATCACCTGCATCAACCGGTAACGGCACAGAGACAATGACAATGATAGTTGCCAAGCATAATATGACAATAGATGTCTACTGGCAGCCGAAATTATTATATGAAAGTTTATTATTCTAACAGCTGTAAGAAATAGCCTAACAGGCTTCATAGTCTCTATAGGTGGCCCACTGTGGTTCGGGATTTATATTCATAAATCATTTCAAACAGGTGTGTGATTAACCTGGATATGAAGCGTCCAAAATGACATAACGTTAGTTTCTAAAGAGACAAGACTGAACCTACTCTTCTTCCCTCCTCTCTCCTCGTTAAAGAAAATTGAAAAATAAAAATTCAGCAGCGGTAGTCATATTTCAGCAGTGGCGCTGCTGGCGCTGCTAGGTGCGAATAGGGGAAACACTGCAGTTAGTTTTTTTTTTTAATTATTTTTTTTTATTTACATTTTATGATTTAACACAACACAGCATAACACAAGACTTAGACGTAAAACAATACAGACAATACAGACACAACAATAACAGTACATGTGTCAGGGGAGCACAGATTAATTACATTTCAAAAAGGTATTCATTTATTTCTCGGTGAGTGTTAAATCAGAGTTTCATTCTTCTCAAGGAAGGAAAAAAAGGAAAATAAAAAAGGAAAATAAAAATGGAAAATACGGAGCCTAATGATTTTTTATTGTCTTTCCTCTACATATTCCCGAACAGAAATCCATAAATTGTTTAGTCCATTATCCCTGTAGCATTCCAGCAGGGCAATGGCTGCTTGCTCCATCGTTATCAGATCTATAAAATCCTTTAGTCAGTGATCTAAACAAAAACAATTTGGTTTTCTTATTTTCCAGCTCATCAGAATGATCCTTTTTACAGAAAGAAAAGCCAATGATAACAGGTGTTGCAATACTTTGGATTCCACTCCGTCCAGTTTCAGGCCCAACAGACACACTTCTGGGCAAATAGATACATCCACACTTAGGATTGAGCATAGAATATTTTGCACTCCGACCCAGAGTTGTTTTATTTGTGGACATTGCCATAACAAATGTATCAGAGATCCTCTCTTTCCACAGTGTCAACAGAAGTCAGATGTATCTGGGTTCATTTTATGCAGCCTTTGTGGTGTTATAAATGCTCGGTGCAAAATGTTCATCTGTATAAGTTTGTACCTAATACGTTTTGATAAATAATTTGTACGTTGCATTATAGTTCCCCATTGCTCTGTTGTTAGGTTTTCCCCAAGTCCTGTTCCCACTGTGCTTTAGTTTTATCCAAAATGTTACAGGAAGAGGTATGAATAAACCTATATAATTTAGATACTGTGCCTTGATTTTTTATGATTTCTTTCAGTTTGTTATCTGTTTCCACATATGAAGCCAGTGATATTCCTTTTGTTAGATATTCCTTCAGAATTGATTTGATCTGTAGATACTGTAAGAAAACAGTATCATTAGGTGCAAATATGTTTTTGAGTACAGGGAAACTTATTATTTTATTCTGCTTTACAATCTGACCCAGATTCCGGATGTTGTAATTTTTCCAGGTCTTATTACTAAGGGTTTTCCCTCCAGCCATGAGCAATGGGTTCTTCCATAATGGGCATGAGGGCAACATTAAGCCATTAATTGAACATTTCTTTTGTATGGTCTTTGCTATTTTACATGAGAAACTAATAATGGGATCTTTGATATTTGTTTTTACATCTGTACAATACCACAGAGAGGAGAGGGATGTCTCTTTTTTACACTCATGCAGAATTTTCTGTTCCAACCAGAGCAAGCTTCCAACCTCACATTGACCATGATAATAAGCCCAGAGCATGGGGTATTTGCCATTAAATGCTGAGTAATATACGCATGAATACTAGGGATGCACCGATCCGATATTAAGATCGGATATCGGCTCCGATATTGACAAAACGGCTGGATCGGGGATCGGTAAAATGAAACAGATCCACCAGCCGATCCAATTATTTTTTTTCACCGTCGCAGCACATCCTACGTCATTCGTCAGCGTCAGTGTGTCGCATGCTGGAAGAGCGCAAGTTGTTGTTTGACCAACTCTTTATTAGTTTATTCTCAGGTTCAGCTGCTATGTTTTATTTTGTATTCCTGTTTGCAGGACGTTACACGTACTCACGTCACATTTCTCCGCTGATTAGCTAGTAGCTCCGCCATCAGCTGTTAGCTTCACCGGTCAGCTGTTAGCCTAGCAACGCTAACTTTCAAACCGACGTACTCAATACTATGTGGGCTGTCCATCGTTGCTCCGTTGGTCCTCCCTCCACCACAACCTCAGGGTTATTCACCACCGGGCTGCTTTGTCTCCTCCTCTGCTGCTGCGGTCTCCCCGGCTCGCAGCGATGCTGGATGGTCCCCCCCGCTGTGTGCACGGAGCCTCCAGACGCTAGTTTGTTTACAGACGGTGCTACTGACTTCGGTGCTAGTGTTCCCTCCGGGTATCGGGTATCAGCCGATACGCTCAGTCCAGGTATCGGTATCGGATTGGATCGGAAAAAACTGGATCGGTGCATCACTAATGAATACGCTTATAATTTTTAGCATTTTGGGCCCATTCAGTTCAAATATCTTCTCCGTGGGAGAGATAATGTTAATCCCCAGATATTTTAGTCCTTCTTTCCTCCACACTATTTATGTTGTATCAAGGTGTATTGGGAAAGTCAAGCGGTTGAGTGGAGTTGCTTCGCTTTTATTCCAGTTGACTTTATAGCCCGATAGGTCACCACATTTTTTAATGGTGGTAAGTAAATGAGGCATTGATACATTGGGTTTTGAAAGGGTCAACAAAATATCATCTGCATAAATATTTATTTTAAAATCATATCCATGTATGTTTATGCCTGTTATTTGTTGGTTAGCTCTGATCGCACACGCAAGTGGTTCCAACGCTAAAATAAAAATTATCGGGGAGACTGGACATCCTTGTCTAGTTGACCTAGATAGCTCAAAGGGTTGAGACACAATACCATTAGTTTTTACATGGGCAAGAGGTTTGTAATAAAGTGCACGAATCCACTGCATACACACAGGACCAAGGCCGTATTTCTCTAATGTGGAGACCAGGTACGGCCATTCGATCAGATCAAATGCTTTTTCAGCATCCAGCGATAGCATGATCGCTGGGTGCTGAGATAAGGCAGCTCTGTTCATGACATGAAAGAGTCTTCTTATGGTGTTTGCGGCGGATCGGCCCTTAACAAAACCTACTTGTTCAAAATGGACAAGCGAGGGAACCACACTCTCAAGTCGCATTGCAGTATTTTTGCAAAGAGCTTGTAGTCATTGTTAAGTAAGCTAAGTGGTCTATAGTTGCTTTTGCGTATGATCTTTTCCAGGTTTTGGTATTGATGTGATGACAGGTGTGCGCATAGTTATTTGCATGGATTCAGCTTTGATTATATCATTGGATAGTATAATAAGGAATGGAATCAATGTATCCTGAAAACATTTATAGAATTCGATGCTGAATCCATCTGCTCCAGGACTCTTATCATTACAGAGGCTTTTTAATAACCGTTTTATTTCTCCCCCAGTAATTTTCTCATCCAGATATTTTTTATCTGTTTCTTTTAATGAGGGCAAAGGCATGTCACTGAAGAAATTTTAGGCTTCTTCTAGATTAAAAAGACACTCAGTTTCATACAATTTCATATAGTAAGTTTTAAAACAATTATTAATTTGTTTGGGTTCTTGCACATTCTGTCCATCACAATCATGTATATTCAATATAAAATGTTTAGCCTCCATATGCTTTAATCTCATTGCCATGTATCATTTCTTGTAGCTGTGCTCTGCAGATTAGTACTGCGTCCTTAATTTATTATTGTCTGGTTCCCTCATATGTCTCTTTTCAAGCTTGATCAGCTCTTCTTTCAGTGTGATTTTCTTTTTCTTTTTTTTCCTTATTCTTATCAGATGAATAATTTATTATCCATCCCCTACATGTGGTCTTAAATGCTTCCCATACTATCTGGATTGATGATACTGAATTGATATTTAAGGTGAAAAACTCCTCAGTTTTTTCTCTTATCAAGGAAGTGAATTTTACATCTGTAAGCAGTGAGTTATTTAAACTCCACTGTTGTGTTTTATTTACTTCCAAGAAAGGGTAAAAACTGACAGAGATAGGTGCAAGGTCTGATGTTATGAATTTCAGAGTTTACAACATTACTGATCATCTGGCTAGTTAACAGTATGTAGTCAATCCACGAATATAAGTTATGGACCTTTGAGTAGAAAGTTTATTCACGTGCCTCTCCATTACAGCACCTCCAAATATCTGTTGTACCTGTACTTGTCTGAAATTCCCCAAGAGCTGCTGCAAGCTTATCATCTGTTGGTAAGGGTTGCTTAGACCTATCTATATTAGCTTGAGCTACTAAATTAAAATCTCCCACCAATTATTAATGGGATATTTAAGTAACTAGAAGGTAATATATTCAATTTGCTTAAACATAGAGCTTGTCCAGTTTTAGAATTATAAATATTGACAAACACCATTTTTTGATTCTGCAAGAGTCTCATAACAACTATGTATCTTCCTTCTTTATCTGGAATTACTTCCAGTGCTTTAAATACAGTAGTACTTGAGACTAATATACTGACACCTCTTGAGGAATTACTACCATAAGCTGAGAAGACTTGGCCTACCCATCTCTGTTTTAGTTTTAGAGATTTTTTTTTAAGACAGATGGGTCTCTTGAAGCATTGCTACGTTACATATCAGAGATTTCAAATGTGAAAGTTTCTTATATCGTTTGACTTTATTTGTGATCCCATTAACATTCCATGATATAATTCTGATGACTGACAAAATCATCCTTCACCTAAACAATTATAAGTTATCAACAACAACAACAGCAACAAACAGCAATGCCAATAGGCAGAAAACCCAACAAAAAAAACAAAAGAAGGGGCTCCTATCCCTCCTCTATCCATAGAGGAGGGTCTGATGGGTCCGGGCGGGGACGAGGAGACCTGTGGTGCCTATCCACCTCCGGCCCTGTTTCCGTCTCACTCCGGTCCAGAATGTAGCGCAATAGTGCTGCCAGCTCCTCATCAGGGTTACTGCTCTCCAACAATCCCTCCAGCAGGCCCACAATGATCAAGTTGTTTCTTCTGCCATGTGACTCTAAATAAGTCACTTTAGTTTTCAAGTTTCTTATCTCTTTCGTGCATTCTTGTATGGCTGTCTGGTGGGTAGCTTGTTTATCCTCCAGTGTCTCGATCCGTTTTTCAGCATTCCTCACCCTGTTGACAATAGCACGTATGTCTTTTTTAATCTCCTTTATTGAGTTGTTCAGTTTATCGAACCTTTGTTGGAAGGTATCTTTTATGCTGGTAACTTCTGTCAGCAGTTCCTTGGCCCAAACAGGTGGTTCCTCATTAGCACTCATGCTTTGTTTGATTGAATGCCACAGAGCCTTGCGCTGTTTCGCAGTTTGTCTCGTCTTGCGGGAGCATGCCTGGTTTGACATAAAACGTGTCTTTCCTAAGAGAATAAGTTTCTCCAGTTTAAGCTGGAGAAACTTAGAGGGGGGGCGTTCATCCCCGAGGTGTGTTCGGTGTGTCCAGCCGTGAGACAGCAGTGTTTCGCAAAGTCGTCGCTCAGAGCTAGACACGCAAATTGCTCTGTTGTTGGTTGTAAAAATCAACATAAGTGCCTATATTCTGTTCCAGCTACAGAACAACAGAAGAGACAGTGGTTGCATTTCATATTTCAACGACAACGTGCTGGCTGCGGTTTGTGTTAGCTTGTATGTGTGTGCTAACCTCTTCACATCGGACTGCTTCAGTAACGAGGGTCAGTACAAAGCTGGCTTTGCCTCGACACTGACCCTTGTAAAAGGATCAGTCCCAACCATTCTGGACCCAGCAACTGCACCTGAGCCACCAATAAGTGTTGCCGCGGTTTGATAGTATTTACAGTTGCCTACGAGTATGGAGAAGTCAGCTGGAAATTGGGTAATTAGTTAGCTATGCAGTCCGCTCTGCAATGGCGTTTGAAGCGAGTTTGATGTTAATAATATTACGATGGAGCTTGGTTGTCACAGTAAAAAGTCTGGAAACATGTGCAGACTGGCGACAGAGACGATGCTAACAGTGTCCAAGAGTTTGGAGACTGTGTGGGAGACAAACACAGCTTTCGCTAGCTGTTAGCCATTAGCTACATGGTAGTAACTGTAACAGCACATACGAACACACTAACATTATTCAGGCACACTAACCATTCTAAAACGTCCTGCTGTAGCTGCAGAGTCTGTACTTCTTCAGGAGCCTTTCCTTCTGGTTCCAATTCTGGGTCAAACTGGTATGGCTGAACGAAAAAATCTCCGCGAGCCATAGCGATACATCCACCATAAACATTAGCGCATGCTACTGCTAACACAGGGGGAATCCTCTCCCTTGCCGTGTTCCAATATCCATACTTCCCGTACTTACTATACTTAGTTTGAGTACTTAGGGTGTTCCGATATCGATTGCGGCGAAAAGAAGTGTACTTAAAGGACCCGGATGTTGCCCTCATAACGGCAAAAACGCTGAGTGTGCAACGATGTACACTTTACGCACTCAACGGCTGCCATCTTGTCTACGTAGCGGAAGAAGCGGAGCCAGGCAGAGGTGCTCAGCTCGGATTTTTTTTTTTAAATAGCTACCGAGACGACAGCGCCTGCAGCGGAGCCATATTGCAGGATTGTAGGATTGTAATTGTTAAAAAGTAAAGTCGTAGGTGTCTTTTGTTCACCATTCAAAGCGGGATGTTTTGGGCGGGTGACGAGTCACGGCGGCTGTCGTGATTGTAATTTCTGGTAAGGGCAACACAGAGTATTAGATTTGAAACAACACTCACCGGCTGAAATCTGCGTACTTAGTAAGTGCGGATAGTGTACTACGTTTAAGTGTACTCATGGAAGTATGAATATCGGAACAAAGCACCTGAGAGTGAGTAGAAGGAAGGGCTCTCCAAGTAGGCGTTGGCAGACAGAGCTCATTAGCATTTAAAGGTACAGGCACAGAAACAGATTGCTCTGAATAGAGCTCTGTAGAGCGACTTTTAGACAGCTGAAATTCAGGACCAGGGATGGGTTTGGGTTAATACATATCAAATACAGAGTTATTGGACCTCTGACAGCTGTGTGAAATTGATGAAAAACAGTATAATATGGGACCTTTAAATTCTTTCAGCTCTCCTCCTCATCCTCTAGTTTCCTCTTCTTTCTTGTTTTTTCACTCTTCTTTTTCTGTGTTTAAAAATCTCTACATGTTTCCTTTTTCATCTTTGTTCTATCCTGGAGTCTTTAGTGACAAGTGTCTTTATTTTCCTCCAAGTGCCGAAGGCTTGCAATTGTTGATGATTGTTATGAGCTTACACTTCCTTACTCTAATACTAATAAAAGCATAGTTAGCATATACTCCTCCATAAATTGAACATTTTTTCTTTGCATGTAATTTAAATGTCAGCTTCTAGTGGCAACAAGTACCACTTCAGACTTTGAGTCCAGCATATTTAACAGAGCCAGGACTAAGATAAAGAACAGTCTGTGCTTGTGGTTAACCTTAAGCTCAGATCCACATTACTCTTCTAACCTGTGTCTGTGTGGCAGAACTCAGGAGAAAAGGAGATGTCATCTATCGCCACGTATCCACCTCTGGCACTGTTGAATGCCACCTCAAACACCACCTGGTAACACAGAGACATAAACAGCAACCATTAACACATGGCTAATGAAGAGTATATATCTTAGGCCGACTAATCTTGAGAATATTTTCTGTGAACTGTCAAAGGCATCTTGTGAGAGTATGACATATATATGGATAGATGAGACGGATGTGGAAGCCAGACAGTGACATCAGTGTAAATTTAAGAACATGGAATAGTCAGCTAAGCGCTGCTTGATGGAAAAGCTCTGTATGACTTTTGGCTCGGCTTGGCAAAGAAAACGACCCAGTTACTAATGTTACACAAGCTTCTTTCCACAGAGGCAGCAGCAGGCTGTGGGAGGCATTCTGGCTGAAAGCACACGGAAAGGAAACAGGAGAGACATAGGGAAGAATACGCAATTCAAACTTCAGTGAAAAGCCACAGAGGAGTGAGAGCATGTGTGAGTGTGTCTGTCTACTCAGCTGCACACAACAAAACAATGAGAGCAACGAGTACCATATGTTTTTTTTCTTTCGTGGTATCAGGAAAAATGTGATCTTTCATTAAAAAGAAATTAAACGAAAGCAATATCCGCCCGGACTGATGTGTCTAAAATGCACACTAGAATAATAAAACAGAAACACTTTAAAAAATAAGTTCATGACAAAGAAAATGAGAAGTTAGCATTCAGCAGTTAGCATCCACCACCTCACAAAAAAAGCCTCCTGATAGCTGAGACTAGGGCCAACTGCTTACTCACAGCATTCACAAAACTCACAGTAAAGTCACAGAGTCACAGAATAAAACGACTGAAATGTGACAGTGATTCCAGCAAAGGAGTTACCCTGCAATTAACGTTCAATGATTTAAGCTGTTGTCTTTAATCTATCTTTACCTCAGCCAGAAATGTACGGGACGAGCTTATGTTTTTATTCACAATATTTAGTCACATTGGCCGACTTCCTTTCTCACGCTCTGACTCTGTCCTGGAAGTTAAACACGTGGTTACCTTGAATAAAATTACTGATTTCTCTGGGTTTGAACACTGTTGGAAACATTTGGGATGGTGAAAAAATACCACCTGACAAAAGGTCTAGACATTTCTGGACATTTTAATGCATGAATCATACATATTACTAGTTGGTTTCCTGACATAGGTAGACGGACAGGCAGCCTGTCCAAATGAAATGATTGGATGGGCTTATTATAGGCCACAGCTACTGGATTGTTTTCTTTATTTGGTTTCGTTTGTTCACAAGTTGTTTAACTGTCCTGTGTGTCTTGTGTCTTGTGAGTGCTTGTGTTTTGACCCATTGGATTTCTTTGCCATGAGTAAACTGCATTTCCAAATCTCAGCCAAACAATGTTATTATAGCTTATAGATATGATCAACAGAGCTACAAAAAAAAAGAAATGGTATTAAACGTATTGATTCTTTTCAATCCAGTCATCATATGATGTTGACCTACTTACTATGACTGTGGATACTAGCTCCAGTACTCACCTCTAGGGGGTGTGGGGCCTTGATGTCAACGCCCACCAGAGTCCAGCCAGTTGTAGCATACACCTCTGGCCTCCAGATCTCCTCATAGTGGCCCAGCTGGTCTCGGGTGAAAACTGAGAAGACGTTTCCCCTCTCCTGGTCTCTGTGGTAGTAGAAGGACAGGCATCCAGCCATGGGCACTGTAGTCATGGGTGAAGTCAGCTTGGCCACTTCCTGGAAGTGCTTGGCATACACAGAGTCCACATACATGTGGTGGCCTGCAGCAGTGGACGATATACACAGATGAGCTATTGGTACACAGTTATGAGCTATTAGTCACATTTATAGGACACTTGTGAGTTTCCAAGTTGCCATAAGACTGTGCTAATGACAAAGACATTTACTAATGGTTGTTAGGATGACTGATGTATAGTGATTCTTATACACCTCCATCAGTGTTAGATCAGCGCTGACTTCAGTATGTTGCTTTAAAGTATAAAAAGCACAGATATATAACCATGAGCCTCAGAGGTCCAAACATGCAGGGCTTCATTCTAACCAAACAATACAGCTGCTCATTTCACAAGCCAGCACACCTTCCTGATTACAGATTCTGCCCCCAGAACCATCAATCCAAGTAAACTGACTGTCAAACTACAAAGCCTCGGTCTCTGCAACCATATATGCAGCTGGATCCTGGATATTTCCAACTGAACTGAAGTGGGAATGTTTTCTGACCCTCATAGGTTGAGTCATGGCCAGGAATGTTTGCCTGATTCAAGTTTCTTTTAATGCAGCACATTACCACTACTGTTGGTAGATGGTGATGGTGGCATTTGCACACAAGCAACAAGTAGCTCCCCTAAACTTTGCTTCATGTTTGTTGTTACCAAAGCAAATATTACCTGTGACAAAACCATCCTAAACATTGGGAAAGGAAGTGAGGGATCGGATTTAGTGCAATGGACCTTGAGACAATCTCTGTGCACCAGATATTCTGACAAACCAGCCAGACCAGCCTAGAACAAACACCACTGCTTGTTCAACTACCTAAGGGAGAGGGGGAGGAGCACTCAAAACAACTGTAATTCTTTAGGAACATTAGGAAGGCTAAATTGTTGCGCTCTTGCTAGCTTTTACAGTGATAGTGATAGAGAGCATTCTGACTGGGAGCACCATAAACTGCCATGGGATGTTCACAGCCCAGGGAAGGAAGCTCACTGTCCCAACACCAGACTACTTTCTTCAGGTTGAAAGACTCAATTCATCTTCTACACTCCACTATTAATACTGTAAATGTCATGAAACACTGACATTGCGCATGCTATAAATACTTGGCTGTATATGTTTATAGATATATAGTCCAGAAGATAAACAACCAATGTGTTTGAATATAACAGAATTCAGTATTAACTGGTCACCTGAACAGTTTATGATGTAGTATACAGTGTCACTGTTATCTGTGATCATCAAAACATGGAGGTAGACATCACCTTTTATGTGTTGTCATGTTTGGTTGAGGAGATATGATGAAAAATACATAATTCATTAATAAAGTAAAATGGCCACCAAGTGGCGTTTTTGCGATGGCTCCATCTCTGAAAATGTTCATGGCTCCAAACTTTACATATCTTCCAGACTAATATATGTAAATAAGTATATGTGTGTGAGTTAATACATCTATAAACATTGTTTTGTTTAATTTTTATTGTATTTTACTGTATTCTAATTTAAATGTTTGTGTTTTACGTGTGTATACCATTAGGGTGTTGCAACTGACATGTCAGTGTAAACTCTATGTAGAAAAATGAAAATGAATGAACATTGCTATACCCTGACAGTGCTAAACAGAGTATTAAATGTAGAAAAAAGTAAGAGAGACACAACAGAAATAAAACTGATGACAACAGGTGGTTTGATAAAAAATGCAAATGTGTCATGCCATAGAGAAGTCCTCAATGTAAAGACAAAACAAATATTACAGAAATTCACAAAAATCAAAAGGATAATCCAGTGCTCTAAACCGTGGATAACTTAAGAATAGACATTGGGCTTTATGCAAGAATATACTCTCACTTATTTTGTCCATTTTGTCCGACTCATGGAGCCTGCTATATAAACCTAACAACAGCGATTAATAAACGTAGTGCAGAGTTATGATTAGCTGTGCTTTATGTGACTTTCACTCAGCTGGAAGAAAAAATAAAAGATGAAATAAGATGGCTGGTCCGCTGAGGCTTTACCGGTGTTCTACTAAGAAAAGTAGCAGCACGCATGCAACAGTTGCCCTCCTGCTTTCTGTAACTTTATAAGCTACTCAAAAAGAAATGTATAGGCCGAGCAAGTTAATGGGGGTATCTGTAATATCCAAAGATTTTGCATAAATAGCCACCTTTTTCTAAACTACTGCTTTTTCTGTGGTGTTGGTATGTCAAATCTGATCACTGCAGGCATCAGATTTGCCTGCACTGAAAGTGATAATTGACTCACGTCTATTATCGCTTTCAGTGCGTTTAAGCCCGCTTTCTTTTTGTGGTTGTAAATAGAACTTTCGGCCGTAATTCCATTTCCCCACCCATTGTACCAATCCACAGGGAGAAAGGAAATGACAGAGAGAGAGAGAGAGAGAGAGAGAGAGAGAGAGAGAGAGAGAGAGAAAGACAGACAGACAGACAGACAGACAGACAGAGAGAGAGAGAGAGAGAGAGAGAGAGAGAGAGAGAGACTCTGTAAAACCCATAAAAGTCTTAAACAGCACAGCACCATGAGCTCTCATAGACACATTTTTTCCCCTAAGAGTTGGGAGAGAAAATTAATCTCAGTTCTGAGTGAGAAATTGTGCTTCTGCATGTGTCCTGTTCATGTTTTCCAAATACAATTGTTAAAGATGCACTCATCCATTTTTGACATCAGCAATGGAACTAATAACAATACACGCACAAGACGTCTCTTTATTTCTAAAGTTTCTTAAGTTTACAATGTTTGACAAATATTCAGCTTTATGGTTTTACCACATGTGATTCTTGAACGGGTGTGTATGAGAAGTATGTGTGTAGGTAGGTGTAGGAGTAGGTGTGTATGCAGAAGGACTTTGACTGTGTCCCCCTGCTGATATTGTGATTTTTTTATTTTTTTTATTTATTTTTTTGCTCTGATTAACAAATGTATTCTTTGATTTTGAAACAGTAGCCTTATAATGTTGTGACATGTTTAGTAGCAGTGCGCACTGGAAATTAGGCTCCCCCGAAAGCCACTGTATAATTCGAACCCTGTAAACACCTAATGTTCATGAAGGGTGTAAAGTAATTATATCATAAGCACAACTGACTAGAGCCCGATTAATGCCAATAACAATACAAGTTTGTTTTAACAAACCTTATTGTCTGAAAGGACATTAGTGCACTTAAACAGTAAACGTCATAGGGAGTTTAATAATCCTAAATTACCCCAAACATCTTTTTTTGCCTCATTACCTCCAAAAAAGAAAACAATTTTAATATTGGCAGATATCTAACAACAAATACACCAGTACTGATACATCTGTGACAGGCCAATATCGGCTGATAATATCAGCCAACCGCTGTATCAGTTGGGCTCCACTACTGACAAACACACATTTATAAAGAGGCCTTCAGAGCCCATTCTGCTCCATTTATGGGAAAGTTTCAGTAGAGTCCTGCTGTCAGCAGACAGAAACAGAACCAGTGGCACAGGTTCAGTAGTATTTTGTATTATTATTTGGGGGCCAAGCCCGAGGGGCCGAGGCACCACTGGTCCTAGGAACCCTATTGTAATTGTAAAGATTTTTATTTTTATTTTTCTCTGGCTAAAAGTGGTGCTGCAGGCTAAACCGTGCAAGGGAGGGTGGTGCAATTTGGAGGGTTGGTCCAGACTCCTGCGAATATCTCAGACACAAAAAACGACATATATCTGCCTGCAGGGGGCGCTATAACCTAGGCCAATGTGTTTTTGCCTATAACTCCCACACCGTATGTCGCACATTCAAAAATCTTGTATCCCCAGATTCTCTGAATGGAGATGAATGACTTCGCGATTGGCCACGTAACTTCCGCCTAGAAAGTTTTTTCGCAAAAGAAAATGTTACTACAGCTGTCAGCACTGTCATCATAGCACTGTAGTGTGACAGGAATAAAGAAGGAATATCTGACATGGTGTTAAAAAGTGAAAAATGTCTAATAGTCACTAATCGTCAGTGATCTGTATAAAGACCCAGAGGCAGCTGTTTAAGAGGGAGAATTTTCAAAACGTCTGTCGAAGTCTACTGTAATAAAGCCATGTTGCAGCCATGAGTGGAAACTGTTTCTATGTTTCATCGCATGTTGAGGAAAATGCAGACGTCGGATGCAGAAGTCACACCGCAGTGCAGCACAACATTGTACTACAGACATAAACACCTAACCACACCAGTGTCTAGTGGAATATGGCTCTTTATTTAGCCATATTCATTTTAAAAATCTTCATTTGGGGAGTTTGCAACACACTGATCATAGAAACAGAAGAAGAAGAGAAGTGATTGTTGAGATCTGTGTTGGGTTTCGGAATTTGAATTAAATTGCTGATTGACAATGTCTTACCAAGCCAAAGTAAACCCCACAGTTTCCCACACATTCATTTATTTGTGGTGGTCCACCACAATATCAACATTGGCCACCACATATTGACTTTCTGTTTTTGGAGCTACGTGTCTCGTTCTCACCAACCCAAGACAGCATCAGCGTCAGTGAATAGCATGTTATATCCTCTGATACAGTGGATGGAGAGGAAGAGGAGGAGGACATTTAACGTAGTTGGCTTGACCGTAACTTCCTCTACAGAGAAAGTGGCTGGCTTCATCGTCAAGATCAAGCCCCCACAAAGAGCGCCAGGCCTTGAAGCCAGTTTTTGTCGCGGCCAAGCCATGTAATTATATCATCATGTGATCCACAATTAAAGTCTGATTCTGTGGGAAACACTGAATGCCACATTCAATACATATACAGCAGGGTCCTAGTTCAAAGGTATGTAGTTTTGGGGGAAGAACTTTTATTTCAAAGAGAAAGCTGTGACTGTGATAGAAACCAACTCAAAAAACAAACTCTGAGAACAGCTTGTTTATTACCTGTGAAAAGATAGATATCTCTGAGTTTGTATTATTACCTCCTTTTATACTGTTAATATTAAAAATGTGAATTTCTTCTCTAAAAATGCATAGTGCTCCTTTAAGTTCAGACAATAACCTTAGATTTTATTCTTTATGAGCTTTAATTGTATAGTGCTTCATAACTAGCTTTAACATGATTGTAATAAAGTACAGTGAGTCCGTACAACATAGTGTCTATATAATGTACTAATGTATCAGATGCATCTTACCGTCTTTTTGTGTCTATCTGCAACTGTCATTCTCTGTGTTTACGTAGTGCAATGCAGCTATGATCAAGTATTTAATGGGTTTTTTTAACATCTTTTGTGGATGTTTTCTTTTTTTCTTTTTTTTTGGGGGGGGTCACAAAATCAGAAGCGTACTCATGGTGTGGCATAGAACAGCTTTGTGAGCACCCATAAAGGATATCATTACATTTTAGGGTAAGACTTGGGTGAGGATTATGGTTGGGTTAGGCAAGTATTGTGTTGGGCGATTAGACTTAGGGCCCAGACAAACTAAACCCATATCAAACAACTAGGGGCCAAAAGCTGCACTTGAGAGCACCGTCAATGTTACAGAGAAGGTAACTGAATTAATCGCTCTGGATAACCAGCTCATCTCTGTGGTAGAGGATCAGGGTTTTCTTCGTCATCTGGAGTTTTTGAATCCCCTCTATGCTCTACCATCTCGGCATTACATTACATTTATTCCACTTATTGCACACTAGCTTAATGGGTCTCATACAGCACAGCATGTAAAAAAGGCAATCGAGGAGATGCTGAACGTGTGTGAAATAGACAAGCAACGTGTCCACGTCATTTTACGTGACAACATAAGGAATATGAAAAAAGCAGTGGATGATATGGAGGTACCAAGTGTGGGCTGCGTTTCACACACACTTCAGCGAGGGTCTGCTGTCACAGTGCAGCATCACAGACTCACCTGCTAACACAAGGAAGGTGGTAGGCCAGTGTTGCAATAGCATATGCAGAATAAGAAAGAGCAATATGAAAGTATATACTTTGTTTCAACAAAATAAAAAATCTTATTAAGGAACAGCTTGGATGCAGGTACTTTTTTCTTAATGCAGCTGTATTATCCAGGAAAATATTAGTTTTATATATTATAAGGCTAAGTATTGGATCGGGACTCGGTATCGGCAGATACTAAATATTAAAGGATTCGGATCAGGATCGGGGTAAAAAAAAACCTGATCGGGACATCCCTAGTTGAAATCATGGCTATTACATCAACAGGCTAAAGGGGCTGTTCCTTTCATTTTACTTTCTCTTCTCTTGCATTAAGTCCCTTTGATGCAAAGCCAATGACGGGCTCCTCCACCAACTGTACTTGCTCAGCACATTGAAAAGCTGCTGTCGACTACTGCAAATGGCACAGGACGCATCACAAAGGCTAGAGCCACAGAAGCTTGTCGACAGTCCCGGGATTGGCCGATGCCTGACTGTCTGCCTGGCTTCCATGTAATGTCCCTACAAGTTATGGAAACAAGGCCAGTGTGTGAGTGTGCTTATACCTCTCTGGTTATTGTGGGTGTAGTTTACCAGGTTAGACTCAGGCTCTCTTGCCACACTCCCCCCAACGTACCAGTTGATATTTGGGTTCCAACTGTTACTGTAGCCACATAGGTGATGCTCTTCAAAATTACACTCTATAACAGGAACAGCAAAGACAACCATTATTCATTACTCAATCGTACTTATTTTATCATACATCCATCCATTTCCAACAATCATTATTAATAAATGGTAAATTTGTAGTTAATTAAACATTAGTTCAAAATTATTTTACTGTTGACAAACAATTAACTATTCATAAAGCAATTGCACAGGTTTATAATCATCAGTTTCACCTTTACAATGACCATCCAAGTAATTTATATAGATGAATTACACAGTGTCTTTTAACCATTTACATTCCATTTAGTATTATAACTATTGGCTAGAACTTTACAATAAACATTTGCTTACTCAATGGATTATGAAGCATGCATTCTTTGTTAACAGTGAGGTATCTATTAACTAAAGTTTAATCAACAATACATTAACCGTTTATTAATGATGGTTAATATAAAGTGCTACCAACATGTGACTTAACATAATCTCAACACTGACCTATGCAGTAACCAGGAACAATGTGAATTTCAAAGATGGCCACGCTGTTCCCTGAGCCATGTTCAGGTCGACCCTCCAGCAAAATCTGTGGCAGAAAGAAAGCAGCCAGCAACATTACTGATGTCACTTCACTGCTTATTTCATATTACATCAGATTAAATTAACATTGCATGATGCCAAAATCAACACATCATTGCGTAGCATATGACAAAATGCAGCTTCCTTTTGTTTTTCTGTTGACCAGAGGACCACAGTGTTACACTCATATGGAAAAAACATGTCAAAAATATGACTTGGTCATAGTCCAGTGACTGATCTGTAGACCAGTAGCAGTATTTTAAAATAAATTCTCTGGCTGGAAACCATTAAGAGTCTTTAGAATGGCTTTGTTCGTGGTTCTTAGCACACGTAAACACAAGGGCCTAGCCTAAATTATTCTTTAAACATCAAATCTAGTGACACATTATGTCACTCGGCATGCACCAATTATCGGCTGAGCATTGTTATCGATATGTGATTACTTATTATTTGACACAATATTCACCTTGTTGGCTACTTTAACTTGGTAGCAAATGTTTATCTGTTGCTTCACATCAATTTTGCGCTGGTACATTCACAAACCACTGCCTTGTGATATCTCTGCTGTTTACTGTCAAACATTTATTCACAAATCTTCTGACAAAGGCATGACAACAACAAAACACTAGCTAATCTATGGTGACAAGACACTAAACAAAGAACAGAGAGGTGTGGTGGGGTTGGACCAGGTAGATGTAAATGTAGCTGTGTTCAGCAACACAGTAGAACCTGTAGTTCTGCAGTAATGCAGATTTTCTCTTCTGATTATTTTTTTTCACAAAAACTAAAATGTAATAGGTTGTTTGATAAATTTGTCCTCCTTCAGATATCGTGTAATTAAAGATTGACTGTTAAATCGTATTTTGGGGGGAATGAGGATTCATTCATTTATTATAAGGGAATAAATGACAACAAAATCAACATTGGTATCCTCACCAACTGTTGGCCATATTGTTATTGTAATATTAGTAGTGGTAAGGGTCCAGAATTACACAATCGGTGCATCCCTATATGTCACATCACACATCATTCTGCACCCCATTATGTCATCATTTGACAATGCACATCCCAAGTCATATCACAATAACACCTCACTTGTCTTTAAAATGGAATTTCCCTCTAAGTTTGAAATATTGGTCTGCTACTGCAATATGGGGAACAAACTCAGAGTCATCTACAAACTGTAGATGTATTCATATCTGCCCAGACACAGACAACCCTTACAGTCAGTGCCTCAGAGCACACTGACCACTAATACAAGTTCTAAATCTACAGCTATAAACACTGGTCTGAAGCCATGCTTAAGTCATTTGAGAGAACTGTGCAGTCAGCCTATAAATGTTTCTTGTCTGCCTTTACTTTAAGAACCTATATACTGTTTCCTCTTAACTCAGCATGGCATGTGGAACAACCACAAAATCTGTCCCCATTACAGAGTTAATACCACGTTATACCATTTATTCTTTCACAGGTTTGGTATATTTATTTTAAGACTGGCTCATTTCAAAGAATATTGTTATGGAAAGGCCACTGCTGTGGCTTATATGACATCATTACTTCCTTTCAAGTACTTGTGGGCCTTGGCCTTAAACTTATCCTGTATGTAAGGGTTGTGAGCTTTCTTTGAATTTAGATTAGTAAGAAAAGCTAATACATATTAGTATATAACAAATACAACCACATTCCACAAAAGTTGAGACATCATGTAAAACCTCAAAACAGAATGCACTGATTTACAAATCCGTGTCAAACAAAGTTCAATTGAATACAGTTAAAAGACAACATATTGACGTTCAACTTGATAATGTTTATTGTTTTTACGCTCATTACCTCAGCCAAGAAGGTTATAATTTTACTTTGTCTGTTTGTTGTTAGCTGGTTGGTTGCCAGCAGTATTACACAAAAACTACAGAACAGATTTCCAAAGAACTTGGATGGAAGCCCAGGATAGACCATGTAAACTTTTGGTTTGGATCAGGATAAAGGGATAGATCCAGAAACTTTGTTTCTAACTTTCTTGAACATTTTCAACATTGTTGTTAATTTCTCAGGAGATAATGCATGAGTCTTGATGGAAGAAAAATTATGTATGTTTACTACCGAGTGAAATGCTTGTTCTGATTTTGATGTCGGCAACATGTTCCAAAAAGGTGGGACAGGAGCATGTTCACTGCTGTGCTACATTGCCTTCTCTTTTCACTCATCATTTAAGAGCTGCAAAAAGTTCATATAGTGCAGAGTTGCTGGGGACATAGGCTGCAACTAAGGTTTATTTTCATTGTTGATTAATCCATTGATTATTCTATCAATTAATTGATTAGATGTTGGGGTCTATAATATGTCTGGAAATGGTGAAACATGTTGATCAGTGTTTCTCAAGGCCAAAGCATCTTAAAATGTCTTGTTTTGTCTAAAACCCAAAGATATTCAGTTTACTGTCATAGAGGAGGAAAGAAACCATAACATATTCACACTGAAGAAGCTTGAATCAGAGAATTTTGACTCAAAGGAAAAAATGGTCAAACTGATCAATCACTATCAAAATAGTTGGCAATTAATTTAATAGTTGACAAATAATCTGGACTGGAGCATATTCCTATTCCAGATTGGGTGGATTTTAACAAATTTAACAACCCAGCATAATAGGCCAGAGTTAAAGTGACATCATCTTAAAAAATGGATCACTGTGATTATGGTCTACACAGCCAAACCCACCTGGTAGGGGACTGTGGTGTTGGGTAGGTCCACACTAGCAATTAGCCAGCTGTCAGAGGCTTTGTTGGCAGTCCAGATCCAGTAGTCAAAGTTATCACCATCTGGCCTGAAATGGAGCTGCAGAGATCCCTGACCAGAGATCTGGTACACCAGCCTCACACAGCTCCACTCCTGCTGGTCCAGAACCGGACTGACAAGAACTGCCTGCTCTTGGTCTTGTAAGGAGGCTGAGTCCACTGTTATCAGATGCCCTATGACAACAAAATGAAAAACATATGCATGTACAGGGATTATGAATGTTGTAATGCTGAGGTTTTGAATCCATTTGTAAACCAATCTTAATTTTTTGCATCATCAAAATATATGGTATTCATATTCATATTTTGTTCATATCTAGAGAATTAACATTTGACAATGTCGCCTTTCTAGAGGAAATGTTCTTACACTGAGCTTCTGTTAGCAAGCTTCACTTTTTACCTCAGACTGCCCTTGTGAAGCCATTAGTAGACAGAGTGTGGATGGGTAGGTTCTCCAGGTAGAATGAGAGATCATTTACAATAAATAAATAATCCATTTTTTTAACGTTCACTTTTAAAATTAAGTGTGAAATGACCTTTAAATATTTATGATTTAAGTATTAATATTAAAAGAAGCATACCTGAATCTTAAATTGAAAAACAGGGAACAGACTTCAACATCAGCACATATCCTATATTGTATTGATGATGGGATCAGAGTTGTGATTAAAAGTTTGGGTGGGCCCCAGAAGATTTTCTGATTTCAAATTCGGCCGTGTCATTCTTAAGTTTACACCGACATGCGTAACTGGTCAAAAATATAATAAGATAACAGTTTACCAAAACTATGGGGGTTACCTCACTACGGTGCCCCTGACTTCCCAAACAAGACATGTGTAATACCACAGAAAAGCTGAGGAACTCTACTTCACATGGGCTTTTAAAGTGTATGGATGGGATTAAATGTTCAAAAGTTAATAAACATCTTAGAACAATAGCCATTTTTAGCTGCTGTCTAGGTCTTTGAGGGTTACGAAGCAAAATAGTGATGACCAGAACCCTGAGGTAGAGATTACATCTTCATCTCATGTCACAGATGAAAAACTTTAATCCATTCATGCAGTCTGAAAGACTGGGCAATTTAGTGGCTATAAAGTGTGTTTATGGAGAGCTGGTTTACGTGCCCTCAGTTCTAAATCAGGTTGGGGAGGGGAGGCAGGCGGATTCACAGCTGTATCAGTGAGCCCTTATTTGGTCAAATGAAGTTCATCAAGAATCTTACAAGCAGGAGAAGTGGAGAACGCTGAGCTGCAGAAGAGCAACATCAACATATTCATTCATCCACTGCTAACTGGGTACTGTGTTTTCCAGTTCAATTGTCAGTATCAAGGACTGCAACATGCATTTTCAGCAACACAATATGGTTCAGAGGAGAGGAGAGTTTTTGGAGTATTCTACAGACTAATGTGAAACTAATATTAGCAGAACTTTTCACCTCAAGTTGTCAACATATTTTGAATGAGAAACTGTCTAAGAGAAGCTCTTAACAGTCCAGAAAGAGATAAGAAGTATTCGTTGTGGTGGTCTGTGAAACAGCACTGAGTTCACTTCACCCTATTGGTCCCTGTCTATCTGTTTATCCTGTTCCAGCACAGCCTGAAGTCTTTGTCTCCGTTTGTCTCTGTTTAGAGAATATAATCATCTAGGACATCCATCCTGGTTTTAACCACAAACTCTGCCTTGAGTTCTTTTTCTGGTCCAGCCTCCTTAGCTCAAGCCCACATTGCCATGGAAACCAAATAGAAAACACCACTGTGGTCCTGTTCTCTTTTTATTGAGCCTATGTATTGCCACAATGGGTGTAGTCTATCACCATCTCTGAGCTCATTCCATCTCTGTCTAGTTAGGGGTTTAAGTGCAAACCACACTGGTACTCTGCTGAAGCTTCTGTTTGGGGAACAGCTCTATTTTTCCAACAGGGTGCTGTAGCACTGAGTGCACACTGAGCTCTGAAGGCTTGGCTAAGAGAGAGATGGCACACACAATTCATGGTGCTGCCACTTATCTTAACAGCGAGAACATAAACTGTGCTGACAGATTATCATAAACAGAGACAGCTGCTTTGGGACACTTTGTGGCGTGACACACACAACACAGCAGCCAGTGGAAAACAGAAAGGGTATAAAAGAGGAAACAAAAAAGGTTGGTGGGTTAGGGTTAAACTATACGTGTAGTGCTACAGTGATGTGCACTGCTTTTAAATAAAAGTTTTAAATGATTAAATGCGGTTCCAAACAGATGAAGTATTTATATAATGGATACATCTTAAAAGGACAGACAGACAGACAGACAGATAGACAGATCTAGATCTTTTTGTCCCTGTCTTCCTTGGCATCATTTCAAGAATATTTGCGTCCAAATGGATCCAACCGAAAACAACAACAAGAAGACGAAAATGGCTAGTCAGTTGTCCATAATCCTTTTTCGCTCAGCGTAGTGGCAGAGCAGCATAATATTTTGCCCTAGTAACCCTTATAGGCTCAACATCTTCTGCGGCACGAACACAAGCATGTAGTCCACCATTGTTGTTGTTGTTACGAGACGTCGCAGGGTTAAGAGGTCAAAGGTCAGAGGTCGAGGGGTGGGGCGATGGCGTCATCGATACGCAATGTATGTGGCTGTTCATACAAGAACGCAAGGGCAGTGTTTTCTGATTTTTCCACCCTGAGACCAGGTTTCAAAAAAGTGTGTTTACAGACACTGCGTTTATTTCGGGCATGTCAATTCATCATCATCACATTTCATCATTGTTCAATAATGCAATACACATGGCCGAAAGGGAAAAGCGGGAGAAGCCAAAGCTTATCTAGTCCCGCCCCCATTACCCACAGGATAAAATCTTCATACTAATCTTTTCTTATCTTTTGCATTTTACATTTTTACCTAACACTTTCTTTTACTATGACCTTTGACAAAACATATTACAGCAGTAGCATACAGAGCTGAATTCAACTCTAGACAGTACATACAGATTACGTGTGTGTCTGCACATGTGTCCATATTAGTCCGTCATGAGTGAACAACAGTCTCATCTTATAGCCAGGCATGGATACAGGATCCATGTGGACGACTGCCAAAAAGGTGCAAAACATGTGCATTTAGACACAAAAGCATTTCCATGTGGATGGCCCCTAAGACATTACTTATCCAGTATCCACAATGCAGCACTGAGTTCTCTCCCCAGACAGCTTAACAACTATTCACACCTGGGCTCACCTAGCCCTAGAAAGCCACATGAAGGCCGGTTAAGTCAACAACCCACAAGTGGCCCTCACGACTCTTAAAATCAGCGCTCACACATGTCCTTAGGGTTAGGGTTACCTAACACTCCCACACAGAGATTAAAAGCCTGCAACTTCCCTCCAGTTAGTGACAACTGAAGAAGCCTTCAGGATGAGAGGTGAAACATCCAGTCCAGCTGCCTACGGTACAGCACTTAGAATTCTTCACATCCTTTACTTCAGTAAAAGTACTAATGCTGTCAGTATTACCATCATGTATTACTATAAGTCTGTAGAACCCTTTATCTGTAAAAAGTAATCTTTCATGCAGGCAGAAAAGCCTGTTGTCAGTTGTGACAATGCATTTTCATTCCAAGATGTTTTTTAAAGACTTTTTTCATGTTAAAGGTGCACTATGGAACTTTATGGCCCCGGAACACAGAGTGGGTGATGTTCTGACTTTTTGGAGGGAGAAAAAGTCACTGAATTTCTCAAGAAATCCACAGTGCCTGGAGAACTTTGGACAAAATCTAGGCAATATAAAACTACACAAAAATAAACAAATCACAAATAAGTCAATATCTTTTTTTAGAGTAAAAAATAATCATTGATTACCAACAGGGATAGATGCTGTTGGGTACACTGGTAGGGCAGGTGTGGTTATTAGAACTAATGGTAATGATTAAAAATAATAGTAAAAATATTAATATATCCACCTTAACTCACCTCCATGTTACGTCGCATTCGGAGATCGACACTTCTCACTGGCAGGCAGGCAGTGAGCGGAGGAAACATCTGCTAAGGTTAGTTGTCCAAAAACTTTCTTTTTCGTAAACTCTGTGTACACAAACAATGTTCTCAATGCTTGTGTTCAAGTGTAGAGACCCTGGTGATAATATGAGCAAAGTTTCATGTTGTGTCGAGCCTTCTTAGTGTTTTAAAAATAGCGATTTTGATGCTATCGCTAATTTGCATCAAGCACTCCCATTGAAAATGAGTTTGACCCGAAAACGAAAATACGGTAAATCTTAAAAATGCCTCTTTCGTCATAATTATGCTTTTACACGAAGGTTTGAGTCATGTACATTCACAAAAAAAGCCTAGGTTGCAACCTAGGCATTTTTTGTGAAAATTTCACTTGAAGCATCAAACATACAGGCATGTGGAATGGTAAATGGACCAGTATTTCTATGGAGCTCTTCCAGCCTACTGACTGTTCAATGCCCTGCACAACACTAGTCACATTGACCCATTCACACTCACATTCATACACTGATGGCAGAGGCTGCCATGCACAATGTCATCCTGCTCATGGCATACCATTTAGCAGAAAAAGTCCTCCTCTTTCCACTGACAGCTTCCGTGGCTGGGAAAGCTTACAGTTTGGGCTGGCATGCAGGCTCGTCCACTGTGGAAAGATCTGTGATCCCCATGGTCGCTGTATTGGGGTCGTCTGGCACTGTAACGTTAGCTGTATCATTCCCCATGGTGTGTGTAGCCTCACTAGCCTGTGTCGGAGGGGTCGTGGGCCTGCTTGTTGATGGAGAGGGAGAAACATCCTCCTCAGTTGTCGAACTTGTGTCCTGCTGGAAGTCAAGTCGAGGTTTTTTGAAATAATTTGTCAGGGAACTCTGTTTCATCGCTATTAGCAGCAGTTAGTGCTCCCGCAATGCTTGCTAGGCGAGGGGTCACAGTCAGGTTAGTAGGTTGCCAGGTGCAGGTGTCGCAACACATCGTCTGACGGCAATTTTTTTGGCACACCCTGGCACACCCGTGGCTACGCCATTGGAGCAAGATACTGAACCCCAAACTGCTCCTCAAGGTCGGCACCTTGCATGGCAACCACCACCACCATCAGTGTATGAATGTATGAATCACTGTAAGTCGCTTTGGATAAAAGCGTCTGCTAAATGCCCTAACTGTCAGTGAGTGTGGGTTGACCTGAAATGAGCCTTATTAGTTGAACAAGCCCACCTAGCTGGAAGCTACCAAGCTAGATAAGGCTAACTGTGTTCACATATAAAGAAAAGCGAATTTTGCCTCTCGTTATTCCCGTCAGTTTGAACGTGGGATAATTTGAGTGTTGTCATGTTAGTCATGTGAATTTGATGTCAGGTTTATCAACCCAAACAGACAGAAAACATGTCTGTACATTTGACAAGGTGTGTGTTTGTGTTTGTGGTCAGTTTTGTCTCTGATTGCAGTGAGCTCTCACCTGATACTCTCTTTTTCCCATCTCTTCTGTATGATTATAGAATAAAGAAGGCTTCCTATGGAGCCAGAACGGTGACATTAAAATTTGGCATCCAAAAAAAAAATTGGCATTGAAAACAAAACCAATACTGAAAAAGGAAACATTGGCATTGAAACATTTGTATTCAAAACAGTTGTATTGGCTTTGAAACAAGTTTTGGCACTGAAAAAAGAAACTAATTAAAATAATTAAAATCTGAAAATCTTATTATTTTGTTTTATTGGGATTTTTGTGTATTTTTCAATGACAATCTTTAGATTTTTTCTTCATGTCACTTTTTTTTCAGTGACAGATTTTTTTACAATGTCGTTTTTTTTTCAGTGTCACTGATTTTCAGTTTCAACTTTCTGTCACTGTTTTGGCATCGAGAGGGAGGGGCCTGAGGGGAGGGGCAAGTAGAGCGTGGTTTGCATATCATTAGAGAAGGTAATGGCAGCATCCTGCGGGAAGACGGGGCTGGACAGTCCAGCCACAATAGCATTTAGGATCCGTGTGCCGGCCGTCTCTGGGCAACACAGAGTCCAACTACCTCGCGAACTTTTCTTCAAGCTCTCTCCTGATGTGTCCAAGTCTCTGTATATCTGTTTCTGTCGCGGAGCTCTTTATGCCTATGGAGTGTGGTAGTAGCACGGAGCTAACGAGCTAACGAGCTCCGGGCACCGAGCACGAAGCATTAGCCCCAGTCAGCACAACAGTAGAACAGAAGGCTTTTCTTGCTTATTGTGTCGTTTCAAGTCGGGGCTGCAGCGCCGACAGCAGCGCTCCGGTCTGCTCCCCGAGTTCTGTACCACCATACCGCTGTACACGCACACAGAGACCGGACAGTAAAGCAGAGTGCTTGGAGAAAATCGGAGGAAGTTGGACTACCTGCTAAGTTATGAAAATGTGTGTCTGTTACTTGATTACAGCCGTCTGTTGTACTTTACTATGAACCACAGCACAATCGCAGCTGACTTTCCTCGCATACTGGCTTGTTGAGTTTAGTATGACTAGTGATGTTATTCACATAAACTGAGTTTATGGGGGAGACAGTGTCTCTAGAGCGGTATGGTGGTACAGAACTCGGGGAGCAGACCGGAGCACTGCTGTCGGCGCTGCAGCCCCGGCTCAGAACGACACAACAAGCGAGAAAAGCCTGCTGTTCTACTGTTGTGCTAACTGGGGCTAATGCTTCGTGCTCGGCGCCCCGGAGCTCGTTAGCTCCGTGCTACTACCACACTCCATAAGCATATAGAGCTCCACGACAGAACCAGATACACAGAGACTTGGACACATCAGGAGAGAGCTTGAAGAAACGTTCGCGAGGTAGTTGGACTCTGTGTTGCACACGGATCCTAAATGCTATTGTGGCTGGACCATCCAGCTCCGCCTTCCCGCAGGATGCTGCCATTACCTTCTCTAATGATATGCAAACCACGCTCTACTTGCCCCTCCCCTCAGACCCCTCCCTCTCGACGCCAAAACAGTGACAGAAAGTTGAAACGGAAAATCAGTGACACTGAAAAAAAACCGACATTGTAAAAAAAAAACTGTCACTGAAAAAAAAGTGACATGAAGAAAAAATCTAAAGATTGTCATTGAAAAATACAAAAAAATCCCAATAAAATAAAACAATAAGATTTTCAGATTTTAATTATTTTAATTACTTTCTTTTTTCAGTGCCAAAACTTGTTTCAAAGCCAATACAACTGTTTTGAATACAAATGTTTCAATGCCAATGTTTCCTTTTTCAGTACTGGTTTTGTTTTCGGTGCCAATTTTTTTTTGGATGCCAAATTTTAATGTCACCGTTCTGGCTCCATAACTTCCTCTCCATTCAGCAGTCAATCACAAGCAATACAATAACTTGAACTTAACTTAGGCATGTTCTTGGTTCGCTTTGGCAGGAGAGCAAAGATGAATCCACTTTTTAATCCCAAGAGTTTGAAAAACAAACTTTGTGCTCTCGACGACTCCCAGTGTTTATTCTTCCAAAAGCTCTGGGCTCCAGCAGTCTCCTCCCGAGCTCACCAGTTCCAGCAGCTGTCTGCCTGTTACCCCAACGGGGTCATCCAAAACATGTACATCTGTCCACCGGCTCAAGTCTGTTAGTCCAATTAAATGCACAGCAAACTATCAGTGCGTTTACATGACACTCAAGAAAACCGAATTACTGGGTTAGTCCGACTATGATCGGGTTTTTAAGATGCATGTATACACCTTAGTCTGACTAAAATCGGACCAGATCGGATTTCTCATAGTCGAATTAAAGCACCTAGATTATTCGATTGATAGTCGCATTACTCCTGCATGTATACGCTCCATCGGATCAGATCACATTTTATTTATTTATTTTCGGCATAAAGTGCTATTCAGGTCATCTGAAGAAAATTCCTGTATTTTTTCATATCGCAGTATATATCGCAGGGTTAAAAAAATTCCAATGTCAGTTTTTTCCAATATCTATAGCCCTAGTCTCTAGTGATGCCCTTAAGGCCCCACACCAGGGAAGATCCAGGTAATGTCAGACCTGAGAAGTTGAGCTTTTTTGGCTTCATGCGTCACTGAGCAGATTTCATAGGAATCAATGTGGCTCCACCGCCGTCTACTTGGGCTGTAAAGTTGGACATTTTAACACAGGGTCTTATAGGGTTGACTTACTTTTGAAGCCAGTATCAACTGCCCATTTTAAGATCTGCAGTTTTTGGTACATCTGTGTTGGCTTAATTTGTCGGCTTGTTGACTTTGCCTTGCCAAGTTTGATTTTCCAAATCAGTAAGTATCCATTTAACATTGTTTTGAAACATCAATATATTTCTTTGTGTCTAACGTTTTACTTTTGAGAGGTTATGGAATATCTGTAGCCAGGTTCAACACCAGACCTGCACAGTATGGTAAAATGTTTTGATTATTTTATGGTTGCAATATGATTCACGATTAGTGAATTAGAATGATCACTGCTGCATGATCATTCTCATTTTCACTGGCAAAACTACTAAAATTGTGATGATGTGACATTTGTTTTACTACAGCTGTGCACTACAGCAGGCCTACATTTCAGTATAATGCTGAGTTTGTCACACATTTATGCTTCATCAAAAAAAGTGCAGCTCCTGGATGTTGCACTTAGCCATATTTCTATTTGGTCTACATTACAATTAATTTGTGCAGACCTCACACAGTCACTCACAGGTCACAGACCACATACGTCCCCAAATAGGTTTACACTCAGTGGCTGTCCTTCCTACAGGCGACATAGGTGCTTGCCTAGGACGCCACCTAGTGAGGGGCGCCAAATATGCGGCGAGAAAAAAAATTATAATTAAAATTATAATGTCTATTTATTTTTTTAAAGTTTTTGCCATTCCTCTATCTACAACAATACTTTTATATAAGAAATAAATTAAATGTAAGTAAAAGAAATGAAGATTCTGACGTATAGCCCCTGCAGCTGTTACACGTCATGGTCACAACATGCTAGCGCCCACACTGATGCACAGTCGGTCGACAAGGTTAACGTCACAGCTACAGTCTGGAAAATGAAACGGTAAAAGCCATCAGGGGTGCAATTTCTAAAGCGCAGAGAAGAAGAGTGGGAGAAACGTGCAAAGGAGAAAGGTATGATAGTCAGGGGCGGCGCCAGAGAAATTTGATTGCAGGTGCTATGGGTGTGCTCCAACATTGACTGGGGGTGCTCCTAGAAATACAGTATGTGCACACATAAACAGTCGTGGATATGCATATATTGTTTTGCAAGTGTTCCAGACTTGTATTGCTATGCCACTGTCTGACATTCACTCAATAGAAAAGCCAAACAGATTGAGAAACAACAAGATTTCAATTACATTATTTTTTTTATTGAAAATAAATTTTGCATTTAAATAACATGCATTTTGTTTATTCTATTCCACCACTGTCAAATTGGAATCAAAGGCTTTTAAGAAATAAACTTTAAGGAAAAATCTGTCAGCCTGATCATCCTCTCTGTGGCCTCTTTGAGCAATTCCCTGGCAAGCTGTCTATCGCAAGCTCTCCACCACTGCCTTCATATACTCCTGGTTTTCTTGTACCAGTTTTGAATGCCCCTCACCAGTGACGGACTGAGAACAAAAAACGGCCATGGCATTTTCACCCAACAGCGGCCCACGGAGCGGGGGTGCACGCGCGCGATTTTGACGCACGTAAAGAACAGGCACTTTTGTTAGCCCCGGTGATAGTAAACGTAAATTCCCAGGTTATTAACAACTAAACAACGATACATAAAACACATTAATAAATCATCAGAGCCAGTCGCTCCATAATAAAAACGTGTCTTACCGTCACACAGTCATCCATATCTATCTATATGCTCTCTGAGATTTCTCTCTTTTTCTCCGCTCTCCCCTGTCGCTTGATGCCTCGATTCATTTTTTTGCTAGCTTAAACTCAGTCAACTTCCAACCTCAACTTCCAACAACCACAGTCAGACGGTCTACTCGAATCAGTCTTGAAATTCCCAGAAGGCATTGCTTCATTTGAACTTTTGCAAACAATTATTCAAATAAAAAAATGCCGGTAGATTTGTTTTATTTCAAACCATGCACGTTTTTGAATATCTGAATAAGACATTTAGCTACAAAAGAATGCAGAGTGATATAAAAGTTTGCGACTGTAGAAGGAAACCATGACTGAGATATAGACACACGAGTTATTATGAATGGCAGTCAATGGAGAGATAACAAATAATTTCTGGTCCCGTTTGAATTGTGCCATGAATTTCACATATGTTGTTTGTGGTTTTTAAAGATAATTTTCCATACAAAGATTACTACAATTTAGCGCGAAGGAGCTTGATAATGTTAGGTTTTGTGTGAGGCCGCTTGTGAACTACAGCCCTTCGCTGCTCTCGACGCGAATGATGTACGTCACCACCCGCTCTCTGGCGATCTCTCTGCACTACTTCGCCGCTTTTTTCCAAGGGGCGGATAACAGCCTAGAAAGAGGCGAACATCATTATAAGTCGGGGCATGTAGAGAGCTGCAGCCATGCCGATGGGGAGATGGTCGGTCTTGTCCACGCGAGTCGCAGGGAGCATTGTTACAAGGTTTCGGTGAGTGTTACGACTTCGCTAGCTAACGTTAACTAGCTAGCTAATTGCAAGTGCTGTAGTGTAGTGGCTAACTTAAGCTCTCGATAAGAGAGTTAGCAAAGTTACCAATTCCTTTAGCGTCTGTTATACCCAGCAGAACATGCAAGTACTAATATATCCAAACCCAGTCTGAATCATCTCACATGTTTTGCTAACCAGCTAACTGCCGTGGCTCTAGTAGCTAAATGAAGCTCCAGATACGAGTATGCATCAAACGCCCTCGTCATGGTCAGTGTGTTATCATTTCCTAGTAGTGAGTGGTGTTAGTCCTATATTCTTCCATATGCGTTTTGTTTTCCTTTTCCCCTTAGAGTCGTGCCAGGACAGTGAAGACATGACCCTCATCGTGAGCTTCAGCATGGTCCCTTCAAGCGGTGTGCCTGAAGATGGCTCTGAGGAGTATCGTTTTCTCACTCTTCTGGAGACGTCCGGAGCAAACATCTCATAAGATGGACATATCATGTGCGACATGTACAAGACACTGTTTTGCCAGTCTTTTGTACACTGCAAAAGACACTACACTACACTGTAATTATATCTATGCAATTAGGCTTAATATCATAGTGTAGCCATTGAAACATCAGGTAAGATTTTTACAATTGAGTGTCTGTGGTGATAACATATTAAATCACACTCACAGCCCATACAATTTATCTGACATGAATATTGAACTTGAGGATTTGAATAAAGTCTAAGTTATAAACACTAATGCAGGTAATGCAGGTAATGCAGGTAATCTATAAGAAAAGATTAGGATGAAGATTTTATCCTGTGGGTAATGGGGGCGGGACTAGATAAGCTTTAGCTTCTCCTGCTTTTCCCTTTCGGCCATGTGTATTGTATTATTGAACAATGATGAAATGTGATGATGATGAATTGACATGCCCGAAATAAACAACATAAATAAATGACTGTCATCTTTCACATTGGGAATAAAGTAAGCTTGCTCTCTGTTAAAGGCTGTGTCTGATTGTTTTTAAACACAAACATTGTTTTTGACTCAAAGAAACACAGCTCAAGGTCATAACTACAGTCAACTGAATTTATTTGAAATGGTATACAAATCCTAGGCGCTGAGTTGCAAGCAGGACACACAAGAACAGGATATGATGGTGCTGAGCAGAGAAGAATATAGAAAACATAAACTTGTGATAAAAATGGAATTGATGCTCACTTAAACTCACTTAACAAGCTACACTGTTACATTTTTGGTGTGTAAACGTTCATGTGAGGTCTGATTGGTGCTTAAATAATTAATTGCATTAATAATGCCGTAATGAAAAGTCACGACATATGCACAAGGCACCATCCCACATATTGCGTGTAATATGATTGACATGGGGTGGTGCATTGTGCACAATTTGAGTGACTGGGAGACTTGTGGACATGTTTGTGGTTGTTAAGTGCTTAATTTGGTCACTGGTAAGTTGTAGATACTGCTGTGTATGCTGACATTGCTGTGATGCAGTAGAATTAATAAAACACTTGACCTGAAAATTCCTGTGTCCATCAGTCCTGGTTGGGGGCTTTAGCTGTTCCTGCAAAAAGAGAGAAAGGGAACAAAGCAGAATATGATTTCTTTTAAAGTCTGATGAAGGATGAGTAAATCCCTTTTATTAATTCTTTAAAGACTGATTCAGACACGGTTGCAGTAATCATTTGTGTATTAGTGTTATTGGTCTAATTCTAGGCAAAAAACAATCCAGGAGAATTTCATGCAAGGCTGGCTGCTGGTCCCCTTTCGACTCTCTCTGATCTGTCTGATTTTGTATTTAAATTTACAAGATTACAAGAGTGGATTAAAAAGTAAATGTTATCATTATATGTTTCTCACTACCTTCATCACAACTCTGAAGCCAAATTACTCTTACACAGTCAGATGAAACGTATGGCTATCAGAGTATATGCACCCTTTGGAATTGTGTGGTTTTCTGCACTGATTGGTCATAAAAATGTGACCTGTGGATAGCTGATTGTCACCAGGAGCACTGGCTTGAGGGTTTTCAATGAATACAGTTTAAGCGGGACAATTTTTTCTTGCGCTAATAACATGTCACACTGTATGAGCAGTCATGCATAAAACATCTGCACCATCATACATGCAGAAATTCACACTATTCCAGAAGGTTCACTCTTTTTCTTTCAACTGCGTAAAATAATGATAAGGATAAGGATGAACTGAAACTATGAAAATCAAGGCTAAACTTAATGTTAAAGTTAGCGTTAGCTTACGTCAATTGTTAGCTGCTAGCTGAGTAGCAGCTAAGTTATCTTTGCTAAATTCGCATATAAAAATCTCCTACCTGATCAATTTGAGCCAGCGATTCTTCACATCTGAATGAATCCGAAAGAAACAACAGCCGTTCCTACTCGAATAAGGACTGGTACAAAACACACCAGCATCTTGAAATACAGGGACCTTGACTGAGCCACTTGACAGCGGAGGGAAAAGTTGATGACGTGACGTCACATACGCGACATGTAGTCTTTCTCATCGTTTTTTCTCTACAGCCTTTAACTGAACAATTGCACAATAAACTGTCAAACTCTTGACGTGAAAAAATATCATTTAAACCCACAAACAACATTTGTGTAATCCAAGGCATATAACGACTGGGACCAGAAAATAATTACTTTCTGTCCATTCAATCCCATGTATATTTTACGATCCCAGAGGTCCCATAGGGTCCACCGGATGGGGCGGGACTTCGCCACTCTATGGCATTTGCCCACATTGCCCAATGGCCAGTCCGTCCCTGGTTGCCACCTATTGGTCTGGACATGGAACAACAGTCGATTATAAGCAAGAGAAAAAACAAACTGTAATAGCTGCGCAGCGTCCGGCGGCCGTCCTGCTGCACCGGCCGTTCTGGTATTCTCCAGATGGCCAGTCCGCCCCTGCCCCTCACCCAACAACCATCCTGCTTCCTCTGTTTAAACTCACACCATGCCTGCATTGAATATTTATGTGCAGCACTTACGTTATGGGCTTTGAAAGACTCCTGTGCTTTACACCAATTCTGGAAACCAGACGCAGTTAAAGCAGGCTCGGAACAAAATCCACAAGCCGCCTGGATAAAGTGTCGGCAAGAGAAGCAAAAGGCTGCGTCCGTAGTAACTGAATACCCCATCCAGCCATATTGTTCATACCATGCATGATTGAAACTCCTTCGCTGAGTACCAAATGTCTGTTTTGGGAAATTGCGCAAAGGGCATCGTGGTTCTTCATCCGGATTTTGGCTGAGATGTCCACAAGCTGTGCTTGGCGTGCTTTCAGCATCAGCAGGCGTGAGCTCCCTGGCCCCGGGCATTAGCTCCCCGGGCGCAGGGCTGGGACCAGCGCTTGAGGCGGTCGCGGTAGACTCCCCATCCGACTCTGAGGTAACGTTACTGTTGCTGCCCGATTCCATAACAGTATCTTTCTCCACATCAGTAACTGCGGGCGCGGCAACGTTAACTGGTTCTTCCAAGCGAGGGGGGCGAGCAGTAGGGCCATCTGATTCTGATATCACGGTGCAGTCGGATTCCACTAAGTTGTTGTTGTCGAGAGGCTGGTCCGGTATGTTGTCAGTATTCCCCCCGGGGACACTTTTTGGCGAGCTAGTCCAAATTTATTTATTCGGGATGAGGAAACGCTTCATTTTGCAGCCGATAAATCAAGCTATAGCTACAGCCAAACATCATTCATAGTCATACAATGATGCAATGATGATGTAGCCGACGCAAATACGTGACACCTTACACTTCACCTTTGACCTCACGTTAAAATCAATAAATACATTTTGTAAACATAATTAATCAAGGACATTTTCAGACAGAAATTAATTAGATACAAAGCGCATGAGATGTCTTAAAATATATTTACTTAATTTTTATTGGATTTCGTGGGGGTGCTGTGAGGGTGCTATGCCACCACTAGGGGGAGCTGAAGCACTGGCAAGCCCCTCCTTGGCACGCCCCTGATGATAGTTTGATTATATATTTTCTAAATTCACTGATCTTAAGATAGATAGATAGATAGATAGATAGATAGATAGATAGATAGATAGATAGATAGATAGATAGATAGAATTACTTTAATGTTCCCAGACAGGGAAATTATTTTTTTAATAATAATAATAATAATAGTAATAATAATAATCATGCTAGCTAGCAGTAGCATCATGACATTTTACTAGTAAGCTAATGTTAACTAGCAATGAGGGTGTTTTATTTTTTCCTTTTTGTATATTTATTATTAAACATGTTTATTCATTTGCACATATTATATTGTTTGGATTATCATTGTTTAAGTAAATGATCAATTCTTTGGACATTGTCTTTGGTCTTTTCTCGTGTGGATGGGGCGCTATCAGTAAAGCTCGCCTAGGGCACCAAATGGTCTAGGCCTGCCCCTGTTTACACTGTACCTTCTTCATTCATGCTCCAGCTGCCATAGTCCAGGTCTGATGTGTAGCCACAGGTGCCCAGCTCAAAGTTGCAGGACCCGGGCAGCAGCTGCTCCTGCGCACTGACGAATCCGCACAGCACTAGAACTGCGAGAAGAAAAGAGCAGCGTTCATACTCTGAATGTTTTAGATTGTTGTTACCTAAACTAAACACAACTAACAAGAAGAACACCAAAGTTAGAAGAACTCATCTGTGGCACACGTAGAAACTGTAGAAAGCATTCAGCTTCCAGGGGGAAAGACTTTACCGAGGAGAGAGAGGCAGGCGACGCCCATCGTCTCCGCCGTCGCACACAGTCTGAAGGATTGTCCTCTATAGAGTCCTGATTGTCTCCAGTCCGAAAGAACTACAGCACCAGCTGCTCGTCGAAATTGTCACCGTCAGTGGTTGTCCTCCACACAGTGTAAGGATATGAGCAGCAGAGACTGAGGGTTTATCCGGGTGGATGAATGGATGTCCCGGGGGCGGGGGGAGAGGCAGCGGTCCAGGTCGCAGCGCCTCTCCGCCTACCTCTGCTGCCGTGTCTTGACACAAAATTAGATGTTTATTTATACATCTCACAAGAGAATAATTTAAGTACATCAATAATATTTCTGCCCCCATGGGTCTCTCTCTATCGAAACAAAACATGATGTCTGCTGATTGATCTGCAGAGGTCACCTCATGAACTGTAATGTTGACTGCGACTGGAAGGGGAAATTAAACCTGTTATCACATGACCAAGTTTCATATAGACATGACAACTGGACAGATACAGTACTTCAGGGCCATTTAATAAAAAGGGTTAAGTTGATGAACATGAGTCACATCCACCAATATTGCAAAACATCAGCAGTCTCACAGCACTATGCAAATCAATAGAACTGTGTTCACGTGGGTTCACCCTTCACTACATCCCTATGTATTCCCTTTATTTCCTGTTTGAAAAACAGAGTGATTTTTCCAGGGGATGAAACATCTCATCTGAAATATATTTCAGCCCTGCAGGATATACCAAAAGCTCAGAACTCCTCAGCTGCCGCGTGTGGAAACATATTACACATCTGGTCATGGTTATATTCAAAAACATCACATCCCAATGCAAATACAGCAAGTCTGCTTCTGCTTACTAAACAAAGTATGTGTTACTTTGAGAAAGTGAAGAGGCTGCACCTCCATTCTAAGCAGTCCTTAATAGTTCTTCTTTTAGTTTAACCTCTAAGGTGATATGTCTCTGTCCCAACAAAGGACGGGTAACAGGAAACAGATATTTTTGATTGTGAGCAGGGACATGTTCATATTGAGGGGCTACTGCTTGTATTTATGCAGCCAGGACAGCACAAAATAAAACAATCATTATATTAATTTCCTCTAGAGGAGCAGCTCAACCAACGAGGGGAAATGGCAGTGAATCATTTGGTGCCCGAGGCAAGATTTTAGCCGGTGCCCCCTTGCATCAAAGTCAATTTCACAATCAATTTTCACATACTCACACAGAAACTGCATGCATGTATTCAAGATTGTATTTCTTTTAAGTCAAAAATATCTCAAAAACTGAAGAAAGAAGCAAGTGATAAAAATACAATATAAATAAGGCATTGTGCAAACATTATCTCTCAGCCTCAGAGTGCCATCTCTCGCTTATCTAATATCAGCTGCTTTGCGAAATGACCTCCAACTCCTTCCATGTTGCCATGTGGGTATTGTGCTCCCGGCTATCCTCATGAACCTTCAGCAAGTGGCTTGCATTTTTCCAGTCCTTTAGTCCTTCCTTATTAAGTCTGTATGCTTTTGGAGAAAACATTTAACAGCAGAAACAGTGCAAGCTATCATTCTTGTTTCAGTACATCAGCCAGCTTCTTTTGATTTTTTCCCCCACTGATTAGGACTCTGTTACAAAAGTCATGTTGACACTCTCCCATCTTTGTTTTGAATGAATAAATATGAATGAATGAATGAATGAATGAATGAATAGATTTATTTCGGTTACAATATAAAATACTTAAATTATGTGCAATCAATTTCTCACAAAAATTTTTTTTACAAGCTCTGTAACCGAAAAAGGAATAGGCTGAAGCCAAGGCTTATTTTTGCCTATCCTGTTCAATCCATTAAATAACCCAAAATATCAATAATACAAAGAGAAAGAAAAAACAAACAAAAAACAAAACATAACAAAATTTACTAAATTTACTAAATTCTTACTTCTTAATCATTTCACATTTGAGTTATTTTACATTGTAATCCTTAATTATTTTACCTTTCAATGTTTTTTTGAAACTCAACAGTGATCTACACAATTTCAGTTCATCACTAAGTCCATTCCATAATTTAACTCCCAAAAATGAAACACATCTATATTTAACATTAGTTCTCACTTTACATATTTCAAAGACACACAACCCTCTTAAATTATAGTTTTTTTCTCTCAATTTAAAAAAATGTTGAATACAGGTGGGAAGACTTTTATTCCTTGCTCGAAATAATATTTCTAATGTTTTTATATGTACAATGTCTAAGAATTTTAAGATACCAGAATTTATAAATAATTTATTAGTGGTTTCGCGATAGGAAGCTTTATTAATTATTCTGATAACTCTTTTCTGGAGTTTAATTATAGGGTCTATGTATGTCCTGCATGCATTTCCCCAAACCTCAACACAATATGACATATATGGCATTATAAGTGAGAAATATAATATACGCAGACATTTATTGTTCAACAAATCCCCTACTTTGTAAATAATACCAATAGATTTAGCTAATTTCTTTTTAATATATTCTATATGTGGCTTCCAACTGAATTTATGATCTAAAATTACTCCCAAGAATTTAATCTCATATACTCTTTCAATTTTTACTCCATTCAGGAATAATTTAATTTCACAATTTGCCCTAACACCACCAAACACCATAAATTTTGTTTTATTTTCATTTAATGATAACTTATTAATATCAAACCATTCTTTTAACATGATCAGCTCCTTTTCTACTGTTGACAACAATTCTTTAATATCTGCTCCTGAACAAAATAAATTTGTATCATCCGCAAATGTAATGAATTTCAACTTATTAAATACTGTACAAATATCATTCAAATAAAGTATAAATAACTTAGGTCCCAATAATGAACCCTGTGGTACACCACAAGTTACTTTTCCAAAATGTGACACAGTATTATTAATTTTTACATACTGAAACCTATTATTCAAATAACTTCTTATCCAATTTTGTGTAACACCTCTTATTCCATAACATTCCAATTTCTGCAGTAGTAAGGAATGATTAATTGTATCAAACGCTTTACGTAAATCAACAAAAACACCTACAGCATATTGTTTCTTATCTATAGCCGTGGCTATATTTTCTACAAACTCCATCACTGCTAAGGATGTTGATCGGTTGCTTCTAAACCCATATTGATGGTCACTCAGTAACTCATATTTCTCCATAAAATTATCCAATCTGTTTACAAACAATTTTTCGAGTATTTTTGAAAACTGAGGTAGTAAAGACACAGGTCTGTAATTTGATATAATATGTTTGTCACCATTTTTATAAATTGGGACCACCTTAGCCATTTTCATCATATCAGGAAAAATACCTGTTTGAAAAGATTTATTACATATATAAGTAAGTGGTTTGAGAACAGAATCCATTACTTCCTTTACAAGCGACATATCAATAGTATTATCATCTGTGGATTTTTTACTCTTAAACTTCCGTACCACCTCTAATACATCACTCTCACAAACTCCACCAAGAAACATTGAGTTGTTATTGTTGAATGCAAAATCATAATTGTGGTCTACATCACTAATTTCCCTTGCTAAATTTGGGCCTACATTAACAAAAAAAAATCATTAAACTCATTAGCAATTTCCTCTGGATTTTCAATAATTGAATTGTCATTATTTAAAAACTATGTTGGAAAATCATTTTTACTACAGTTTTTTATCAAACCATTGAGCACCCTCCAGGTACCCTTAATGTTATTTTTGTGTTTTTGCAGCAAATGATCAAAATAGTCTTTTTTGGGCAGTCTCATAATAGATGTCAATTTGTTTTTATATTTTTTGTACTTGTCCTCCTTTTCCTTTGTTATATATGTGATAAATTCCCTATAGAGCCTATTTTTCTTTTTCCAACCCTTCTGTAAACCATGGTTTTCTCTTTTTTGGATTTTGTCTATACTCTTTCAATGGACAATGGTGATCATAATATAACAAAAATGTATCTAAAAATGCATTATATGATTGATTAGTATTGTCTACATAAACTTCTTGCCAGTCATGATTCACAAGATCTGCCTCTTGTGTTTTTATTAACTAAGTTACTAGTCTGTGTATTTGTTCCTACTTTTAACCTTTTGTTCATTTCTGACACAACAAAAACAGGCAAATGATCACTCACATCAGTCACTAATAATCCACTAACTATTTCAACATCAGTTACATTTGTAAAAATATTATCAATCAATGTTGCAGCATCTTTAGTTATTCTGCTAGGTTTTACGATTAACGGATGTAAACTCAAACTAAACATAATATTAACAAACTCTTCGGTTTTCATATGATCATTAGATTTCAGCAGATCAATATTGAAGTCACCACAAACCAGAATAGTCTTATCATTATGTTTTTCATATAATTCAGAAATCTTCTCATTAAATTGATCAATACTTGATCCCGGTGTTCTATAAATGCAACTGATTAATATATTTTTAGATCTTTCAACCTCAATTTCAATGGTTATACATTCCATCACATTGTCAATAACAATGGTCATATCCCCAATAACTTTGCATTCAAAGGCAGTCATCACAAACAGGGCAACCCCCCCTCCCATTTTATTATTCCTATTTTGCCAAAACATTTCATAACCCTCTAATCCATCTTGTAAATTTTTTTCATCGCTCAACCAAGTCTCTGAAATTGCTATTATACTAAACTTTTGTTGAAGCTGTTGAAGGTAATCTTTAATTTTGGAGAAGTTACTGTAGAGACTCCTACTATTAAAATGAATCACTGAAAACCCCTCCATCTTCATACTGGAATTAAATTCATCTTCAGAATAATATTCACAGTTCATCTCAATGTTCTGATAGAAGTGGATCTCTGGATCCATGTCATTTTCCAACTCATAGAGCTTGTGATCTTTAAAGTCAAAAAACTTAAAATCTGTGTGTTCACACATTTTTACCATATTTTATCACTCACAAGCAGTATTTCACCATATGCCTGTTTTCCATGACACAAAATAAATGTTAGACATTTCCCCACTATGCCACCTCTCTACCATGTGATCCATTATTTTCATTTGTATCGTTCAAGCTCATCAATGTCTCTTATGGCTATCACTTTAGCCTGTTCTGGTGTTCCATTTAGTCGTATCATTATTCTGCAGTTCCTTGTCCAAGTGTCTTGAATCCGCTTTTCCCTTTTCAGGATTCTAGCTTGTCTTGCAATTTCCCCATTTCTCTTTGTCAGACGCTCATTCACATATACCCCTGTGCCCTTCAAATGTTTTGACTGCTTTAGCACCTCATTTTTGTATTTTCTACTCACAAATCGAATGATGATGTTGGGCCTGTTGGGCCTGTTGAGCCTGTTGTCCCGTCTTTGGGGTATAGTGTGGCAAGCAGCTATATCATGACCGTCTATAGGAATGTCTTTGTTGTTGAAGAAGTTGATGACTTGCTGCTCAAGTGTTTGTAGTTCACCTCTTGGTGCATCCTCACCCTCCTTGTCCCCTGCTGTAATCCGTGCATAGGTACGGTGGGTTGTCTCAAGTCCAGATATCACAAGGTCTTCCATCCTTGTGTACTGCTCCAAATCATCTACTCTTCTTTCAAGCTCTTCAATTTTCTTGTCTTTTTCTTTGATCACAGCCTTCAGTTGTTTCACTTCTTCAATTAATTCCAGTAGGCCCATCTGTTGCTTTGCCACCTTACTTAGCTCCTCTGACATGAAGTTCAAAGATTTTTTAACCTCCTCCATGTCTTCTCCTAGTTTCTTTGTAGCCATGTCTTTAGCTGATTAAGACAGTACTTGGGAAGGTAGAGCAGACCCAGGTAGTCCAATGTTGCTGGTATGTTAACAACACTGCGGCCTGCTACCAAACGCGGCCTTCCACCAAAATATCCAAAAAACCTCAAAAATGGCATGAAAAAAATGACAGTTCATCACATTGACGTTACTGTACCTGTATCTTCTTCACGTCTTCCTCTTCTTTTCTTCTTTTCCTTCAGTGGGCGCCGGATGGTTTCAGTCTTTTGGACATTGTTATTCCGCTACAGTATCAATAATTCTCTCTATTGGTCTTGGGGTCTCGGTCCGGTCAGATTTAGGCCCCCCGTGGATGATGGCGCCCCTAGCATTTGCCTATACTGCCTATATGTACGGCCCTGTGATTTCCGCGATCACGGAATCGCGGAATTGGCCGATTAAACCAGAATCTACCTTTTAATTCGGAATATTGCGGAATTTGACATAATTTCACTGAAATGCTGTTTTCATGTGGAAGAGGAATGTATGTCTGGGGAAAACTGCACGGAGGGAAGCAAATCTGGGTGGCACAACAAGTCGCTGCCGCCCCCCTCCCCACAGATTGAGCTCCACCATCAAAGCATTGTAAGCATGGCGAAGTGGCTGCCCACGGCTCCGTCTTCGTCTGCGAAAAAAATTGAGAAACTTGACATTTACCCCTCAGTACAGAGCCGAGCAGTTCCCGAACGACTTTTATGTGTCAGGTGAACTGTTGTTTTGCAAAGAAGCAGACCTGAGAAATCATAATTAAAGGCATAATGCGTGAGAGTTAGCCACCTGTCCAATTCATATTATCGGCATATAATACCAGAGTGACTGCTAACTGCTGCTAATAGTAGCTGCTGTTAGCTAGTTAGCCCCGTTAGCCACAGCCCTCTTAGCTGACTCTGCCTGGGCTGGGAACCCAGAGGACAGCTGGAGGGTTGGTGTTTTCACTGCTAGCTGGTTAGTATGCTAAGTTGACATAACGTTACGAGTATAATTTCTTATTTTGTTGGTCATCTTTGCTAATTTTTTTTAATATATACAACTTAAATTTTCAGAACAATTTTGGTATGCAAACATTTCCTGAATCTGCCTGATAGCTGACCATGTTTTTATTCAATGAAACCCAAATGAAACACATAAAAACCAAAATATACTACTGTATGAAGACATGATGAAGTCAAAATGTTTTTGATGCACTTTACTGTACTGTACGGTACAGTATTGAGGAAATATGTTTGTCACCTCAATTAATTTAAGGTAATTTCTATTTATTTTGTGTATATTTTACTCATTTACATTAAAAACACACTGTTTTTGGTAGTATAATAAGAGTAAAAGGTAAAAAAACTCGGGACTCCCAAAAATTATAACAGAAAAAATGGAATTCCCAAAAATTAAAACGGAAAAAACGGAATTTGGGAAAAAATAAAACAGATTTTATAGGGCCCTATATATGCCCAGGGCCGGCTCTGCAAAAAACTTTTTTGAAAAAGAAACCTCAGAAAAATCAACAGAGATGGGATCTCATGATCCAGTTCAAAGAGATGCAGTGTGTACAGAATAGATCAAAATAAAAATAATAAATTACAATATGGAAAATCAGGAGGACAATTTTAAAGACAGGTTGTTAACATAAAGATAATGAAGATTGTGGTGATGCTGATCTGGAACAAGAACTTCCATGGAGACTGTGAAAGAGGACACTCACAAAACACAAGCACATCATTGACACAGAGGGAGAAGAGACAAGGACACCATTCATACAAGGGGAGAGAGAAACGAGAGGTGAGTCAGTCAAACATTCAGATAAAAAATTTGCAAAATTTGTTTTGGATTGTTCAACAGGAAAAAGTCCTACAGGTCAGCGGATCATGAGAATTATTTCCTCACTGAATCTTGTCGGTCCTTCATTATAGATAGAAGTACAAGCAGGACCAGAAGTGCAACATACTTGAACCTTTCAATCAAATGAGCTTAATGCATTTAAGCTTAAGATTTATAGACTGGGCTGTAAATTCAGAATCATGTGACCCTGTAGGCATTTTTGAGGAAAAGTGGGCAACCAGCATTTTTTGAAAGTTCAAGGTGTCCCAAACAAGAATCCACCGGTTGCCCTTCAAATAAGGCCCCTGGTTTTCTATATTTCCTCCTCCAAGTTAACCCCCCTCCCCATGGTAAATTGGATGTTAGATGTATTTTTTTTCCACAAATTCCGCCTAAGTTATTTTGTTTGTTTGACCCCTGTGGTACCTAGGAACACCAGAGACACAAAATACAAATACTGCAATACTGACTTGCCTATGGAGTTTCAGAAAATGTATAACATCACCATATTATTACAATCTGGGGGATTACTATGAGCCTGTAACCTGACTAGGGAGTTACTACAGACAAGAGGCCAACACGCATGCTGACAGCTTTCAATACTTTGTTGGTATCCATCTACTCTGGTAAGGTAACTAACACTTACTTTTGATTTGATGAATATGTTTATGTAAATCAATGAAGTTATTTGAAATCAATGAATTCCATAGATTAAAGATAGCTAGCAAGATTATCCATAGATTTTAGCTATTTTCTACTTGCTAGCTAGCTATTGTTAGTTCTTGGAATTCATTGATTTCATTACCAGGCTGTAGCTTACTTATCACCTACCTAACCCAAGTTCATTCAACTTTATTTATCTTCATTAAATGATCTTTGTGTTTATTGTTTGAAATATAAGTCAATGATGTAATGCTGAAAAGTCCATAGATTTTAAGCTAACTATAGCCCAGCTAGCAGGCTATACTCGTGAGCATGTGGCAGTGGTAGTTATTAATAGGTAGTAATAATAACTATTAATTAGTTATGAGTCCTACTAGTTCCATTCCAGAATTGCTTGAGATTTTAAGTCAGGGATGGGCAACTGGCGGCCGCGGGCCGCATGTGGCCCTCGTCCTCACTCAGTGCGGCCCACGAGTCAATGTCCAAATATCAATAATTCACAGTGTCGACGGAAGGAACATTATGTAAACAATTTACGTTGATGAGAGAGATAGGGCTACTTCTCCGCCCCGGATCACACTCCCCATACCTCCAACCTTTTAATTCATAGAGGCGCGTTCATGGAGTGATAATTCCGGAGCACACTACAAGGATGAGCTCCGACTCCGACTGCCCGTCCACCTGGACGCTGCATACCTCGATCACGTGCACGGCCAGAGTTTACCCTACACACAGTTCTCCTGTTTCCCTTTCACAGACTCCTCAGCGTGTGTGATCACTTCTTCGAGCCAGCATTCATCCGCAAAAGGAGATGCCTCGAGTGCGCTGCGTAAACGAAGGCCAGCGTGGCTCAGGAAGCACGTGCCGCAGGAGCTGGAAGACAATCGACACAGCAAGGTGGAGACACTGCGGGTGGGATGGAGGTGTCACTCACCAAGTGTCTCCACCTTGTTGATTCGTTTGTCTTCCAGATCCTGCGGCAGGTGCTTTCTGAGCCACGTGCGGCCTTCATTTACGCAGTGCACTCGGTGCCGCTCCTTTTGCGGTTGAACGCAGGCTCGAAGGAGTAATCACACGCCGAGGAGTCTGTGAGAGGCGAAAGAGGAGAGCCGTGTGTAGGATAAACTCTGGCTGTGCACGTGATCGAGGTGTGTGGCGTCCAGGTGGACCGGCAGTCGGAGTCCGAGCTTCCGTGTTGAAGCAATTCCCAATTCCTTTGCTGAGCAATGGTCTGGTTGGCTGGAGAGCCTCCAAAAGGTGGCTGAATTCAAAGTGGACCACTGTATTAAACCCAGGGACTTTGGAGATCCTGTTACAGCACAGCTTCACTACTTTATGTAAGACTAAGAGAAGGATCACAAAGTGCATGTTGCATTTCTCTTGGGAAAAGCCAGAGTTGCTCCTCTGAAGCAGACTACAATTCCTCGATTGGAGCTCACGGCTGCAGTTCTTGCTGTTCGAGTGGATAAAATGCTACAGAAAGAGCTGCAACTTGGAGAGGTCTGTCTGGACTGACAGCACAACAGTCCTTAAATACATCTGTAATGAAAACAGGAGATTTCATACCTTTGTGGCATCAGAACCTCTGTTATCAGGGAAGCAGATGTTGATCAGTGGAGATATGTGGGCACTAAGGAAAACCCAGCAGATGAAGCATCAAGAGGAAGGAAAGCTGAGGATTTCCTGGGTGGCAGGAGATGGATAAATGGACCTCAGTTTCTCTATAGGTCAAAGGAGGAGTGGCCTAAACTGGATGTGGATCTTGGTGTGATTCCTGCGGATGACCCAGAGGTCAAGTAGGACTTAATAGTGAACGCTGTTGTCAAGGATGTGGAAAATGCCACTGACTACCTCATGTGTTATTTTTCATCTTGGATGAAGTTAAAAACATCTGCAGTGTGGTTTCTGAAGGTCAAGGAAAGTCTGATGTTATTGGGACAGAAGAGAAAGGGGTTTTGTGCTTCTGCAGGCCTTGGATAGAACAATCTCCAGATTCAAGAACAGGAAGTGGAAAGGAACATTTGTATCTTTACGGACACACTCAAAGGACAAAATCTAACTTCTGAAGATCTTGCTAAGGCGGAGCAGTCAATTATTCAATATGTGCAAAAACACAAGTTCGGAAGCGAAATTGCCTCACTGAAGGATGGCTGCAAAAACATTCCCAAAGACAGTCTACTGTACAAACTGGACCCGGTAATGGATGGTGAAATCCTCCGGGTGGGCGGTCGATTGAGTAAAGCAGCAATGCCAACAGAATCCAAACATCCAGTCATCTTGTCCAAAGACCTGCACATATCCACGCTAATTCTGCGCCATATTCATCAGCAACTGGGGCATACAGGAAGAAATCACATGCTGTCCAGATTACGGCAGAAGTGCTGGATAATTAGTGCAAACTCTGCGGCCAAGAAGGTAATATCGGCCTGTGTTGTCGACGCAACAGAGGAAAGCCTGGTGAACAGAAGATGGCAGACTTGCCTGAGGAGAGAGTGTTGCCTGACAAAGCACCTTTCACTGATGTTGGAGTTGACTATTTTGGCCCTATTGATGCTAAAAGAGGCAGAAGTCATCTTAAAATGTATGGAGTACTTTTCACCTGTTTGACCAGTCGGGCTGTACACTTGGAAGTTGCATAGACACTTAATGCTGACTCCTGTGTAAATGCAGCTCGGAGGTTTATCTGTAGACGAGGACCAGTCTCATCTATCAGGTCTGATAACGGCACAAATTTTGTTGGAGCCAATCGGGAGCTGAAAGAAAGTCTAGCTGATTTAAATCATGGCAAAATTTAAAGAGCTTTGGTCAAGGGTGGCATAAATTGGAGCTTTAACATACCAGCAGCTTCCCATCAGGGTGGTGTTTGGGAGCGTCTGATTCGTTCAGTGAAGAGTGTTCTCACTAAGTTCTGAAACAGCAAATTCTGGATGATGAAGGGCTCCAAACCATTTTCTGTGAGGTTGAGGCAATTCTAAATGACAGACCCATTGCAAAGGTCTCAGATGACCCGAATGACCTTGAAGTGCTCACACCAAATCACATTCTAATGTTGAAGGGGAAACCAATCATGCCACCAGGACTTTTTGACCAAAGTGATCTATACGCCAGGAAAACGTGGAAGCAAATACAGTACATGGCTCAACTCTTTTGGAAAAGGTGGACTTCTGAGTACTTACACAATTGGACAAAGCCAAGAAGAAGCCTCACTCCTGGAGACATTGTCCTTGTTGTGGATGCCAAGAGGATCTTGGACAATGGGGAAAGTTTTGGATGCCAGACCAGATGCAAAGGGCCTGGTTCGCTCGGTGTGACTTAAAAAAAGGACCAGCATTCTGGAGAGGCCTGTGACAAAGCTTTGTCTGTTGCTGGAAGCAGCAGTCTAGCATCATGGACTGATCGTCATCTCTTTCTCTCTTTGTCTATCTCTCTTTCTTTATTAATCTTTCTATCTTCTTTCTTTTTATTCATTGTAGGTTCAACTATAACTATAACTATAGAGGGCTGCTGTGTTCATAGTTCTTATTGTGGAAATAGCTCCTCTCTTGGCAATGTAGTGGTAATTATGATATAGGCACAATTAGGGGCCGGTCTGTTGGAGCTATTTTCTTATTTGTTTGTTATTGATAATGTTTGATTAGTATAATTTTGTTTTGATTCAATTCATGACATTATTTTTTATTACTAGTAATTTGAGGTAAATATTATTCTTTTGTCTAGCTTATTTTGTTTTTTTGTTTTTGTTTCTGCTTTGTAAATTGGGTAGCACTGGGCACTAGAGATTATATAAGGATGAATGCAGGTGGAGGACCAGAATGCACCTGGGTGGGCACATGGTTTTTTACCAGTGCAAGAGAGGCACGCAGGAAACAAAATTTGTTTGTTTTACTGTTTTGCTTGCTTGTTTTTGGAAAAAATAAATCATGAAGAAGAAAATAAGAGCTTTGACTGGACATTATGACTTGCCTGCATATGATTGACCCCCATGGTGCCAAAGTGGTCCTTTTTGATTTTGATAAGTTTTAGTTAAGTTTATTTTTTGACAAACGGCCACTACAATCATTACAATTCATATTTGTAATTAGTTACCATGTTCAGTAAATTTTACTGATTAATTTAAAGGATGAAAAATGTCTACCTGGCCTTTGATTATTATTGCATTAGTATAAGTAATAATATCATTACATCTATACAATTGGTGTGGGGTTTTTTTACGTAATGCTGGTCCAGAGAATGAATGGAGGTGAATGGGCCTGAGCTGGTTACTATTATTATAAGGCTCACAATAACCTCTCACAAAGAAATAGTATGGGTATATCATACATTTCCTGAATCCTCAAAGTCCATTTAGTATTGAAATTGTTGGCTTTTGGGTCCATGATATCCCTTGATCTCACAGGGATAAAAGAAGCTATATAGTTTAGGCGAAAATTGTTGGAAAATGTGTGTAATTTATGGTTTAAAAAGGTCATGTGACCTCTGTGTTTGTCATAAAGATACAACCACGGGCTTAAATGAAAGGCTAGAAGGTCCCCTTTACCATGATGCCAAACAATCATATATAGAATATTAACAAATAGGAAATTGATAGCCATTTCTAACTTTGGGCGATTAATCAATAATTATGCTAATTAATCAATAATTATGGCTAAACGGTAACTTTTACAGCTGGGCAACCGGCAGAAATGGATTCTGCACTAAAAAATCATACAGAAACAATGCTTAAAGTGCTTTTCCTCAAAAATGCCTACCATGTTGTTTTCTAAGGGACTTTTTCAATTTTCGGTCCTGACTATTAGTAGAGTTACTTTTTTTAGCTTATTGAAACTATAAATATGGTACGTCTCTTTTGAATTGTGGTCACTTGTTGATATACCGTTGTATTTTCTCTGTACAAAATTACTGCCGCTGGACAAGCCCACAGACCCATGGTCTGAAAATGGCATGGTTCACATTCCTCACACCAAAGCGACTTGAGCGACCGCAGCGACCGGCTGCCATTCATTTTCAATGTACGCTAGCGACGAGGAGCGACCGGAGTGACCGGTGGCGTGAGCGACGCGATGTCAGCGATTTCAGCGACGTGATGCGAACAACGAAAGTTGACTGACTCTCAACTTTATGCAAATGAGCAGCGGCGCGACCACGGCGACAGCCAATTGGGGGCTGATCTGGATGGTTTCCATCACAAATATGCCGATGCTACACAAAGAAGGCTGCCCAAAGTGCAATCCATGGTGAAAGAGGGAACCGATGTAATGATGGATTATTACATAGGCCTATGCCTGCGCCTTGAAAGACCCGCCCCTTCGGTCGCTTTGGTCGCTTCAGTAGCTGCAGTCGCTGCCACACAGGCGACTGCAGCCACACAGGCGACTGCAGCCACGCGATGTGAGCAACCAGAGTGACCACAGGCGATTTTATCGCTTTTGGTGTGAATGTGTAACAGATAGAAAAGGGAAACAAAACATTCTGGTGTTTTATTTTATTTTATTATTATTAATTTCACCAAAATCCTTCCCATGATGTGTTTCAGTTCCCTTTTACTTGAAATGTGGATTGTTCAAATGTTTGTGCTTTTATTTTCTTATGTCCCTTATTTTTTACAAACATGAGCTTTTATTTTGAAAGTTTGCGGATATATCGTGTGTAGCCCTTTTCCCAGTCAGTCTGCGCTGTTTGTAATTGACAGAGGTATGTAGTTGAGGCTCCAGAATCAAAAAGTTATGTTTTTGACTTTTAAAGCTAATTTAGTGAATAAATGTTAATGTACTACTGTTCTGAGATGTGTTTATGCTGTTTTCTGTCGTGTAGCTTGATAGTGGGAGCCGTTTTGAGCAAGAGGAAGAAAGTTATTTTGCTGTGATTTCTACCTGTGTGTGTGTGCACGCTGGTGAATGTGGGTGTGTGTGTTGTGTGCATATGCAAATGCGCTCTCCATGTAATAGCCTACATGTTAAATGGTTTTTATTTTGTATTTTTTGTGTTAGGTATATTGTGGAGAGGATGACTATCTCACTCACTCACATCCATATTGTTTTATGTCACCGTCATACAGGAATAAAGCGACAGTGAGAAACCACCCCTGTGTCCCATGTTATTGAGCGCAGAACACAACGCAGTGTAGTCGGGGCCTGCAGACCGCTCCGGCTACATTGGTGCCGTGACCCGGATTTCTTCTCCACGGATCATCGCCAGGGTGATCACCGGTGGTTGTTAAAACAAGTAGGGACATTCCAGGGGTTTTGACACTGTGAAAAAAAAAACAACGTACATTTTGCATTTGCAATATTGAGGGTCATTAATATTTTTATCTCCATAAATTTTTTTGTTTTCTTGTTTGTGTACACGCTAAGTATTATTTACCTGTCTTTGTTATCATTGAATGAAAGTTAACATTTTGCTAAGATGGCTGATGGCGAGAATATTAGCTATGATGAGAGTGCTGTTGCAAGGAGTTTTGGGCGAGGCATGTTTCTGGGAGATTCAACTCCAGCTAAGGGTGTTAGTACGGTAGGTCACCCAGCTTTTTCTTCCACTCGCATGTGCAATGATGTCATTACTCCAAGACAGAATGTGCCCAACCCGGCCACTAGTCCTTCAGGCATAGGGAGAGGTGCTGGTGCAGTACGCCCCCGTACATCATGCTCTACTCACAAGCAAACTGATTCTGATGAAGGCATTAGTTCTCCACACATTGGAAGCCTCATAACTCAGTTAGCTCACCAAATTGGCGAGAGCATTGCAAACCAGATACAGAAGACTGCAGACAGTTATAACGATAAAAGTACCCCCACACCCAGTGCAAACATAAGAGAGGGTCATTCTGAGTTAAACATGACAGGGGTGAAGTTTGTGATGAAGGCAGATGTTAAAGAGCCGCCACACTTCCGAGGTGATGGAACCGACAAACACACAGCACATGAATGGGAGGAAATCATGGACCTCTATCTAAAGAAAAGGGGTATCCCACCCAAGGAACATTCCCAAGAGATAATGTCAAGACTGATGGGAAAAGCTAGGGATGTTGTCAAGGTCACTCTGCGCAGTATCCCATCTCTAAAGCCTGCTGAAGATCCCAAGCTTGTCTTTCACATTCTTAAACAACATTTCAGTGAGGTGACAGATTCCTCAATGCCCCTAGCAGATTTTTACAACACCTTTACTCTGGCTGGAGAAAATCCAATGGACTATTGGATCTGCCTGAATAAAGCAGTGGATGTGGCTGATGAGTGTTTAAAGAGTTAAGGAAAGTATATTGAGACCCCTGCCCATGAAGTCGCAATGATGTTTGTAAAACATTTTCCTGACTTTGCACTCTCCAGTGTCCTGAAATGTAGAACAGCGGAGAAGTGGACATCACAAGAGATACAGGAGCACCTCATCGAACATCAGAGAGAGGCTAAAACGAAAAATCAAGGTAGAACATGCCACTCAACACAGCACCGGCAGGTTGGTGCTCATGTTCAGGCTTCAACGCTGGAAGATGTAACTACTGATAATGTGAAGGAGCCTACCTGTGAACAGAGCATGACGGGGCCATCATCCACTCCTCCAGTTGAGAATGCTTGCATTCAGTCACTCATCAGCCTGCTAGATTGCGTCTTGGACCAGAAAGTTCAGTCAGTAGTAGCTACTGGACCAAGCAGAGAGCAAGCAACCGCATTCCGAAGGAGATGTAAAGTCTGTCAGGCCACTAACCACTCCACCACAATGCACTGCAGGCAGGAGAACCTCTGCATGAGCTGTTTCCGACCGGGTCACTGGAGGAGGGAATGTCGACAACGTGGGCCGAGATATAATGCCCTGCCCCATCCCACCCAGCCTCAATCTAGAGAAGAACCAGGCGCAGCACCTTTAAATTAGATGGCTCACATTTGGGGAGGGGACATGTGGTCGTTAAAGAGACAACCCTCGAAGTTGGAGAAGATTTAAAGGAGGTGTATGCTAATGTATGCGAAGTAATGCCAGAAGATTGCACTGTAGTTGTCCAAAACATCCATAGAGTTGAAGCTTTTGGCGAATTATTCCATGCTCCAGTGACAGTCAATGGCTCTGCTCAGCTGCAAGGACTATTCGATTCTGGATCAATGGCCTGCACAATAAACGGGGTGGCAGAACAGAGACTCTTATCAGAGAACATTCTGACACAACAGCAAGAACAGACGCAGCGCATTATCCTTGTCAGTTGCGGAGGAGTACAGGTGAGCCCCAAGTGCATATATGAGATGGAATTGGGATTGTATGGTGTTAAGTGCGTGGTTCCAGTCCTGGTGGTTGCCGGTCAGAGAGATGAGATCATCATAGGCACCAACATGTTGAAGTATGTGGTCCATCAGATGAAGAATTATGACAATTACTGGAAACTTATCTCATGCAGCACACAGGAATCTGCGGAGTGTGAGCAGTTTCTGGAGATGATGGCTAGCCTCACCAGGTGGAGAGGGATGGATGTACCAGACAAAGTGGGCACAGTTAAGCTGACTCAGGCGGTGACACTACTCCCCAAACAAGAGTACCTGTTGTGGGGCAGGTTACCCAGTAATGTCCTGATGTCACCTGGACGCAGGGTGGTTGTGGAGCCCACTTCGTCTAAGTGTGTCCCCCGAGGCATCATGGTCAGCAGAGTGGTCACACCTTTGTGGGGAGACGGTTGGACTCCTATGAGAGTGACCAACGTCACTGAAAAGCCTCTCACCCTAAAAAGAAACTGCAAGCTAGCAGATGTTTCTCCCTGCATTGCGGCTGAAGACTTCACATTGCTTCAAGGCTCCTGTCAGAAAGAGAGTGACACAGATAAGAAGTCACATGACCGACATTACACTGATCATGACACCGACCCGAAACAGAGGTTGAAGACCCTTGGCCTAGGAGACGTTGACATTGATGGTTGCCAAGTGAGCCCCCCTACCAAGAATCGGCTGGTGGAAATGCTGGAACAATATCAGGATTAGTTCTCAAAACACCATCTAGACTGTGGAGAAACTAAGAGCTTTGTGCATAGAATTCAGCTCACAGATGACCGCCCCTTCTGCCTCCCATATCGCAGAGTGCCCCCAGCTCATTATCAAAAACTGCGCCAGGTCCTCACCGAGATGGAAGAGCAGGGAATCATTTGAAAATCAGTGAGTGAATTAGCTTCCCCTCTTGTGATGGTTTGGAAAAAGAACAGTGACCTCAGGATATGTACAGACTTCCAGTGGCTGAATGCAAGGACTATTAAAGACGCTCACCCTCTGCCTCATCAAGCAGACTGTTTGGCTGCCCTCAGTGGGAACTCTGTCTTCAGTGCCATGGATTTGACATCAGGGTTTTATAACCTGTCCATGCACGAAGAAGACAAGAAGTATACTGCCTTCACAACACAGCTGGGCTTACATGAATATAATAGAATGCCACAGGGCCTTTGTAATAGTCCTGCATCCTTTATGAGAATGATGCTAAGCATTTTTGGTGACCTAAACTTTAATAGCCTGCTATGTTATCTCGACGACCTTCTGATTTTTGCCCCATCAGAACAGGAAGCCCTCAATAGGCTGGAAGTTGTCTTTCAGAGGCTGAGAGAACATAATTTGAAGCTAAGCCCAAAAAAGTGCCACCTGCTGCGACGCTCTGTGAAATTCCTCGGTCACATTATTGATGGCAATGGGATAGCTGTCGACCCCGGTAAAGTGGAGGTGATTGTCAAAATGACAAAGAAAGACTTAATGGAAGACAATGGCTGCACACCTTCAGTTCGGAGAGTAAAGTCGTTCCTTGCAGTGGTGTAGTCTAGTTTATTGTAGTGGGTATACTGTGATGATTCTCTCCCAGCCTCGGACACACACGTCCCAGACTGACACCCCATATGCACCACCACACTTACTAACGCATACAGTAGGCTACATGCATCCACACATGTATTATCAACAATTTATTATAAGCAACACAATTTATCAAAAGTAACAATATATTATAAGCAACACAATTTATTATAAGTAACAATATATTATAAGCAACACAATTTATTATAAGCAACAATATATTATAAGCAACATTCAATCATCAGTATCAGCATCCCTAGAAATAACGCACGATAATATACTGCAGTATACGCCTCCAACAAGAGACCGCCATCAAAAAGCCACAAATAATGCTCAGAACAGCACCAAACATCAGCAACAGTACAAATAGGGTCTCAGCACAATCAGTTTTCTGGGGTTGCTAAAACTACGTGAGCTAGCCGTCTGCTAACTTGATCTCACCCGGTGTCACATGTGTTAGACCATTAAACTTACACTGGAATATCCCTTAAAGTTTTGCAATTTTGTGTCTTGTTGTATGGAAAAACACATCATGATATCGGCATCGGCCATTAAAATACCCATATCGGGTACTCTTTAAGATGACCATGAATTAACTATACTGTCATTTGCATATAGCAATTGACTTTATGAATTTCAATTGTTTATATCAGGGCTTTGCATGTTGGCTGATATTTACCTAACTTTCTGTCCCTCCAGTCTAACCAAGGATGCCTGATTTTAAATTCCCTAGCTTGACTCTCAGTCCACAAGGCTGGCCAGTTCTCACGTAAAAGAAACAAGGACATATACAGTGGGATGAGACCATTGTATTCTGTTGACTAACGTTAGTGGACACACACACACACCAGCGATGGAAATTAACTTTTTTGTCCACCTGCCACTGTGGCTGGTAAATTCTAAAATCTACAAGCCACTCAACATTTTTACCAGCCACTTTTATATTTCAGCGTTGATGTGTACAGTACAATGCCTAGAAACATATTTTTCTTGTACAAGACATGCACATAGTACTTCCCAATCAGTAGCCTACTTGTTAGAGTTGATTATTCAGTAATTATGTGATATCAATGAAAGGTCACAGTGTTGAAACTATTCAAGGGTCATGTACTAAGCCGTGAAATAACAGGAAATGAAGTCTGAATAGACAAAGTGGTTCAAAATGAAGGTTAGATGGTGAAAAATCTATATCAATATCTCCCTGCAACTTACAGGAATTTCCAAATTTCAAATTATTTCATGTGTTCAACTGCACTTGACCCACACAAAGGAAGTGGAAAGTGCATCATTAGGTGATTAGAAGGTTGGTAATATATAGCAATATCTACTTGCAACTATATAATTTACTGTACTTCATTATTCCCCATGTTCAACCGTTACGATGTAACGCCACATTTTAATTTACTTCCGTTCTTGTAAACTCTGACAAAAGAGCAGCCAGCTCAGCTGACCGGAGCGCAGAGTAATAATTAGTAGCAGTGAAGAGTTCAAGTGAAGGCTTGCTAGTAGTAGAACAGCCAAGACGGTCATTTTGGCTGTTTTCAAATATGTGCAATAACTTTGTCTGTATTTTAATTTAGAATAGTTTTTAAATAAGGTACACAAAAGACAAAGACAATATGATATGTTTTACCTATTTCGGCCATAAGCGGTCATATTGACCGCATATAATTTTGCGGGGTTTCATTGTTAGTGCTTCTTTGCGAAATTACTTGTAAGTGAATTATTATATAGTTGTATTATCTCGCCTGGTTGGCACCATGGACAAACAAAAACGGGAGTTCCCCCTCCGTGAAACAGCGAGTGGAGCTGTTCGGTGCTGAAATGATGCGACTCTGACTGTGTACCAGGGAAATCCGAGGAACAATGTCTGCATCCTGAGCACCTGCACACAGGTGTGGGCAGCTTTAGTGGGGAGAAGGCAAAACCAGAGTCTGTGATGTACTACAACACCGAGTACAGCGAGGACGTCCTGGAACAGATGGCGAGGGCGCACTCCGTCAGAGGCTGTACAGAAGATGGCCGGTTGGATCAATGCCCGCATCTTATTCAAGGAGCACCAGCAGCAGGAGAGCACGGAGGAAAGTCCTGCAGCAGCTGCAGAGGAGCTGAGGGCAGAATACATGGAGGAGAAAGTGGCCGCGGCAGTCGGCACAAGGTGGGCAGCAGCGGAACCAACCACCGCAGCAGCAGCAGACACGGAGACGGAGGTAGTGCCGGTCCGAAAGAGCTGCAAACGGAACCAAACGTCGGACACTTGAAATTCCACAAGCCCGTGTGTGGTAACTGTGCGAGGAGAGCGGAGGTAATCTGTAGACTGTGATCAGTGATCGGAATGAACCCGCCTCAGAAGCGGCATCGGCGCCGGGGCCGCCGGCAGCTTCAGGTACAGGTTTCCGAAAACACTCAAACAGTGTAGTTTGCTTTCTCTTCATCTCTTTTGGCGGTATATAGGCTACAATACTATTGAAAATGTATAATCTTGCAACACTGAGAGCTACCGTCCAGCCGGGGAAATGATCATCAAGCAACTGTGTTCGTTGCCAGGTGACGTCAGGTATAGGTCACGGCCTAAACCACGGACAAAGAGCGCTGGGAGGGAGAGCGGTAGAGCGCACACAGTGGATTTTATGAATGGAGGGGAAAAGAGGAGACGCATTGCCCTGCAAAATGTATTTTATTGTAGTTATTTACCCGGTATTTGCGAAACAAAATCACTGAAGTTCAAGTTCTGTCACAAAACTATATTGTTAAGGATCATTGCACATTTTTAAGTGGGTATACGGAAATCCTGGAGCTTTCTTAGTGGGTATACGGCGTATACCTGCGTATCACGTAGACTACACCACTGGTTCCTTGGTATGATACTTTACTACCAGCATTTTATACCGAACTGCTCCTCAATTGCAAAGCCTTTGTTTGCCCTCACAGCAGGTCAAAAACGAAGAGGGAGGGTTGGTAAATCAAATCAGAAGCCAGGGGTCTTCAGAAAGCTAAAACCTGCAGACTGGACTGCTGACTGTGATTCTTCCTTCCTCAGCCTCAGGGAGAATCTATTGAACTGTGCAGTCCTCGCCCACCCAGACTTCTCCAAACCACTGATCCTGTCCATCGACGCCTCACTCGACGGTCTTGGGGCAGTCGTGTCCCAGATTCCGGAGGGTGAAGCCAAGGCTCATCCAGTCGCCCTCGCAAGCAAGACTCTCACTGGCTCGCAAAAAAGATATCCTGCTCATCGTTTAAAATTTTTAGCACTCAAGTGGAGTGTTTGTGAAAAATTTAGTCATTGGTTAAAAGGCCTGTCTTTTACAGTATGGACCGATAACAATCCATTGACTTACATAATGACAAAACCAAAACTTCACACATGTGAACAGCGGTGGGTGGCCAAACTATCCCCATACACATTTGACATCAAGCATATCCCCGGGACAAAAAACATTGTGGCAGATGCTTTGAGTCGAGACCCGTTCACCAGGTCAGTGAGTCAAAGACTGATGAGTGAGCCATACGAGGATCTTTTGGCAGAGGCTGAGGGAACAAAGGAGGATGGAGTGCAGGACATTTTTCGGTGCAAGGTTCAGTGTCTTCAGATAAATGAAAACAAGTTGTGGGATAATGTGTTTTGCATATATGGTTTTCCAGAGCGGATACATTCGGATCAGGGAGCCAATTTTGAAAGTAAACTCGTATCTGAACTTCTCAGTCTCGCAGGGGTGGCAAAGTCACACACAACCGCATACCATCCTATGGGGAATGGGCAGACGGAAAGATTTAACAGGACGCTTGGCAGCATGTTACGCTCCTTACCATTGGAAGCCAAACAACATTGGGCACAACAGATACAAACCCTGACCTTTGCCTACAATGCCACCGTGCATGAAGCAACTGGATACGCCCCATTCTACTTGATGTTTGGTCGAGTCCCTAGACTCCCGGTGGACATGGTTTTCAAGCAGGTCTTGAAGGATGCTAATGTGGTTGACTACAGCACCTACGCCAGCCAACTGATGGCAAGCCTTCACGAAGCTGCTAGTATAGCCCAACAGCATGCAAGAAAAGAGCAGCAACATCAAGCCGATGGCTACAACAAAAAGGTTCGAGGCACCTATCTGAACGTTGGGGACAGAGTCCTGCTTGCCAACAAAACAGAGAGGGGAAAGAAGAAGCTGGCTGACAAGTGGGAACCCACAATCTATACAGGCACTGAGCGTAATCCACAAACTCACATCTACAAAATCGAGGATGAGAGCGGAAAGACCAAGGTGGTGCATCGGAACCTGATTTTAGATGTGAGCTTTTTACCTATCCCTGGACAAACAAGTGCAGAACTGGATTCAGGCGCCTCAGACGACATCAGTGGGTCTCTGCCTCAGCCACTTGATGCCTTGAGTGGTTTGACAGAGGAAAATTCGGTGGACCGGACCCGCTCGTAGGTGTGCACATCATCTGATGTTGACAGTGAGTCATTGGGGGAGGATAGAGAGTCATTAGAGGAGGATGAGACAACATGTTCCCCAATCGGAGACTCTGATAGGATGACACTTGGATGTTCCGAAGCTGACCCTGCAGGCAGGGGAAGCATAGGACAAAGAGAGGAGGTCTTACCTCTAAGAGACTCATCTGGTCTCAGTGCGGTTCCCAAGTCCCCTACAACCGATGATCAGAATGACTCTTTAGCCAGTGTCCCTAACATAAGTGAGACAGCACATTGTGACATCATGCCCACAACAGTCAACGAAACGATAGTCAGACACCAATACAACATTCAGGGCCTGAGAGACATGTTGTCAGAACACGTGCAGACAGGGTTGTTAAAGCAGTTGATCGACTGATAGAGAATATGGTACAGAGACCGCTGACAAGGGGTATTGTGGATGGGTTGAGCAGGAAGTCCCATTCTTTGTTGACTCTGTTTTAAAGTGAAACGATAGAGGCATAGCCTGTGTGATTTTAAGTATTTTTCTGTGAATGTATTCTTTTATTTGATGTGGGACATGTTCTCAGTGGAGGGATTGTGTACCAAGATTTTGTGTGGTGTACAAGGCATCACATTTACTAGGAGAGACAGTAGCCTGATCAACTTCTGTTCTCTCTGAACTTATTTTATAAGTAGCTTGATATGCTGGTTTAAAGGAATCAGATTCCAGGGGACATCTTGGTTTGAGTGAATTTGGACATTGTATCCCTTTCATCACTTTAATTTTTTTGAATACATTACTTTCCAAATGTTGAGGATTTTGGAGAAATTAAGGAGGGGTGAATGTAACAGATAGAAAAAGGAAACAAAACATTTTGGTGTTTTATTTTATTTTATTATTATTAATTTCACCAAAATCCTTCGCATGATGTGTTTCAGTTTCCTTTTACTTGAAATGTGGATTGTTCAAATGTTTGTGCTTTTATTTTCTTATGTCCCTTATTTTTACAAACATGAGCTTTTATTTTGAAAGTTTGCGGATATATCGTGTGTAGCCCTTTTCCCAGTCAGTCTGCGCTGTTTGTGATTGACAGAGGTATGTAGTTGAGGCTCCAGAATCAAAAAGTTATGTTTTTGACTTTTAAAGCTAATTTAGTGAATAAATGTTAATGTACTACTGTTCTGAGATGTGTTTATGCTGTTTTCTGTCGTGTAGCTTGATAGTGGGAGCCGTTTTGAGCAAGAGGAAGAAAGTTATTTTGCTGTGATTTCTACCTGTGTGTGTGCACGCTGGTGAATGTGGGTGTGTGTTGTGTGCACATGCAAATGCGCTCTCCATGTATAGCCTACATGTTAAATGGATTTTATTTTGTATTTTTTGTGTTAGGTATATTGTGGAGAGGATGACTGTCTCACTCACTCACATCCATAATGTTTTATGTCACCGTCATACAGGTATGTATGTGGTTGCTCAGCGTCCATTTGCCGTGTTCAGAGATGTTTACTTGAGTAATTCACTGAGTGGAGATATGTGATATTTTTTGGAGAGAGTGCTGCATTTGCAGTCTGCGCTGTTTCTGACTGACAGAGGTATATTGTGGAGAGGATGACTGTCTCACTCACTCACATCCATTTTGTTTTATGTCACCATCATACAGGGTTAGGGTTAGGATTAGGGAATATATCCCCTTTTTGGAACTTTCTTGAATGGGTCAGAATAGCCAACTTGGAAGAATTACAAGATTTGCTCTTCATTCCAAATCGTTACACTGGTGGGAATACCAGACTTGGAAGCCTCGCCACATCTTGCCACCAGGTGGCGGTAGAATCGTCGTCTGTGCAAAAGATTTAGGACTTTGGATGCACTGTGTGGAAGGTGAGGGAGTATTTTAGACATTTAGATGCACTAAAAGTGTAACACTACTTTTCAAAATAAATCGAAAAAAGAGAATGTTTAATTGCTAAAGCTTCTAAGTGTAACATTATCTTTTTTTTAATAATTCCAAAATATTTAGAGAATTAGATGCCACTTTTAGTCTCGAGAGTCCCCCTGTATCACCTTGTTGGAATATTTAGAGAATAAGATGCAGCTTTTCGAATAGTAGGGAAAAGTCCCCAACTCTTTAATATTCTCATGTTTCATTAAAGAACTTATCACCTAAAACTTTTGTGAAGCGTGTTCTTTTTATCGGTTGTGAGTATGTATTCTTGTCACAGAAAAGCACTTTGAGGCAAAGTCGGTTCTAACTCATTTTTAGTCAAAGCAAAACAAGTGTGATATTTAGCCATTTATATTACAGTTTTGTAATCATCCATTTCAGCCTAGTTGGTGATTTATATCTTGCTATTCTTAGGCATTTGGCCAAAATATTTGGAATTTTCATAGCTGAAAACTCGTACTTTAGATGTTGTATGTAGAATCAAAACTTGAGGTTGTAAAGAAGAATGAGGAAAGACACTTATTATAGATTTCTGTTTCACTTGAAGCCTTGCCTAGCATTCGCCTTGTCCGTGTCTTCTGTACTGATGGCAGTTGACCTGGTCAGGTGCTTTTTTACCTTCTAATCAGTGACCGATCAAACACTTACATCTTCTTGGATTTCCTCGAATGATATTAGTACAAAACACCACATTTTTGGAATGCCAATCCAAGTGCTCTCACAGTTGTTTGTTTTTTTTTCTTTCTCTTTTTATCTAAATTTGTGACCCTTTCACCTCTTGTGGGTCATGAAATGATACATCCCAAACATTAAAAATATACATCCTAGCTCTTGTGTATGTGTATCAATATCAGGAAGATGAAAAAGAGCACGACTGTTTGACAATCACTTTTTATTCCAAACGAAGACATGAAGATGACGACAACAGCCGCAACAGCAGCAGCAGCAACAACAACAACAACAACTGTGTACAATCATACATGCATAAGATGACACATATAACTGACATTTAACTTTAGACAACAGCAACAATTACAACTATATACACTCCAGCAAAACACATGTGCAGCCTGGCTGCTGAGGGTGACGCTGTCTGCCGGTCATGCGCAAACAGGCGACACCGACGACCATGTTATCTCCGAGGCAAGGGGTGATTGTTGTGGAGTAAAAGAGAGCTGCAATGGCAGTTGTTTGGATCCTGAATTCATCCCTGCACATCTACATCGTCCACCTCGGCTTCCGAATCGTCCACCTTGGCTCCCGGGTCACCCACCTTGGCTCCTGCGTCAACCGCCTGCATTCCTGGTCCACCTTTGTCACTTTGACGTCCACCCTCCACCTCTGTCGCTGCATCCTAATATTGATACATATATTGGGATCTATTTAGGACTTTATGTCATAGTTGTGGAATTTTTAGAGAATTATATTTTAAATTCGGAACATATTTGGTCATTTATATTTTGAGTCTGGAATCATATATTTAGAATGTTTAGTCAATGTAATTCTCCATTTAGAACTTATTTAGTCATATACATTTTCAGTTTGGAATCACAAATTTAAAGTGTTTAGTCAATTTAATTCTTTATTTAGAATATTTAGTCAATTTAATTCTTTATTTAAAATGTTTAGACAATTGAATTATTTATTTTGAATCATACATTTGCAAACTACTTAGTGATTTATATCTTGGCATTATTAGGTATTTAGACAAAACATTTGGAATTTTAAACTTCTAATGGGTGCTGAAAACAGTACTTTAAAGGGTGTATTTGGAAACGAAATTAGAGGTTATAAAGGTGAATAAGGAAAGACCCTCACCTCAGATTGCTTTGCTGGCTTACAGCCTTCCATAGCCTTCGCCTCGCCCGTGTGCTCTGTACTGGTGGCAGTTGACCTGGTCACGTGCTTTTCTACCTTCAAAGCTCATTTCTCATTGGATAATCAGTGACCAATCAAACACTTGAATCTTTTTGGATTTCCTGGAATGATATTAGTACAAAACACCACATATTTGGAATGCCAATCCAATTTTTCTCAAAGTTGTTTGTTTTTTTGTCTTTTTTTCCCTTTCTCTTTTCATCTAAATATGTGACCCTTTGACCTCTTGTGGGTCATGAAATGATACATCCCACATGTTAAAAATATACATTGTAGCCCTTGTGTATGTGTATTAATATCAGGAATATGAAAAAGAGCATGACTGTTTGACAATCACTTTTTATTCCAAACGAAGGCATGATGATGACAGCTGCAACAGCAGCAGCAACAACAACAACTGTATACAATCATACATGCATAAGATGACACATATAGGAAACGTATAATATGCCGCTGACATTGAACTTTAGACAATGCTTAAAGATGTTGTGTTACAATTGTGTCTCCAGAAATGTCTGAGAGGGAGGCAGAGCATCTTCTAAAATTTCATTCCCCATGTCCTCTACAACAGGCTTTCTTTTCCGGTTGAGGCAGATCGAGATGACAGTGGTGGAGATCATGAGCAAGAGCATGGAAACCGAGGCGACTGCTGGAATAACAGCAGACTTCACTGATGAGGGGAAACTGACTGTTAAATTGCACTTCTCTGTGCCAAAAAAGCTATGAGATGTACAGCTGTAGTGACCCAGTGCATCTTCAGTGCTTATCCTCAAAACTAGGTGACCTGACATGGGGTTATTGGAGAATTCCGCGTATCCATTCGGCTTTGTCCATGTGTACCATATGGGCAGGCTGCTGTGTTTGTGGTTACATATGAGAACAACTTCATTATTCAACTTCACCTCATCTTCCAGGTTACAGGTGAGCTCACTTGGCCTTTCCACCACAGCCAGCCGAACGAGAATGCTGCTGTATCCTGGAAGTTTCCTGATCTTGCACTGGTAGGTGCCCGAGTCCGAAACTTTCAAGTCCCTGATGACTATTGAAGCGTTGCCCCTCGCTGGATCATGAGACACGAAATGAATACGGTTCTTCAATGGTTTATAGTTGTAGTGTATCCAATCTGCGGTGTACCAAATGACAGTCTTTTCTTCTGCCTGGACATCTGAAGGTTTGAGGCTCCATTCGATATCAATTCTTTCCACATCCTGATATGAGAGCGTGAAGTGGCAGCTGAGGGTCACACTGTCTGACGGTCGCGCGTACACAGGCGACACTGATGACGAGGTTATCTCCAAGGTGAGGGGAGTGAAAAACGATAGTGACACGTTGATGATGAAGACCCGAATATATCCCTGCAAAGTAAGACATAATTAAAGTCAATAATTAAGTTAAAGAAAACCATATATATATATATATATATATATATATACACAGCGAGTTAGAGTTCAAACTTGGAATCATTAGCAAGTTAGAGTTTATACTTGAAATCATTAGGGAGTTAAATTTCAAACCTGGAATACTCACATGTAGAATATTTAGCAACTTGAATTTAAAACTTGGAATATTTAGCAACTTAAAGCTGAAATTCGGAACACTCACATGTGGAATATTTAGCAACTTAGACTTCAAATATAGAATATTTAGCAAGTTAGAGTTCAAACTTGGAATATTTAAAACATTGGATTTCAAACTTGGATTCATTAGGGCATTTTATTAAAAACTTTGATGGCCCCAACACTTTGTTAGTAGCAAATCTGAGAAGAAAATATCCAAACTTACTCCATGTGACCATGAAGATGTAGATGACCATGACAATGAGAAGAGCAATCAGCAAAACAAAACCAACGGTGAAGGGATTCCTGCACTAAGAAAGAAGACATGCAGTCATTTTATTTCATATTTACAGTCTTTGGCCACAGTCATAGATACTTTTAACACTTACGCAGTATACTCGAATAGCCACAGGTGAGTGTTCTTCTTGGGAAGGGGGGATGACAGCTGCCTAAAGAGGGAGATTCTAGAATAAATACAACCTTCACAGTAGAGTATTGTGTGAAATGCAATGCACACATCCACAAGACACCAAACAACTGTAAATGTGGCTGATTTTGTATCTCTACACCTTGGACGACTGGTGATGCTGACATGGATTTGAAGATTAGTGATTTATATGTAGTATTTGGAAAACATAGTCATTTTAAGCCCAAACTTGGAAGCCTTGGTAATAAACATTTACTTTCAAGAAACGTTTAGCAAATCTTATGGTGAATTTGGATCAATTAGTAACTTTAGATAATATTTTTGGAACTGGAATTCAATTTGAGATTCAAATGCACTATTTAAAGACATGGTCATTTTTATCCCTTATTTGGAAATTTTACTGATCAATATTTACTTTCTGGAACAATTTAGCAAATCTTAAGGTACATTTGGAGGGCTTAGCAACTTTACATCCTATTTTTAAAATTGATCTTACCTCAGACATCCTTCCACGACATGCACGTCATCAATGACTGCGCTAAATGGAAGGGCTGCGTATCCTCTCGAAACAGAGCATTTCATTGGCTCTTTCTTGGCCAATCAGGGCTGGACATGTGAGATGCTGTTTTTGGATTTAATTTAGGATCAATAATGACTTATTTGAAATACTTGTTTTGCATTTGCAAAATGTGAGATTAAGCTTGTTAGCTCATCCCAGGATGTGATATCCTCATTGGGATTGGCCTGTTTACATCCAAGTGTCTTTCTTTGTTTTCTGCATGCATCTTTGTTGTTGTTTTCTGGATGTTTTCGTTTGTTTGGTTGATCGTTTATCTTTCTGTCTGTCTTTCTCTTTGTTTTTTGTTTGTCTGTCTGTCTGTCTTCTTGTTTGTTTGTTTTTTTGTCTGTCTGTCTGTCTGTCTGACATGTGATGTCTGAGGTGCCTCACTGTCATTGAGTACCTCAGTTCCAGTATGCCTTCTGGTAGAAGTCCTCCAGCTTAAAACAGAATTTGCAGAGCCTTGTGCGGATGTTTTCAAAGGTCAGATGGAGCCCCCTTTGCTGCCTCCACCAGCTCGATTGACTGCTTGAGAACTTCTTGAATCTAAGGAGGGTCAAAACAAACAGTCCAAAGCTTGCTCGACTCAAAGGACCCACAGAAGAATACAAACTCACTCTCTGCCATCTGATGTCCCTTTCTTGCAGTTCCTTTCGAAACAGCTGTCTCAGTAGACGGTCAAATTCTGGAGTGTAGGTAAGTCTTCTTCGTTTTCCCCGATTGTGTGATGATGAGGACGCAGAAAGAGAATAAAAACCATGAGTGGGATGAGACAAATGTGTCTTGAGTGCTTTCTAGTCCGAGCATCAGGCGATAAGACTCACTGGTCGTGGCGAAAACACCGGCAGCTCGTCGCCGCTGGTAGTATCCGTGGAAGAACTGCTGTCTGACCCAGAGTCCGGCTGAGCCGAGAAAAACAGATGATGCGACATTGTGAAAAAAAAATCGATGCGCAATCGATACGCTATTATGTGGAATTGTAATGCATTTGATTGTTTTTCATGACATTTTGTCCTACATATTGGTCAACTAAAACTATATGTGAATTGTTTTTTTTTTCTTTTTCTCACCTCAGACTTCAAACATCCTTCCAGTTTAATACAGGCTGCCTAAGTACAAGCAAAAAAGAGGTCAATAGCCTGAACTCATATTAAGTCGAATGAAGCTGGACTGTGACAGTTTTGGTTCGTGACATCTATTGTGTATGTTTGTAAATTCATTAAACAACTTACTGTACTTATTGAAGAGGCTGGCTCCTGCTTGACCCCTATGCCACCTCCACTGTCAACCAACTTGACCTAAGGGTAAAATAAACAGAATCTGAATGGGACTTTGGATGTCCTCCTCGGCATCCACAAACTGGGACTCATCTCCATAACCCCCGAATGGGACCAAAGGACTTTAACTGCAACTGTGTGGACTATTTGATGACACTACAAGTTGGACTTACTGGAGAATCTGGCTCCTCCTTGATTTTTCGACCTGCTTGACAGCCGCTGTACTCATGCGAAGACATCTACAAAGATGATAACATATTTCATCATGGTCTGGGTATTTTTGTTGTTTGAAGAATTAGGGATTTAGATGCACTTGTAAAAATACATAGAAAGTTGTAAATTAAACGTGGAATCTTTAGTCATTTCTATGCACTATGTAAGATTGTTAGAAATTGTTACAGGAAAAGTGCAAGGGTTAGTGATTTAGTTAAGATTTTAAATTCCAATATCTTACCATTATCTTCCCACACGACTCGTTAATGACGTTTATGCTTCTACTAAATCCCACCTAAATCTTTTCAATATATTTCTGTCAGCCAATCAGGTTTGTGACTGACAAGTTGATTGACATATCTGTTTTTGGAATGCCTTTAGTATGCAATATCATACTCTTGAAGTCTGAAAGTCTTCTTTTAAAATTCACGTCACCTTTAACCCTTAACTGGGCTTTTTTCCTTACTTCCTTCCTTCCTCCCTTCTTTGATAAGTGAACAACTGAAGGAATCACAAATTAACTTTGATGACATGCTCTTCACAGGAGACGGTCTTTGCCAAAGAATGATGCCTTGGATTTCAGTAGTTTTACATAGCTCCATTACTGAATATGATTCTTTTACCCTATTCTACGATTCTACAGGTACTAATCACATGACTGACTCTGATAACACAACCCTATCCAAACTTACAGGACAGGAGCAGGTACTTGAAGATAACTAGGACGATGAGAAGACAAGTCAGCACAGTAATACTAATGGGGAAGGGATCCCTGCACTAAGACAGAAAACAAATAGTCATTGCATTTCATAATTACACTCTTTGGCCACAGTCATAGATACTTTTAACACTTTCACAGTCTATTAGAAGAGCAGCAGGTGAGTATTCTTCTCGAGCAGGGGGGCCTGCCTAAAGAGGGTCATTCGAGAACAAATGCCCACATTGAGTACTGAGTAAAATGCAACGCACATCCACAAGACACCACAAGAACTTCAGACACTGTGCTCACCGTATCAGGATACGATGTGATCCAGTACTGTACTTTCCTCTACCCAGAATCTAAATGACGGCAGAAACATTTATACCAGAAATGTTATACTCAAATTGGTGCAGAAAAGCAAATACAGAATGTTTTTTTTCTGTTTACTAATTATAGATGTGTTTCTCCACTATATTTCCAGAACAGTTCATAGACATCACAATGAATTGCAAATATGCACCTTCACCCAGCTGTTTCTGTGACGGACACAACACATGGCAAGAAAACCTCACCTTCTCTTTCAAATACCAGTCCATAATTCCAAATGTTTTAATGCAGAAGATCATTTATTCTGCTCACTCATTCATTGTGCCACATTCCCTTCTCTTCTTTGTTTTTAACGACTGGAAGAGCAGACTGCGTTCTGGGAAGACGGGTGCTTCATCTTCACACCAATTTCAAGGACGACGGCTCTTCCTTTAAAGACCCACCTTGGACAGTACATGCTGACATGATGCACACATCCACAAGACACCAAACAACTGTAAATGCGGCTGATTTTGTATCTCTACACCTTGGACGACAGGTGATGCTGACATGGATTTGAAGATTAGTGATTTATATGCACTATTTAGAACACAGTCAATTATAGCCCAAACTTAAAAGCCTTAGTAACAAATATTTACTTTCAGGAAACGTTTAGCAAATCTTATGGTAAATTTGGAGTAATTGGTAAGTTTAAATCATATTTTTGGTCATCTATATCAATACAAATTTAGGTGTTTCAATTCAATCGCTGGAGGGATTAGTTTTATTAGTTTTTTTTTATTCCGTCTTTGCCATCACACTCACCACTGAAGTTGCTGCCGTTTCTCCTCAGGTGATATGCGGCGGACCCCTTATCTGCCCGGAAGTCTGACAAATTCTCACTCGATGAGAAACATCCGATCGATGTAGTTTTGTGAAGTACTGTGTTGTGCATGTAGAAAATCTATTCCCTTTCTTACCCCTTTTATAATTATGTTGTTAACTTTTGGCTAGCGTTACCGTTTTTGTTGTGACATTCTCTCCTTTGGCTGCTGTGTCAAACAATATAGAAATACCAATTCTGATTTACAAGCGTGATTGGCAGATGTTTGTTTGTTATTAAAAAAAACACCAATTATCTACTTCATCGTCAATTTTATTCATTTTGAACAGCGAAAACCCAAAACACGAATTGAAAAGAAAAAAGAAGAAATTTACATTTCTAGTCTTTCTCTCCGTTTCAGTCTTTCTCAGTCTTTGAGACACCTTGATGTGAAACTTCTCAGGCTGCAGCCAGGGCTGCCTCGAACACAGCTTTCCCTGGCTGACAGGTGGCTTGAGAGCTTTGGCAGGACCGCTTTGCTTCTATAAGTACTTGCCTAAACGCTGCTTCATCAACAGGTATGGACTTGGAAAGCTCTTCTTTCGTCGTCCACCGCCTCGGTCGCTGTTGCGTCGTCCACCGCCTCGGTCGCTGTTGCGTCGTCCACCACCTCGTCTCTGGTTGTCTCATCATCCTCTGAACAGGAGGACAGGCATATGACTTCTTTGTCAGCCTCCTTTCGCTCATGAGCCAATTGTCTTGGCAATGGCAAGCTTTCACTTTCTGGAGATTGAATGTCTAACGTAATTACATCCTCTGGACTGTCTTCAAAAATCATCGGTGTCTTTCTCTTTCTCCGAGACATAACCTCCTCGTCGCTTGAAGACAAACTCGCTGGCTGCCTTTTCTCCCGTTTTGGAGCGTCGCGCTCACTCTCTGATGGAGCCTGCTCGGCGTCCGTGTCGCTGCTTGCCCGTTTGGCCAGCCGTCGGCGGTTTCCAGCACCTGCCTCGTAACCAGCTTTGGCCGCTCTCTCTCGCAACTGTTTTTGTAGTCTCGTCACCATCGGTTCAGGGTCCATTCTCCCCGTTTCCTCGGCCTCCATTTCTCCCTCCTCTTCCTGCGTCTCTGAGCCGTCCTCTTGGCTTGACAGCTCCTCCTCAGCGATCGCCGATTGGTTGGTGTCTGAGTCCTGTGGTTGTGCGCTCCTTCGAGAGCTCTGACAAATGGCATCGGCCGTGTATCCCCGCGCCTCGAACGCCTCATTAAAGTCCAAGTCTGCCTCATAGAATTTCTCCGCCATTGCATTGGAGTGGCACATCATGCGGCGGATGTATGACTTCTTGTGTGTGTCCAGAGATCTCCCGATCTACAAAAACAGAAGACGAGTTGAGAAAAACACTTTCAGTCGCGCAGGTGAGTTGTTCGAGTTGAGTCAGAACCGACACAGCTCGTCTACCTTTAACTGAGGGAGGATCTAAGGAGTAGCGGTTCGTACTCGAACCGATTGAATAAAAACGGGTCTTACACAGGTGCTGATACTGCTGCGGACAAGCGTGAAGGTCAGCGTTCTGGGAAGGCCAAAGCGTTTCCAGCTGGCCTGGAACGACTCGAGCAGCTTGGTGAAGGGGCCGCCGTTGGAGTTGGCGAAGAACGTCTCGGAATCGCCGCAGGGCAACTTGTGAAGGCAGCGGATGAAGCGGCTGAACCACTGGTACTCATCCTTCTTGAGTGGAATCAAAGCCCGACCAAATGTCTCCTTTGTCTTATGCTGAGATACCTGAGGAACAAAAAAGGAAACGGTGATGCTCGCTCAGTCACGGCCAAGCATGAACGCTACGGGGGTCAGCAGGCACAGAATGCACGAGGAGGGCCGAAGGGCCGAAGTAATAGAAAACGATTGCACGTGATGTGGATACAATATTTGAAAAATACAGAGATTAAAATACTTTCTTGGGGGGAAATAATTAGGTAACACTATTCGCTTTTTAGAAGAATTAGCAAATTGTAGTCACTTTCTGGAAACTATATGTTTTGGAATAATTAGAAAATAGTATTCACTTTTTAAAATAATTAGCAAACAGTATTCACTTTTTAAAATAATTAGGAAAAAGTATTCTTTTTTTTAAAGAATTAGCAAATTGTAGTCACTTTCTGGAAACTACATGTTTTGGAATAATTAGAAAATAGTATCTGCTTTTCAGAATAATTAGCAAACAGTATTCGCTTTTTAAAATAATTAGCAAACAGTATTCACTTTCTGGAAACCACTACATGAAATGCACTGCCAAGTCTGGCAACACACATTCAACACACTCTGTTCTTCGTTCAGAAGCCATCAATTAACTTGGCTGAATAAACGTGTTATTTCAATGTATTCTTTATGAATTTCTTGACATCCTTAGCTTCAATAAAACACTGCATGGGTTGTTGCATGAAAAAAAATAGTATTCTACAGCGTGTTCTCACTCCAATAATCTGTCGGCCAGAAACATCACGTTCTGCCGAGGTCACTTCCTCCACCCTCATGTTGGCCAGGACCCCCTTCCTGTGGCCAGTCGTACAGTTGATGAAACCAGCGAGCAAGCCGTAGAAATCTTGCAGGTTAGCCTTGGCTGGAGTTCTTTCGAGGCTGACTGTAAAGCAGAGGGATATTGTCAACCAGCGAGCGAGTGACAGCCTGTTGTGATTCTCTGAAAAAGATCCAAACCACTACCTAAATACTTACAAAGAGCTGCTGGTATTTCCCTCTGTGCTTTCCTCAGGAAATGTCTGATGTGGGCAGGCTTGATGAGCATACCTGAAATTAATACACAACTGATTAAAGTTTTTCCACAGCCCCCCTCTCCTCACAGCTGCGAGGAAGAGGAAAGGAGCAGTCCAGTGTACTGGCTGCTACAGTATGCAGTCAGTCAATCGGTTACATAATTATTTATTATTTATAGATAGACAGAGATTGAGAGAAAAGAGATCTGGTAAAACCACTTGATTTTAATGCGTACAGCTTGACGTTGGATCGCCAGGTCCTTCTTGCACATCTTTACGGTTGACTTCAGTGTAAACAGAATTCCTCGTATGAGCTTCAAGGGAGCTTTGACATCAGGGAGTTGTGCTTCCAAAAGAAACATCAGGAACGCCCGAACGTTTCCCATCATGATCAGCTGGGTAGTCGCAGCGTGTATCTTGAGGCTCTCGCACCATCTGAGAGATTAAAAATATACAACAAACACACTAGTTGTTTTTCAAGGTGCTTCTCTCCCTCTCTCTCCTCTGTACACATATCATCGTCATGCAAATACATTGCTGTGAAAATGTGTGCAGTGTTGAAAGATGTTAAAGTGAAAAATAAAATGATTTACTCAAACAGCCTGTCTCGCTTCCTCAAAAACCTGAGGGTCATTTCCGGTTTCGCAGGATGTGCCATGAAAAGAAGCCACCGCCGAGCATGCGCCACGCGCATTTTGGCATTCTCCGTCTGGCGTTTGGTGCTGCCACAGATATACAGGAACCACACATTTAGAACTTTTTCTGTGTGAAAGGGAGAGACACACAAAGCAGTGAGTGATTTTTGTAGCTTTATCAGTGATACAACAGAGGCTGACGTCTAGAGGCAGAGCGGTCGTCCACTGCTCCCGATAGTATGTGAATGTGTATGAATTTTAGCCTGTTTACTGTTCAATCGCTGCTGTGACAATGCAAATGTCCCCATTGTGGGACCAATAAAGGAATATCTTATATGTGACCAACACAAAAAAAATAAATACCATATCGAGGTACTCTACTCGGACCAGTCGCCGTTTTTGCCCTGTCAAACTTGTTCCGAGGCGGAGCCTGAGGGATGGACTGCTGCTGCGGCTTCTGAGGAGTGGATCACTGCTGAGTTAGCAGTGTCACCTGACTTTCAGAAGCATCCAGTTTGTCCTTCAGCCAGTAAATCTTTGTCCGAAGTCGGACACAGTTTCGACACATTTGAGATGGATGGGTATGAGAAGAGACAGAGGAATCGTTGCGGCTGTGAATGAGGCTGGCAGACCCTGGTGACTTCGCCAACCCAGTGCCCTCCTCTCCCTCCTCCTCCTCACTGCTCGGGGTCAGATTGTCGATGTCCAGGGTGCTCACCATTGCTGGCTGGGGATTAGACCTTCGCAGTCTCCTCAGGCTTCTTAATCTCGCGTCCTGCTTTGCCGTCTTGATGATGGACTTCTGCCCCTTTTTCTTTAAGAGCAAGAAAGCACAGTAAAGGTAAATCGCAGCACTACACATATGTCATTGACATTCTGTCGCTATTAAAAGAGGAAAAAGGAACTTACATCAACGTCACCGTGCACGGTTTCCAGGTGCTTGTCTAGTCGCACAAATTTCTTGTGCCTGCAAAGTGGACAGCGAAGCTCGCCGCGGTGGCTAGAAATGAAACAGCAACGATGCAATTAAGGAGACAACAGTGAAGGTGTGAAACAGGTCAGTTTCCATCAGACGATCGTGATTTATCAGAGCATCTCAACGGGACTTACGTTGCAGAGGCATAGCCGAGAAGCAGCTTTAGTTCCATTTTGTTTGCGACGTGGTGGAACTTAAGAAGATGCTGCCGCACGGCGATGTGGGGCACCGTGCAGAGCGGACAAGCGGCAAAACTCCGGGGCATTGTCTCCTCTGGTGAAAGGAAAAAAAGCAGACAAAGATGAGAAGTGCTTCCCCTTCACACCAATTTCAAGGAAAGAAAAAGACTCTTCCTGTAAAGACCAACAACAAAACAATTGCGCTCGACGTGAATGTGTGTGGTTGCCCCGCGTGTGCTCACATGTGGTGCATTTTGGATGTCTAGATATTGCACGACATGGATTGGAAGACCCGTGATTTATGTGAACTACATGGAACAGTCATATATAGGCCAAACTTAAAAGCTTTAGCAATTATAATCACTCTCTGGAATTATTTAGCAAGTATTATGGTACATTTAGAAGCTTTAGCAATTAATATTCACTTTCTGGAATTATTTAGCAAGTATTATGGTATATTTAGAAGCTTTAGCAATTAATATTCACTTTTTGGGATCATTTCAAAAATAGTGTTACACTTAGAAGATTTAGCAAATAATATTCACTTTTTAAATTTGGCAATTAATATTCACTTTTTAGATTTTTTTTTGCAAATATTAGGTACATTCGGAAGGTTTATTCCATCTATACCAGTACAAACTTCGATGTTTCAATTAAATCGCTGGAGGGTTTAGTGATTTTATTTTGTTTTTGCCGCCACACTTACTACCAATGTTGCTGCCGTTTCTTCTCAGGTGATATGAGGTGGATGCATTTCCTGTCCGGGAGGCTCACCAATTGTCATTGGACGAGAAACAGCCAATGAATGTAAGTTTTTACTATATCAGGTTTACATGTACAAATCTATTCCATTTCTCAGCCTTTTTGAAAGTATATTCTTAGTTTTTGGGTAGTGCTAGCGTTTTGTTGTAACATTATCTCCTTTACAATAAAGTATTTGCATCTTGGAAATGATAAGACAATACCATTTCTTTGGAACACACCCCAAAATTGTCTTTCAAAGAAGGCGCCAATTTTCGACTTCATCAACTTTTTATTCATGAGCAACACTGAAAGCCCAAACATGCCGCTGCCTCGTCCACTGCCTCTGTCACTGCTGCAGCCGCCGCTGCTGCCTCGTCCACTGCCTCTGTCGCTGCTGCAGCCGCCGCCACTTTGTCCACCTCGTTAACTGCTTCAGTCGCTGCTGCAGCCGCCGCTGCTGCCTCGTCCACTGCCTCTGTCGCTGCTGCATCCGCCGCCTCTTTGTCCACCTCGTTAACTGCTTCAGTCGCTGCTGCAGCCGCCGCTGCCGCCTCGTCCACTGCCTCTGTCGGTGCTGCAGCCGCCGCCACTTTGTCCACCTCGTTAACTGCTTCAGTCGCTGCTTCAGTCGCCGCTGCAGCCTCTGTCACTGCTGCAGCCTCTGTCACTGCTGCAGCCGCCGCCACTTTGTCCACCTCGTTAACTGCTTCTGTCGCTGCTGCAGCCGCCGCTGCCGCCTCGACCACTGCCTCTGTCGGTGCTGCAGCCGCCGCCACTTTGTCCACCTCGTTAACTGCTTCAGTCGCTGCTTCAGTCGCCGCTGCAGCCTCTGTCACTGCTGCAGCCTCTGTCACTGCTGCAGCCGCCGCCACTTTGTCCACCTCGTTAACTGCTTCTGTCGCTGCTGCAGCCGCCGCCACTTTGTCCACCTCGTTAACTGCTTCAGTCGCTGCTGCAGCCGCTGCTGCCTCATCCACTGCCTCTGTCGCTGCTGCAGCCGCCGCCACTTTGTCCACCTCGTTAACTGCTTCAGCCGCTGCTGCAGCCGCTGCTGCTGCCGCCGCTGCAGCAGCCGCCACCGCTGCCTCTGTCACTGCTGCAGCCGCCGTCCACCACTACATCCTCGCTCACCAGCTCATCCTCCGTGTCTGCCATCTCTGCACTCGTCTGCCAGCTCTGACAAAGGGCGTCGGCCAGCGTTTCGAACGCCTGCTGAAAGTCCACGTCAGCCATGTAGAATTCCTCCGCATTTGCATTGGAGTGGCACATCATCCGGCAGACGCTGGCCTTCTTCTCCCGGTCCAGAGAAGCCTCAATCTACAAAAACAGAAAACAAATTGAGAAAAACACTTTCAGTGGAGCAGGTGAGTTGCGTCAATACTCAAGTAGTATTAAAAAAGGAGTAGCGGTTCGTACTCGAACCAATTGAACAAAAACGGGTCTTACACAGGTGCTGATGCTGGTGCGGACGAGCGCGAATGTCGGCGTGCTGGGAAGGCCCAAGCGTTTCCAGCTTGCCTGGAACAACTCGAGCAGGTGGCCGCAGAGGCCACTGTTGTTGTTGGAGAAGAAAAGCTCAGCATCGCCGCAGGGGAAGGTGTGGCGGTGGTATATGAAGCAGTTCAGCGACTGATACTCGTCCTTGTAGAGGGGAATCAAAGCCCGACCAAACGTGTCCTTCGTCCTAGGCTGCTCCCCCTGAGAAACAGCAACGGAAACGGTGACAAAGGGCAAAGGAAGGGCCGAGAAAATAGAAAACGATTGCATGGGATGTTGACACAATATTTGACAGACAAAAGAGATTAAAAGATATTTTGTGGAACAATTAGCAAATTGTATCAACCTTTTGGCATAATTGGCCAATTGTATTCACCTTTTAAAATAATAAGCACATTGTATTCACTTTCTGGAAACTCCATTTCTTTGGAATAATTTGAAGATTGTATTCACGTTTTGAAATAACGAGCAAATTTCATTGGCTTTTTGGAAAGCACTGCGTGAAAATACATTTTTAGAATTAGCAAATTGTATTCACTTTTTAAAATAATTAGAAAATGGTATTCCCTTTTTAAAACAAGCAAATTGTATTCACTTTTTGAAATAATTAGAAAATAGTATTCCCCTTTTAAAATAATTAGCACTTTTTGGAAACTACTGCATGAAATATACTGCCAAGTCTGGCAAAACACATATTCAGCACACTCATGGGTTTAATGAAACACTGGGTGGGTTCTTGCATAAAAAAAGTAGTCTGCAAGCAGCATGTTCTTACTCCAACAATCCGCCGTCCAGAAGCATCAAAGTCCGCTGAGGTTACTTCCTCCACCCTCATGTCGGCCAGTCACACAGACGATGAAGCCAGCAAGCAAGCTGTAGAACTCTTCCAGGTGAGCTTTGCTTGGAGTCGCTTCCAGGTTTACTGGGTGAAGTAAAGGGATATTGTCAGCCAGTAGTCAGAGTGAGTGACACCCTTTTGGGCTTTCTCTGAAAAACCAGTACCTAAATACTCACACAGAGCTGCTGGACATTCCCTCTTTGCTTTCCTTAGGTAAGAGCTGATGTGGGCTGCCTTTAACTAACCCTAACTAGAAATTTATTTATTTATTTATTTATATATATATATATATATATATATATATATATATATATATATATATATATATATATATATATATATATATATATATATATATATATATATATATATATATACACACACACATATACATACACACACACACACACACATACATACATACACACACACACACACACAAACATATAGATAGATATCTATCTATCCTGACTGACTGGGAGAAAAGACATTTGTTAAACCTGCCTGATGTTTTAGTGCGCACAGCCTGGCGGTGGCGCTCCAGGCCCTTCCTGCACATCATTGCCATCAACTTCAGTGTCCACAGAGTTCTTCGTAAGCGCTTACTGGGAGCTGCGACATCAGGGAGTCGGGCTTCTAAAAGGAACTTCAGAAATGCCCAAACACTTCCGATGATGATCAGCTGGGTAGTCGGGACGTTTGCCTTCAGGGTCTCGGTCCGTCTGATAGATGAAAGACATACAGTTAACACATCTAGCTGTTTCTCAATGTGTTTCTCTCTCTCCTCTGTACACATGTCATCATCATGCAAATGCATTGCTGTGAAAATGTGTGCAGTGTTGAAAGATGTTGAAATGACAAATAAATGATTTACTCAAACAGCTTGTCTCGGTTCTTCAAAAAGCTGAAGGACATGTCCGGTATGGTATGATCCGCCATGAAAAGGAGCCACCGCCGAGCGTGCGCCACACATATTCTGCCGTTGTCCACCTGGCATTTGACGTCGCCAGAGATGCGCTGCAACCACACACTTAGAACTTTTTCTGTGTGAAAGGAAGGGAGAGACACAGCAGCAATTACTGTTGCAGCTTTATCAGTAATAGAACAGAGGTGGAGGGGTCGTCCGCTGACCAAAAGGGAAAGATGCTGTTGACGTTTGTTCTTTATGAATACTTGAAGGATAAAGAGATTAATGTATGTTTCTTTTGAAATAATTAGCCAATTGTATTCACATTTTGGTCACTTTTTTTAGAATACTTAGCAAATTGTATTCACTTTTTGAAATAATTAGCAAATTGTCGGCACTATTTTGGAAACTATTGCATGAAACACACTGCCAAGTCTGGCAACACACATGTTCAGCATACTCTGTTCTTCGTCCAGAACCCATAAATGAACTTGGCTGAGTAAACACTGGTTCTGCCCGTTATTTTGATGTCTCCTTCATGAATATTTGAAAGATAAAGAGATTAAAATACATTTTGTTTTGTTTTTTGGGAATGATTAGCAAATTGTATTCCCTTTTTGGAAACTGCTGCATAGAAACACACTGCCAAGTCTGGCAACACGTGTCATATTTTTCAAGCCAACAGTATGTCAGTGTGTATGAATTTTAGCCTATTTGCTCTCCACTCGCTGCTGTGACAATGCAAATGTCCCCACTGTGGGACTAACAAAGGAATATCTTGTGTTATACGCGACCAACACGAAAACACAAATACCACATCAAGCCTGCACGGGTCAGTCACGGTCACTCTCCTGTCAAACTTGTGCCAAGACGGAGTGTCAGAAGCCTGAGGGGTGGACTGCTGCTGCTGAGGTGTCGAGCGCTGGCTGTGAGGAGAAGAACGCGGCTTCTGAGGGGTGGAGCGCTGGCTCGGAGGAGTGGAGCGTAGCTTCTGAGGGGCGGAGCGCTGGCTCGGAAGAGTGGAGCGTAGCTTCGGAGACAGTGGTGACATGGTTGGGGTGCTTGCGTATGAGAAGAGGCAGGGGAAGTGCTGGGGCCAGGGCTGGGGCTCGGGCCTGCAAAGACTGGTGAGTTCTCCCCCCCTGTGCCCTCCTCTTCCTCCTCTCCATCTTCAGCCTCACTGCTGGAGCTGAGCTTGTCGATGTCGAGCGTGCTCACCATTGGTGGCTGGGGATTTGTCTTCCTCAGCCTCCTCAGACCTCTCAATCTCGAGTGCTGCTTTGCTGTCTTGATGATGGACCTCAGCCTCGTCTTCTGTAAGAGCAAGAAAGCAAAGTGAAGGTAAATCGCAGCATTGCACGCACGCTCACGTTCTGTCGATATTAGAGTGGAAAAAGGAACAAACGTCGATGTCGCTCTCCAGGTGCTTGTCAAGTCGCGCAAAGTCCCAGTGCCTGCAGATCGGACAGCGAAGCTTGCCGCGGTGGCTGGAAACGAAACAACAGAGACGACACCATTAACGAGACAAAAAATGGAAGGCGTGAAACGGGTCCGTTTCCATCGACGCGACTCAACGGGGGCGCTCGACGGCGGGACTTACGTTGCAGAAGCGTAGCTGAGCAGCAGCTTCAGTTCCTCTCTGTTCCCGACGTGGTGGAACTTCAGGAGGTGCTGGTGCACGGCCATGTAGGGCACCGTGCACAGCGGGCAAGGGGTCAAGGTGCGGGGCATCGTCTCTCTCCTCTGGCGAAGAAAAGGAAAGGAGATGTAAAAAAAGACAAGTGAGCGCTTCACCTTCACACCTATTTCAAGAACAAGGAAGTGGATTAGAAGTATAGTGTTTTATATGCACCATTTGGAAAACAAACATTTACAGGCCAAACGAAAAGGTTTAGTAATAATATTCGCTTCCTGGAATTATTTAGCATTATGTTACAGTTGAAAGATTTAGTAATTAATATTCACTTTCTGAAATCATTTAGCAACTGTTGTTACATTTGAAAGGTTTAGTAATGAATATGCACTGTCTGAATTTTTTAAAAGCAACTATTATGCTTCATTTAAAAGGTTTAGCAATAATATTCGCATTCAGGAATTATTTAGCAACTATTATTGCACAGTTGAAACATTTGGCAATTAATATGCACTTTTTAGAATAATTCTTAAAAAGGGTGTAACACTTGAAAGCTTTAGCAGTTGATATTCAGTTTTTAGAATATCTAGCAAATATTATGGTGCACTTGAAAGGTTTAGCAATTAATATTTATTTTTTTGGGAATATTTAGCAATTATGGTACACTTGAAAGGTTTAGCAATTAATATTTATTTTTTTGGAATATTTAGCAATTATGGTACACTTGAAAGGTTTAGCAATTAATATTCACTTTCTAAAATATTTAGCACATATCATGGCACATTTGGAAGGTTTAGTCATCTATACCAATACAAATTTTGGTGTTTCAATTAAATCGCTGGAGGGATTACTTTTATTTTGTTTTTGCCGCCACGCTTACTACCAATGTTGCTGCCACTTCTTCTCAGGTGATATGAGGTGGATGCATTTCCTGTCCGGGAGGCTCACCAATTGTCATTGGACGACAAACAGCCAACGAATGTAAGTTTTTACCATATCATGTTTACATGTACAAATCTATTCCATTTCCCACCCTATTATAAAAGTATATTGTTAGTTTTTGGGTTGTGCTAGCGTTTTGTTGTAACATTCTCTCCTTTACAATAAAGTGTTTGCATTTTGGAAATGATAAGACAATACCATTTCTTTGGAACACACCCCAAAATTGTCTTTCAAAGAAAGCGGCAATTATTGACTTTATTGTCAACTTTTTTTATTCACGAACAACAGTGAAAAACCTCAAAAACTGAACGTGAACTGTAGGAAATTTACAAACAAAAACACACACACACACACACACACACACACACACACATTTACTTATGCACACTCACACTCTCGATTTCTCCGTCAGTCCCATCGTGGCGAACCATTTCCGGCTGCACCTGGGAACGCAGCTTTCTCGGGCTGAGGGGCTTGGCGGATTTGGCATTACCACCTGAAGTCTGCAAGTAACGGTACTTGCCCAACTTCTTCCTTGCGAGTAACACATACGGACTTGGAGGCTTCGAGTTTGGTGTCGTGTTCTTCCCTGCACTAGTACCCTCTCTCGTCCACCTCGCTCACTGCTGCAGCCGCCGCTGCCGCCTCGTCCACCGTGTTAACTTCCTCCGTCGCTGCTGCAGGCGCCGCTGCTGCAGGCGCCGCTGCTGCCGGCGCCGCTGCTGCCGGCTCGTCCACCGCGTTAACTGCCTCCGTCGCTGCTGCAGCCGCCGCTGCCGCCTCGTCCACCGTGTTAACTGCCTCCGTCGCTGCAGCTGCCGCCGCCTCGTCCACCGCGTTAACTGCTTCTGTCCCTGCTGCAGCCGCCTCGTCCACCGCGTCGGTCGCAGCCGCCGCCTCGTCCCACTCGGTCGCCGCTGGCTCGTCGCCACCCACCTTGGCTGACATTGTCTCTGTCTCTACTGGATGCATTGTCCTCTGAAGAGGAAAGGCAAACAATTTCTGAGTCACCCTCCACCTGCTCAAATGTCAACTGTCTTGGTGAGGGCAAGGACTCAGTGTCTGAGGATTCGAGGTCAAAGACAATGTCATCCTCTGGACTGTCTGGAGGAATGCTCGGCCCCTTTGTACAGTACACATCGTCTGCATCACCTCGAGGCAAGCGTGCTGCCTGTTCGCCTCCCCCACCTTTAGTACTCTTTCCAGCTTTTCCAGCTTTCTGCTCCCTCCTCGCGTCTTTGCTCCTCTGCCCTGTGAATCCTGCTCGCTGTCCGTGTCGCTGTGTTGCCGTTGGCGTTTTCCAGACCGCTTTTGAGATCTCGTCTGCATTGGCTCAGGGTCAGTTCCCCCAGTTTCCTTGGGGCTGCTGCGTTCGCCTCTCACTCCCCCCTTCTGCACCTCCTGCTGGGTCTCCGTTTCTCCCTGCGTCTCCGAGTCAGCTTCATCGTCTTCTTTCTCCTCGCTCACCAGCTCATCCTCGGTGTTCGCCGATTGATCAGTGTCCCAGTAATGTTCTGCACTTGCTTGCCAGCTCTGGCAAAGGGCATCGGCCACGTCGTCCCCCGTTTGGAACGCCTCCTGAAAGTCCATGTCGGTGCTGCCGAATTCCTCCGCGTTTGCATTGGAGTGGCACTTCATCCGTCGGACGTTGAGCTTCTTCCCTGGATCCAGAGAAGCCTCGATCTACAAAAACAGAAAACAAATCGAGAGAAAAAAAACAAAAAAAAAACACTTTCAGTGGAGCAGGTGAGTTGCTCGTGTTGAGTCAGTACCGACACAGCTCGTCCACCCTGGGGAGGATTAAAAGAGTAGCGGTGTAGGAACTTGCCCTCGTCGTTTATGCCACAACAAGGAGATGCGATCTGCATGTCTGCGTCCAATTCACCTATCACCTAATTCCCTGCCACCTATTCATGACCTGGCTCCTTTTTCCCCTTCTCCCTGCACTTCACTAGTTAGAAGAACACCATGTGACATGCCATAAACGTTGCCTGCGGGAAGAGACTGCTTTCACAACTCACGAGGGGAACCAACAGACTCCCTTCAATCACTTATTTTAAGTATAACTATGTTTTGCAAACAAAAGCACATCTGTGGACTTAATATTCCTTCACCCAACTTCCTGTCCGAGAACAAGAGCCGTGTGTTAGGATACCCTCCAGCCTCGGACTGTCCCATGTCCCGTGAAATCAATAGTCATAAAAAGAACCATAAACATCTCCATACTATCCAGAGAAGTGGAGAGAGTCCTGAATTTTTCCTAATCCAAGAAAGATGCCAAGACGTAGTTTTATCCTCCCTCTAACAATATATTCTTCCACAGCAGGACCAGATCTACATTTTGATATGTAACTTATCCTCCTGATGTAATCCTAACCCAAGTTACTAATTTTGATTTTACCATCTGAGTGTCTGATGTAGCCACAGTGCGATCTCCTGGTAAGTTTTGGTATAGTTCCCAGAGGACTTTCTTAAGTAATGTAATCCACAATTTATGTTTATCTATACTTTCTTTTACCTCCAACATATGTTTTGAAGTATAAGTCAGCACTATTTGAAACATGTTCGAGCCATCAATGCTGGCGGAAGTTATATATCTGTGTGTTGCATGTATTGTAACTGATAATTCCTTTTGCCTATTAAGCAATTTCGTTTATTTCATTTTGATCATGTAACCAAATGTTTTATGTGAAAACTCATGGTGGATTTAGGTGAACAGTCAATCGCGATCTTAAAACTTACAGAAGGATAGTTTTATTCAGCAATAATTAATAAGTCTGTGATTTGATCAGTGAGCATGGCCTGGAGGGAACAGCGTGACCGAGCCTCCTCAGAGCCACCCTCTCCTAAGCCTTAAAAAGAGACACATCGTGTCCCACCACAGTCTTCTTGTGCTCTTATGTTCACTCTTGCTCTTATTTTCTTACTTTCTTTTACTCGCTTTTGTTTTTGCATTTTTACTTTCCTCCGCACTTTTTCTTATATTTTACTCATACACGTTATTGCTTTTTTGCCCTCGCGTGTTTTAGGCGTCTTTACTTTGTTTTAACGCCGCGTAACTTTTTATTTTTCAACATTGAGTTTTGTACTTTGCTTATTTTTGAGGCTCCGAGACTTTGTAATCTCCGGAGATTTAAACTACTTATACGGCTTTCCTTCAACTGACGTGCCGTTATTTTGAGAATAAGCAAGGACGAAATTAATTCAGTTTTTCTTTTTATATTGTTAAAGTATCGTGTTAAACTCAGAAGAAGCCATTTTTATTTATTTTCGTAACTAGTAACTAAGGACGTCACGCCCGGCCAGCGTTGCATCCTCCAGTTATTTTTGACGAGAAGTTAAATCCGTTAAGGAGTCGAAGTTGAATCAGCACCACTCCAAAGAGACTCTGATTTAAGACGCTGTGCGTACATCAAAATCCGGTACAGAAACTGAACTGTTCAAGAAACCGGGACAGCCTCTCCAGCTGACCAAAGAAGTCGACATCCAGCCAAGCCCGGACGCCCGCTGCGCACTCAAACGGAAATCCCGTTGGGCCGGTGAACTACGTCATCGGGGAAGCCGCTGCGTCACCAGCCTGCGACCATACAGCCGCCGCAGTGCAGACACGGACCAGAGGGACGCTCCGTGGACCTTCTGCTACAAACCAGTAGGCTGAAATATCTGCACACAGCTGGAGTCACAAAGATCAGAGTTGGTGTCTATAAAGCTTCGACCTCAACCTTATAAACTCAATGAAATTTCGCATAGCATCCCGTTAGAATAGATAGATTACTCCCGTGATTTTATGAAGTAACGGATCGTTACACTGAAATCCACCATCGGTTAGAAATCAGCTGTTCAATAATTCACTCCCACAATCTTCACATTTTCTGTTGTTTGCCGTTACCCGCTTGCATTATTATCCCATATTATTTCCCCTGCTTTATTTAGTTAATAAATATATAATCTTATGTCGTTGTCGGTGCACGTTTAATTTGATGTGGGAAATCGATGGGATCGTGGAAAGAATTCACTGCTTCAGAATAGGAGATTAAATGAAGAATCTGAAATTCAACAGATCCATTTGAGACTGATACACTTTCCTGTCTGCCAAACTTGGACAGTTGATATTTTGACTAATTCCCTCCGAGTTAGTCTAGAAAATAAATATCGGAGGTGGTGCCCCATCTAAAATTATCTTATTATCAAGGTATTGTCTCCTACAGCGGTATCCGATTGAATAAAACGGGTCTTACACAGGTGCTGATGCTGGTGCGGATGAGCATGAACGTTGGCGTCCCGGGAAGGCCCAAGCGTTTCCAGCTTGCCTGGAACGACTCCTGCAGATTCGCCGCAGAGGCCACCGTTGTTGTTGGAGAAGAAAAGCTCAGCATTGCCGCAGGGGAAGGTGTGGCGGTTGTAGAGGAACCGGCTGAACCACTGATACTCTTCCTTGTAGAGGGGAATCAAAGCCCGACCAAACGTGTCCTTCGTCCTAGGCTGCTCCACCTGAGAAATAGCAACGGAAACGGTGACAAAGGGCAAAGGAAGGGCCGAGAAAATAGAAAACGATTGCATGGGATGTTGACACAATATTTGACAGACAAAAGAGATTAAAAGATGTTTTGTGGAACAATTAGCAAATTGTATCAACCTTTTGGCATAATTGGCCAATTGTATTCACCTTTTAAAATAATAAGCACATTGTATTCACTTTCTGGAAACTACATTTCTTTGGAATAATTAGAAGATTGTATTCACGTTTTGAAATAACGAGCAAATTTCATTGGCTTTTTGGAAAGTACTGCATGAAAATACATTTTTAGAATTAGCAAATTGTATTCACTTTTTAAAATAATTAGAAAATAGTATTCCCTTTTTAAAACAACAAGCAAATTGTATTCACTTTTTGAAATAATTAGAAAATAGTATTCCCCTTTAAAATAATAAGCACTTTTTGGAAACTACTGCATGAAATACACTGCCAAGTCTGGCAAAACACATATTCAGCACACTCATGGGTTTAATGAAACACTGGGTGGGTTCTTGCATAAATAAAGTAGTCTGCAGGCAGCATGTTCTTACTCCAATAATCCGCCGTCCAGAAGCGTCACAGTCCGCTGAGGTGACTTCCTCCAACCTCATGTCGGCCAGGACCCCCCTCCTGTGGCCAGTCACACAGACGATGAAGCCAGCAAGCAAGCCGTAGAACTCTTCTAGGTGAGCTTTGCTTGGAGTCGCTTCCAGGGTGACTGTAAAGTAGAGGGATATTGTCAACCAGCGAGTGAGCGACACTCTGTTGTGCTTCTCTAAAAAAAAAAAAAAATACCTCTACCTAAATACTTACGCAGAGCCGCTGGAATTTCCTTCAGGGCTTTCCTTAGGTAAGAACTGATGTGGGCAGCCTTGACCAGCAAGCCTGAAAGTCATACACAACTGATTAAAATTCAAAAGAGGGGGTGAATGCGCATGCGTGGTATTTCAGATTCCTCTATATCCAGAGAGACACACCTGGAGTTGAGTTGGGCTTCGTCAGAACTAGAAGTGTACTTATTTAATTAATTTCCTTCCCTTTTTTAAAGTTGAATCATTCATGAAAATACACCTATTCATCAGTGACATTATTCAATTACAAACACATCTCATAACACCATATGTCAAAAACTGGGTTGCAAACACTTCGAGTGACGTGTGAGTGAGTGAGCGTCCGCGCGTGTGTGTTACTTGCCGTCAGCTTTCTTCGGTTTCTTGGGATTTCTCCCAAAACTCATCCCTCTTTACAGCCACTCTTTTTGTTTCTCTGCTCCCACTCTTTTCACTTCTCTGCTACTACCCTTTTTGTTTCTCTGCCTCCACTCTTTCTGTTTCTCTGCTATCGCTTTCCTCTTCTTCTCCCACACTCTCCTGTTGCTTTAGTAGTTTGCCTGCTGCACAAAGGTGTCTCCCAATTAAATAGATTTTCACACCCCTTTTTCCACAGCCCCCCCTCTTCCTCACAGCTGATATCTACCTATCTATCTATCTATCTATCTATCTATCTATCTATCTATCTATCTATCTATCTATATTTAGATTGACTGACCGACTGAATGGGAGAAAAGAGGTTTGTTAATACCTGATGTTTTAGTGCGCACAGCCTGGCGGTGGCGCTCCAGGCCCTTCCTGCACATCGTTGCCATCAACTTCAGTGTCTGCAGAGCTTTTCGTAAGCGCTTACTGGGAGCTGTGACATCAGGGAGCTGGGCTTCTCAAAGGAACTTCAGAAATGCCCGAACAGTTCCGATGATGATCAGGTGGGTAGTCGGGGCGTTTACCTTCAGGGTCTCGGTCCATCTGAGAGATGAAAGACATACAGTAAACACACCTCTCTCTCTCTCTCTCTCTCTCTCTCTCAATTTTCAATTTCAACAAGCTTTATTGGCATGACTGTGGTTCACAATATTGCCAAAGCGTACAGGATTACAGAACAATAATGATAACAATAATAATGATAACAGTAATAATGATGACAATAACAATAATAGCAATAATAATAACAACAATAATAAACAGTATATCAGTGTGCAGGTAAGAACTCAGTCAGGATCAGTTGGTTCATGTGTAGGAAATCATGTCAGGTGTTGTTGTGCAGCTCGTCTCTTCTCCTGTGGCAGGCCTTCACATATCTCGCTGCATCTACAGCAATGCCAGTTTTTTCTCCCAGTAAATGTTGTAGTTTTTGTTGGTCTGATAGTTTGGGGAAGTCTGGGGTTGTACCTGTGATTTTAGTGTATATATGGGTTCTGATGTCTGTGTAAGTGTCACAGTGCAGCAGGAAGTGCTGCTCTGTCTCCACCTGTCTGTGTGGACAGAACCGACACAGCCGCTCCTCTCTGGGCAGCCAGGTCTGTCTGTGTCTGCCGCTCTCTAAGGCCAGACTGTGGTCGCTGAGTCTGTACATAGTCAACGTTTTCCTCAGTCCCGGGTCAGTTACAGAGCTCAGATAATCTGCCATGGAGTATTGTCTGTTTAAGGCCAAATAACACTGGAGTTTGCTTTGGGTTTGGGTTGTGGATGTCCAATAGTTGATGTAATTGTCTTTTTCTTTTGCTATAATTTGGTGGGGCTGGATGGTGTGAGGGCGGTCTTGGTGCCCGGTGCTGTTGGAGCTCAGCCTGTGGACCAGCTGGCTGAGGGGACTCCCTTCTTTGCTCTCCTCTTGGCATTGTAGGGCTTTGTAGTGGTAGGAGCTGGGCTCGCTGGTTCTGAGGTGTTGGTAGAACTTTATTGCTCTTTTTTGGATCCGAATTAAAAGGGGAAATTGGCCGAGTTCAGCTCTGCATCCGTTATTGGGGGTGTTCCTGTGGACTCTGAGGATGCTCTTACAGATCTCCGTGTGCAAACTTTCAATTGGGTGTTTTTCCCATTTTTGGAAGTCTTGGTTCATGAGAGGGCCCCACACTTCACTACCATACAATACAATTGGTTCGATTATTGATTGAAATATTTTGATCCAGATTTTGACAGGGATGTCTATGTTTGAGGACTTTTTTATAGTCCAGAAAGCTCTTCTGCCTTTTTCTCTGAGATCCTTAATGGCCAGATTGAAATTTCCCGTTGATGTGATATTTAGCCCTAGATATGCATAGCTGTGTGTGTGTTCTATGTCTGTAGAGTCCAGGTGGAACCTGTGGGGATGTTTCTGACTCTTGCGTCGTTTCTGGAAGACCATGACTTTTGTCTTCTCCAGGTTAACAGTCAGGGCCCAGGTCTGACAGAACTTTTGCAGGTGATCTAGCTGCTTTTGTAAAGCCTCCTTTGATGGAGCGAGCAGTATTAGGTCATCTGCAAACAGTAGACATTTGACTTCTATGTCAGAGAGGGTGAGACCAGGGATCTCTGACTCCTCCAGGGATTTGGCCAGTTCGTCGACGTAGATATTAAACAGGGTGGGGCTCAGACTGCAGCCCTGCTTCACTCCTCTACTTTGAGGGAAGAAGTCTGTTTCCTTAGTTCCAATTTTGACAGCACATTGATTATTTATATACATTGTCTTAATAATATCGTAGATTTTTCCTCCAATACCTTTTTCTAGTAATTTTAGAAACAGACCATGATGCCAAATTGAGTCGAATGCTTTCTTGAAATCTACAAAACAAGAGAAGATTGTGTTGTTGTTCTGGTGGACGTGTTTCTGGATGAGGGTGTGGAGGGTGTAGATGTGGTCAGAGGTTCTGTGTTGTGGTGTAAAACCAATCTGACTCTTGTTCAGGACATTGTGCTCACTGAGGAAGTTTTGCAGTCGGCTGTTTAAGATGCTGCAGAATAACTTCCCCAGGTTGCTGCTGACACAAATGCCTCTGTAATTGTTTGGATCATATTTGTCTCCACTTTTGAAGATTGGAGTGATGAGCCCTTGACTCCAGGTGTCAGGAAAATTTCCAATGGTTAGTGTCAGATTGAATAATTTTAATATGGCAGTCTTGATTTTCTGGCTGCTAAACTGAAGCATTTCATTTAAGATGCCATCAGGGCCACTTGCTTTCCTCGGCTGCAGGGCCTGGATCTTAGCCAGCAGCTCCCCTTCACTAATCTCATAATCTAAAGGATTTTGGTTGTCTTTAATGATTGATTCAAGGATTTCTAGTTTGTTGAGCAGATTCTTTTGGTCTGAATTCAGTGTGATTGCACTGTATAGATTTTCAAAGTGTTTCTTCCATATTTCCCCGTTTTGAATAGCCAATTCTTCCTTGTTTGATTTGTTGAATGAATGCCATTTTTTCCAGAAATTGTTTGAGTCGATGGACTCCTCAATTTCTTCAAGTTGACGTTGTTCATGCTGCTCCTTTTTAGCTCTCAGTGTTTTTCTATATGATTTCAATGTTTCCCAGTACTGGAGGCGGAGCTCATGATTGTCAGGTTGTCGGTGTTTTTCATTGGATAATTTTCTGAGTGTTTTTCTCAGACACCTGCAGTCAGAGTCAAACCACTTTTCATTATCTGAGTTTGAACTGTGATACTCAGATTTTTTCAGATTGGATAGATGTGCTGTGCTGTCAAATATGGAGTTAATATCCCGCACAGCCTGGTTCAGGCCGTCGTTGCTGTGGGGATATGAGGTGGTGATAAAATGGTCTAACTGAGATTGGACTGTTGGATGACCGATGGCTCTCTGGTAGTCATCCTTACTATTGCTTGTCCATCTATAAGGTTGTTTGGAGGGGTTGAGTTTACTGGGTTTTGCTACATGGGGGTCAGCTGGTGTCTTACTAATGTATAGGGTGATTTTGCTGTGATCAGATAAGGGTGTGAGGGGGCTGACAGTGAATGCTCTTACATTGAAGGGCTCCAGGTCTGTAATACTGTAGTCCACAGTGCTGTTGCCAAGAGGAGAGCTGTGAGTGTAGAGACCAAAGGAGTCCCCTCGAAGCCGACCGTTGACGATGTACAGACCCAGCGTGCGACACAACTGCAGCAGTTGCTGCCCGTTTCTGTTGACGGTTTTGTCAAAGTTGTTTCTGTTTCGGTGTGAAGGAGAGGGGATGTTGATCTGGCAGGTATATGTCTGTCTCCCTGTGCATTGATCAGATCTGGTTCTGTGCCTGTTCTGGCGTTAAGGTCACCACAGATCAGCACGTTTCCTTGTGTCTGGTAGAAGCTGATCTCATCTTCAAGGATGGAGAAGCTGTTTTCATTATAATAAGGGGACTCTGATGGGGGGATATAGGCTGTACACATGAATATGTCTCTGTCTGTGGAGACAACCTCTTTTTTTATTTTGATCCAAATTGAAAAATCTCCTTTTTTGAGTAATTCGATAGAGTGTGTGAGGTTCGTCTTGTACCAGATCAACATCCCTCCTGAATCTCTGCCTTGGCTTACACTTTTCAGTTTGGTTGATGGGAAAATGACTTCTCTATAACCTAAAGGACAACCAGTGGGCCTGTCTCCTCTATTCCAAGTCTCCTGCAAAACAATGATATCTGAATTTTCTATCTCTTTCTTAAAGTCTGCGGTTCTGCTCTTAAGGCCAAAAGCAGAAGACCTCAGACCTTGGATGTTCCAACATGAGATTACAAAAGATTTGGACGTCATTAGGTTTAAAACTCAACATGTAGCATTCTGTCTTAAAATGAGATAAACTTCCAATCCTATGTCAATGAAGAGGTCAGTTTTTGAACATGTTAGATATCAGAAGTTGGGGACTTAGAGAGAGACCTAGTAATATTATGACCCTTTAACATGGATGAATAAATAAATAAGTAAATATGTACAATAATAGATAATAATAACTAAAAAATAAATAAATATAATGATGAAATAATAATAATAATATAAAATAGATAAGTAAACACTCTAGTGTTGTCTACTGTCTTTGACTTATCAGGTGGGAGCAGAGCAGGCTGAGCATGTGCTGGATGTCTCTCAGCTGGCTGTGTGCAGGTGTAGGGGTGAGGTTGGAGGTTGGAGGGGTAAGTAGGGTGTCTGCTGCTCTCCTCACCACCTGAGCGTAGCTCAGTGGGCCAGGGCGTGGCTCCTGGTGACGGTGTCGTGATGGGGCTCCTGGGGGCAGGAGGGGCTCTGGTCGGGTGTGAGGGGGTTCGTTGCTGCCCTGGTGGGGTCGTCGTGTAGGGGTATGAAGATGGTGAGGTCTCTGTGGGGGTGGTCTGGATGGTCTGGGTGGCAGCCTGAGGGTGCTGCGGGCCGACCTGTTCCTTGTGTGGGGGGTGGACTGGTCTCGGTTGAGAGCGACATCCTTCAGTGTACGGGCGAAGATTGGGACGGTGTTTTTGAGTAGATGGACATGGTCATGAAGGCAGCTGATGTCCAGGGTGGGGTGGTGGGCAAGCTGGACGTTGGGCCTCAGGACGCAGTCTCTGGAGAGCTGCTGTTGATCCTGTGGATGGTGTCTGGGTGGAAGTCTTTCCTGGGCAGCAGGGTTGATACAACCACTCTACTGTTGGGGAAGGTGCTGGAGGCTTTTTCTATCACTACTTTGAGTGACTCTGATACTCTCTCCTGCTGCGTCCTCAGCTCATTGGTGCCGGTGTGGATGATGATGTGACTCGGAGAACCCAGATGCTCCTCTGACAGCAGCTCCATGGCATGTTGGCTGGTTGGGCACCAGAGTTTGGCCACTTCGTGGTTGGGGAAGAGTTTCTTTTCATTTAAGAACTTTCCTTTGGAGTCGATTAGGATGACTATGTCTGGCTTCTGTGCCGGTCTGGATGGACGGGTGGAGTCCACCGGTGGGCTGGGGGGGGGGTCTGGGTGTGGTGTTGGTCTCTGGGTTGGAGGGGAGCTGCTGGGTGGGTGGAGCCTTTCTGTCCAGATGTCTCTGGGTGGATGGAGCCTCTCTGTCCAGGTGTCTCTGGGTGGATGGAGTCTCTCTGTCCAGGTGTATCTGGGTGGATGGAGTTTCTCTGTCCAGGTGTCTCTGGGTGGATGGAGTCTCTCTGTCCAGGTGTCTCTGGGTGGATGGAGCCTCTCTGTCCAGGTGTCTCTGGGTGGATGGAGCCTCTCTGTCCAGGTGTCTCTGGGTGGATGGAGTTTCTCTGTCCAGGTGTCTCTGGGTGGATGGAGTCTCTCTGTCCAGGTGTCTCTGGGTGGATGGAGCCTCTCTGTCCAGGTGTCTCTGGGTGGATGGAGCCTCTCTGTCCAGGTGTCTCTGGGTGGATGGAGCCTCTCTGTCCGGGTGTCTCTGGGTGGATGGAGTCTCTCTGTCCGGGTGTCTCTGGGTGGAGCTCCCAGGGTCCTGGTTGTGGTCTTGGTGTGAGTCCTGCTGTTCTGTGAGGTCCGGGGTGACTCTATATGTCTCCTGGAGTTTCTGTGACAGAGAGGCCAGCTGTTTCCTGTGGCTCTCTCTCCCCTGTCTCAGCTCCTTCACCTCCTCTGTCAGGGCGCACAGCGCTGCCACGTGGTTCTCCTGGTGCAGCTGCAGTTCTCTGATCTCAGTCCTCAGGGTGCTCAGTTCGGTTTGGTCCTTGTCCCTGTCCTGCCTTAGTCTGCTCAGCTCCGTGCTGAGGTTGCAGGTCTCCTCCTGGCTCAGCTGATGGCTGGTCAGCTCTCTCAGCTGGACCAGCTCTCTCTCTAGCTCACTGAACTTCACCTTCATGTCTGCGATGATGGAGGTCAGCTGGGGGTCCTGGGCGTGTTCAGAGCTGGGGGGCTCACTCTTCTGGTCAGCAGGAGGGTAGGTGGGGGTGGAGGTGGTGGTATGGATGTCTTCAGCCGGGGGGCTCTTCTCCTGCTGGGCTCTTTCCTTTATGAGGGGAAAGTCCATCTCAAACTGCCTGAGGTTTCCCTGCACCATGACAGTCCCATTCTTGTAGATGTTTACTGATGTCATGGGGGAGTCTGGGTCTTCTGTTTCTTTGACCTTCAGCTTCCAGCCATTACAGATGCCCTCCTTCTTCACAGAAGGGTAGTGGGTCTTTATAGCAGAGTGCCATGCCAGTGGCTGCTCTGTGAAGAAGATCAGGTTGCCTCTCTCTCTCTCTCTCTCTCTCTCTCTCTCAATTTTCAATTTCAATTTCAATGTGCTTTATTGGCATGACTGTCAGGTGAACAATGTTGCCAAAGCTTCAAGGATCATACAATTCATTAAATAGAGTAACATAGATGGATAAATAAAGAGAAAAAGTAATTACAAGTAATTAACATTTGTTCAGAATCAATAAGGAAAGGAAACAAGTAACAAGATTATGTCATTACAATATGGTACGAGTCAAATGTTAATAAATAAATAAATAAATAATAAAAACAACACCAAAGAAACAGATCAAGGAGAAAAAAAACAAACAAACAAACAAACAAACAAACAAAAAAATTCAAAACAAACCCCAAACAAAAAGCCCACATGGAGTAGAGGAGGTGGTCGGTGAGTGAGGAGACAAACTGCTGTCATGTGTTGCTGTGCTGCTGGTCTCTGAGGCTGTGACAGGCTCTCACGTATCGGGCTGCTTCTACGGCACTGACACTGTTTTCTCCAAGTACATGTTGCATTTTTATCTGGTCAGAAAGTGATTCAAAATCTTGGAGTTTGTATTCAATTTGTGTGAAGAACTTTGTTCTAATGTCTTGATATGCACTACACTGTAGCAGGAAGTGCTGCTCTGTCTCCACCTGTCTGTGTGGACAGAGCCGACACAGCTGGTCCTCTCTGGGCAGCCAGGTCTGCCGGTGTCGGCCCGTCTCTATGGCCAGGCTGTGGTCACTGAGTCTGTACATGGTTAAAGTCTTTCTCAGTTTCCCATCAGTCACGGTGGTCAGGTACTCTGCCAGCGTGTACTGTCTGTTTAGATCTGAATAACATTGAAGTTTGCTTTGAGTTTTTGTGGTGGATGTCCAATAGTTAATGTAATTTTCTTTTTCTGTAGCTATAATTTGGTTGGTCCAGATTGTTGGGCGGTCCTGAGGCCTGGTGCTGTCAGAGGAGGTGAGCCTCAGGACCAGCTGGCTGAGGGGACTCCTCTCTATCTGCTCCTCTTGGAGATGGAGAGCTTTGTAATGGTAGGAGTTTGGGTCACTTGCTTTTAGGTGTTTGTAAAACTTGATTGCTCTTTTTTGTATCCTAATTAAAAGGGGAAATTGGCCCAGTTCAGCTCTGCATCCATTATTAGGGGTGTTCCTGTGCACTCTGAGGATGCTCCTACAGATCTCAGTGTGCAGGGTTTCCATTGGGTGTTTGTCCCATTTTTCAAAGTCCTGGTTTACCAGAGGACCCCACACTTCACTACCATAAAGTAGGATTGGTTCGATTATAGATTTAAATATTTTCAGCCAGATTCTAACAGGTATATCTATGTTTGAAGACTTCTTTATAGCGTAGAAAGCCCTTCTTCCTTTGTCCCTGAGTTCATTAATGGCCAGATTGAAATTCCCTGTAGAAGTAATTTTTAGTCCTAAATATGTGTAATTGTGTGTGTGTTCTATGTAAGTGGAGCCTAGTAAGAACCTGTGTGGGTTTCCCTGACACCTGGGTCGTTTTTGGAAGATCATAATTCGAGTCTTTTCCAGATTGACTGTCAGGGCCCAGGTCTGACAGAAGGTCTGCAGATGATCCAGTTGTTATTGTAGTGCTTCTTTAGATGGAGCGAGCAGTATTACATCATCTGCAAAAAGTAGGCATTTAATTTCTGTGTCAGACAGGGTGACACCAGGGATCTCTGAGTCCTCCAGGGACTTGGCCAGTTCATCAATATAAATGTTAAAGAGGGTGGGGCTCAGACTGCAGCCCTGCTTCACTCCTCTGCTTTGGGGGAAGAAGTCAGTTTCCATGTTGCCAATTTTCACAGAACATTTATTATTTGTGTACATTCTTTTAATGATATCGTAGGTTTTCCCCCGACACCTTTCTCAATCAATTTCAGGAACAGACCGTTATGCCAAATGGAGTCAAAAGCTTTTTTGAAGTCTACAAAACAAGAGTGAATTTTGTTGTTGTTTTTCTGTACGTGTTCATTAATGAGGGTGTGGAGGGTGTAGATGTGGTCTGTAGTTCGATGTTGTGGTGTGAATCCAATCTGACTCTTGCTCAGGACATTGTGCTCACTGAGGAAGTTTTGCAGTCGGCTGTTTAGTATGCTGCAGAATAACTTCCCCAGGTTGCTGCTGACACATATGCCTCTGTAATTGTTTGGATCAAATTTATTTCCATTTTTAAAGATTGGTGTGATGATTCCTTTGCACCAGATGTCAGGGAAATGTCCAATGTTCAGAACCTGGTTGAATAATTTTAATATGGCGATGTTGAATTTATGGTCACTAAATTTCAGCATTTCATTTAAAATGCCATCAGGACCGCTGGCCTTCCCTGGTTGTAGAGCCTGGATTTTAGCCAGCAGCTCTTCTTCGGTAATTTGGTAGTCTAAAGGGTTTTGATTGTCTTTAACGACTGATTCTAGAGTTCGTAGTTTGTTGAGGAGATCATTTTGGGCCGAATTTAGTGTAATAGAGCTATATAAGTTTTCAAAGTGTTGTTTCCATATTTCACCATTTTGAATAGCCAATTCTTCCTTCTGTGGTTTGCTGAAAGAGTGCCATTTTTTCCAGAAATCATTTGAGTCAATGGACTCTTCAATTACATCAAGTTGATGCTGTTCATGCTGCTGTTTTTTAGTTCGAAGTGTTCTTCTGTATAATTTTAGTGTTTCCCAATAATGGAGGTGGAGCTCAGGGTTGTCAGGTTGTCTGTGTTTTTGGTTTGATAAATTCCTGAGTGTTTTTCTCAGATGTCTGCAGTCTGTATCAAACCACTTTTCACTGCTTGACCTTTTTGATCTGTGGTGTTGACATTTTTTCAGGTTGGACAAATGTGCTGCGTTGTAAAATATGCTGTTCAGACTCTGTAAAGCCTGATTCAGGCCATCGTCACTGTGGGGATATGAGGTGGAAAGAAAGTGGTCTAACTGAGATTGAATTGTTTGATGTCTAATTGCTTTCTGGTAGTCGTCCTTGCTGTTGGTCGTCCATCTATAAGGTTGTGTTGTATAGTTCAGTTTGGTGGGTTCTGCTGCGTGAGGGTCTGTTTCTGTCTTTCTAATGTAGAGTGTTATTTTACTATGGTCAGATAAGGGTGTGAGGGGGCTGACTGTGAATGCTCTCAGACAGAAGGGGTCCAGGTCTGTAATGCTATAGTCTACGGTGCTGTTGCCAAGAGGAGAGCTGTGCGTGTAGAGACCATAGGAGTCCCCTCGAAGCCGACCGTTAACCACGTACAGACCCAGAGTTCGACACAGCTGCAGCAGTTGGTGCCCGCTTTTGTTGACAGTTTTATCAAAGTTGTTCCTGCGGGGGTGAGAAGGGAGGGGAATGCTGATCTGGCCAGGTATATGTTTGTCTCCCTGTGGGGTAATAGAATCTGGTTCTGTACCAGTCCTGGCATTAAGGTCCCCACAGATCAGAACACTTCCCTGGGCCTGGTAGTGACTGATCTCATCTTCCAGAATGGAGAAACTGTTTTCGTTGTGGTAAGGGGATTCTGATGGGGGGATATATGCTGCACACATGAATATGTCTTTATCAGTGGCGATTATTTCTCTTTTTATTTTGATCCAAATTGAAAATTCACCTATTTTGATTAATTGTATTGAGTGTACAAGTTCTGCCTTATACCAAATCAGCATTCCTCCTGAATCCCTGCCCTGGGTTACTCCTTTCAGTTTGGTGGATGGGAACACTATTTCTCTGTAGCCTAAGGGACAACCAGTGGGCGTGTCTCCTCTACTCCAAGTCTCCTGCAAAACTAACACATCTATATCTTTTAACTCTCTCTTAAAGTCAGGGGTCCTGCTCTTAAGGCCAAAAGCAGAGGACCTCAGACCCTGGATGTTCCAGCATGAAATAATAAGTGATCTAGATTTCATTTATCTAAACAAAGAAAAGAAAAAAACCTCAAAATCATTCAATGTCAAGATGAGATAAACTTCCAAAAAACACATTAACTATATCAATATCAATTTCAAATTTCAGTTTCAATCCATTAATATGAAATAACATCTTTTTTTCTTTTTAAGAATAAATAGATAGATAAATAAAGAAATGTATAAAAAGATAAATAAATAAATACATTTGCCTATTGTGGTACCTGACCGATGAGGTGAGAGCAGAGCAGGCCGAGCATCTGCTGGATGTCTCTCAGCTCGCTGTGTGGGGGTGTGGGGGTGGGCTCAGGGGCAGGGGGGGTGGTGAGGGTATGGCCTGCTGCTCTCCTCACTGCCTGAGCATAGCTCAGTGGGCCAGGGTGTAGCTCCTGTCGCTGGGGTTGGGGTGGGACCCTTGGGGTCAAGAGTGGCTCTGGTCTGGTTTGAGGGGGATCATAGCTGCTCTGGTAGGGTCTTGGTGGGACATGGCGTGAAGGAAGGTGAGGATGATCTGTTCTCCATTGGGGTTGTCTGGTTGGTGGTCCAGTGGGGGGCCTTGTTGGTCTGAGGGGGTTGTTGGCTGAGCTGCTCCTTCTGTGGGGTGTTGATTGGTCTCTGTTGAGAGTGACGTCTTTCAGTGTCCGTGCGAAGAGGGGGACTGTGTTTTTAAGGAGGTGCACATGGTCGTAGAGACAGCTGACATCCAGGGTGGGGTGGTGGGCCAGGTGGACGTTGGGCCTTAGGACACAGTCTCTGGACATGCTGCTGTTGATCCTGTGGATGGTGTCAGGGTGGAAGTCTTTCCTTGGTAGCAGGGTTGACATGACTACTCTGCTGTTGGGGAAGGTGGTGGAGGCTTTCTCTATCACTCTTCTGAGTGACCCTGACACTCTCTCCTGCTGGCTCCTCAGGTCGTTGGAGCCAGTGTGAATGATGATGTGGCTTGGAGATCCCAGCCGCTCCTCTGACAGCAGGTCCATGGCATGTTGGGTGTTTGGACACCAGATTTTAGCCACTGTGTGGTTGGGGAAGAGTTTCCTTTCATTTATGAATTTGCCATTGGAGTCAATGAGGATAACAATGTCTGGCTTCTCTCTCTGCTGTGCTGGTCTGGAGGGATGAGGGGTGGTGATGGTCTGTGGGCTGGTAGGAGGTCTGGATGTGGCGTTAGACTGTGAGCTAGAGATGGGGCTGTGGGTAGAGGGAGGGTGTTGAGTTGGTGGGTCCTGGTTGTTGTCAGTGGGGCTCACAGGGTCCTGGTTGTGGTCTGGGTATGAGTCCAGCTGCTCTTTCAGGGCCTGTGTAGCACTCTCTCTCTCCTGAAGCTCCTCTGACAGAGCAGTCAGCTCTCTCCTGTAGCTCTCTCTCTCTCCTCTCAGCTCCCTCACCTCCTCTGTTAGAGCTGTCAGCAGTACCATGTGGTTCTCTTGATCTTGTTGCAGCTCTCTTACCTCGGTCCTCAGGGTGGTCAGCTCTCTCTTGAAGCTGTCTCTGTCCTCTCTAAGCTTGGTCAGCTCTGTGTTGATGATACTGGAGTCTTCATGTCGGCTGTGGGTCGGCTGTTGGCTGATCAGCTCTCTTAATTGTACCAGCTCTCTCTCCAACTCTGTGAACTTCACCTTCATATCAGTGATGGTGTGGTTCAGCTGGGGGTTCTGGGCCTGTTCTGGGTTGGTGGACTCGCTCTCCTCAGGGGGCTGGTCAGTGGTGGGGATGGTGTCTGTTGCTGGCAGAGTATGGGTGTTGTCGGTGGGGGTGGACTTCTCCTGTTGGGCCCTTTCCTTTATAAGGGGAAAGTCCAGCTCAAATTGTTTGAGGTTCCCCTGCACCATGACAGTCCCGTTCTTATACAGGTTGACTGTTGTCATGACAGAGTCTGGATCTTCTACCTCTCTGATTTTTAGTTTCCAGCCGTTACATATCCCCTCTTTCTTCACAGAGGGGTAGTGGGCACTGATGGAGGAGTGCCATGCTAGTGGCTGGTCTGTTAAGAAGATCAGATTGCTGATATCTCCACTCTTATAAAGGTCAGAAAAGAGTGTTTCAGGTTTTTCCTTCAACGCTTTTTGTTTGTAGGTCTTCCTGGCACTTTCATTTTTAACCTCTTGGGGGTAGAGGAGAGGAATAGCCTCTGTACAGGCTGTGAGAGGAGCCATGGGAGGGGTCATGGGAGGAGCCATGGGAGGAGCCATGGGAGGAGCCATGGGCCTCTGTTGCTGCTGCTGCTGCTGGACTGCTGCAGTTGGTACTCCTCGGTAACGGTTGCTAGGGCTTGGTTTGTTGTGAGCTAGCTGACCAAACAACGCCAAGCTTGTTTTGGTTTATTTAGTTTTTAATAGTTATGTTAAAATCTTTTTTTTACAAATATTTTCATAGGTTGCATTGTCTTCTTGATGTTCTCACTCACTTGATTTTTTTTTTTTTTCAATTTCCTCCTCTTACTTTGGTGTCAGTTAGCCATCAGGGCAGAGAAGTTGACTGAGTTCGTCTGGCAGTTGGTTAGCAGTTGGTCAGCAGTTGGTTAGCTTCTCTCTTTGGCTTTCCAGTTGAGTGGTATTTTTTTGCTGGGCTTTTTTCTTCCGGGGTGGTAATTACCTTCAGCAACTGTGTCTTCTTCTTTTCTTCTTTCAATTTTGTCAAAAAAGTGAGAGTTTATCTCATTTTAAGACGAGAAAAAAAAAAAGAGCGAGGATCTTGAGGAGCTTATGATGATGCTGTTGCTTTCTCTCTCTGTCTTTCTCTCTCTCTCTCTCTCTCTCAGTTCTTCTGTTTTTCTTTCTGTTTTTCTTCTTTGTCCATTCTTCTAAAAGTGTTTCTTCTTCAAAATTTGACAGAATTGAAAGTTTATCTCATCTTAAAATCACAAAAAAGAGATGATTTTCAGGAGCTCATGTTGTTGCTGCTGTTGTTATCGGTAACCACGGCAACTCTCTCTCTCTCTCTCTCTCTCTCTCTCTCTCTCTCTCTCTCTCTCTCTCTCTCTCAATTCAATTCAATTCAATTCAATTCAGCTTCATTGGCATGAATGTTACGAGAACTATGTTGCCAAAGCATCAAGAATCAGTTAAACAAAACAACAAATACAATTCGTAGGTTAAAATACAATAAGTGAAATGAAACTTAAAAATTAAAGACAATAATGTGTGTGTGGAAGGATTAATAAGATCATTAGGCAATTACAAGTTGTCATATACAATGAAAAACATATATATACATATAGTTCATATTAAATGATGATCAGCATTCATGGGTTTCTCTAGCATCATGGCAAAGTGTTACATATTGTGCTGCTAATTTTATAAATTGTGGAACTTCTCCCAGACATACTTTTAACAGTTCATCACATTTTGTTCCCTCATATGATGAATCTGCTGCAGTTATCTGCTGGAGGAAAGCCTCTCTCTCAGTTTGGTACAGGGGGCAGGAGAGGAGAAAATGGGCCTCAGTTTCTATTTCTCCTGATGAACAGTGTTTACATATTCTCAATTCTCTGGGCTTCCATTCTTTCTGATGCCGACCTTTTTCAACCTGTAGTTGATGGTCGGTGAGTCTGTACATTGTTAATGTGCGTCTCTGTTTGGGGTTTTTTATGCTGACCAGATATTGTGCTGGAGAATATTCTCTATCCAGTAAGCGATAGCATTCTAATTTATTGATGGATTTAATTTCATTCTTCCAATTGTCAATGTAAGTCATTTTGTTGTTTTTGTCTATAGATGCCAGGTGAGTTTTGGAGAGATTTTGGAGGTCTTGGATTTTGAGGTGGCAGGTTTCTCTGGTGTTTCTCAGAGGGTCTGTCTCTGGACAGAGGCTGTTATTGAGAAAGGCTCTGTGGTGATAGGAATCAGGATCAGCTTGTGTTAAGTGAACCTGGAACTTAATTGACCTTTTGATCATGTGTAGAGAGAGAGGGAAGTGTCCCAGCTCTGCTCTGCATGCATGGTTTGGACAGTTTCTGTGGACCTTGAGGATTTCCTTGCAGAATTGAAGGTTAAATTTCTCTGTGGGTGTTGTGTCCCATGAGGTGTGCCTCTGGGTAATTAGAGGGCCCCACACTTCACTTCCATACATGAGTATGGGTTTGATTACACTGTTAAATAGTTTTAGCCAAATTGTAATTGGGGGATTGAATTTATATAGTGAGCTTTTGATGCTATAGTAGGCCCTGCGTGCCTTTTCTGCGAGGGAATTTATTGCTTTGTCAAAGCTGCCGGATGCACTGATGATGATGCCTAGATAATTATATTCCATTGTATGCTGAAGTGTGGTCCCTCTTACCCTGAAAACATGTTTGGATTCCTGTAGCCTGGCCTTTTTTTGGAATACCATGACTTTGGTTTTGTCAAGGTTGATATCTACCGCCCAGTTTTGACAGAACGTCTCCAGCAGAGAGAGGTTCTGCTGTAGACCATGTTCTGTTGGCGACAGTAGAACCAGGTCATCTGCATACATGAGGAATTTGATTTCTTTGCCTTGTAGATCTAATCCTGGGCTTGGGGACTGTTCAAGAAGAGTGGCCAATTTATTGATATAAATGTTGAACAGAGTAGGAGACAGGTTGCATCCCTGATGTACCCCTTTTCCTTGTTTGAAGAACTCTGTTCTTTTGTTACCAATTTTGACACAGCACTGGTTGTCAGAATATTTGGATTTTATTAGATCATATATTTTACCCCCAATACCATTTTGTAGAAGTTGTAAAAATAACCCATTGTGCCAAATTGTGTCAAAAGCCTTTTTTAGATCTACAAAACATGCAAACATCTTTCCTTTGTGTTTTTTGTGAACATGCTGTTGGATGAGTGTATGGAGAGTGTAGATGTGGTCAGATGTTTGATGATTGGGTAAAAAGCCAATTTGGCTTCTAGACAGAATATGATGATCAGTGAGATATGTGATTAATCTGGAGTTAAGGATGCTACAGAAGAGTTTACTCAGGTTGCTGTTAACACAGATGCCCCTGTAATTGCTGGGGTTGTACTTGTCTCCACTTTTAAATATAGGAGAAATGAGACCTTTATTCCAAACACTGGGGTAATATCCAGCAGCCAACACCAGGTTGAAGTGTTTTTGCACGGCAAGTTGGAGTTTTAAATTACTGTGTTTCAGCATCTCTGAGTTAATGCTATCTATACCGCAAGCTTTTCCATTTTTAAGGGTTTTGAGTTTGTGCTGTATTTCTTTAATGGTGATGGGGTAGTCAAGGGCACACTGGGTGTCCTTCACTGTCATTTCTAGTTCTTTCAGTTTGTCTATTGTTAAAATTTGGTGGGGATTCAGACCGTGACACTCTGGATTTTTATAGAGGTCATCAAAGTAATTTTTCCAGATTGTGCTATTTTGAATTGGGTTGGTCTCTGTACATGGGTTTCTGTTGATGTTTTTCCATAATTTCCAAAAGGTGTTTTCATTTATAGCTTTCTCAATTTTGTTGAGTTCTCCCTCCATATAATGCATTTTTTTCACACGAAGGAGTCTTTTGTAATCTTTTAGAGCTTGGACATATTCAAGCCGTCCCATTAGGTCACTTGGGTTCCTGTGTTTTCTGTTTGACAGTTTCCTCAGGTTTTGTCTGGATATAGCACATTCTTTATCAAACCATCGCTCTTTTTGTTTCATGCTGGATTTTTTGGTTTGTGTGATTTTTAATTTAGATTCTTTTGCCAATTGAATAAATATTGTGTTTAAGTGATGTGTGGCCAGATTTATGTATTCCCTTTCAGGCTGATACTGGGTGTTGAGAAAAGTATCCAGCATGCTGTGAATTTGAGCAGAATCTAGTGCAGCGGTATAGGCAGCAGTGCTCTCTTCTGTCCATTTGTATCTCCTCGGTAGAGGAAACAGCCTTGGCTCAGGGTTTGGATTCACAGTGGTTGACAATGACTTTTTCAGAAATAGCGTTATTTGGCTATGGTCTGAAAGGGGCTGTTGCGGTGATACAGTGAATGCCTTTATATATTGTGGTTCAATGTCAGTAATGGCATAATCTACAACACTACTACCTGACACAGAGCATTGTGTGAGTCTGCCCAGAGAGTCTCCTCTGATTCTGCCATTAACGATGTACAGACCCAAGCCTTTACACATTTGTAGTACCTGTTTGCCAGTTTTGTTAACCATGCTATCATAGCTTTGTCTTTGTGTGTTTATGCAAGTCTGGTACAAAGGAGGATGTTTGAAGATATGTTTGTTTCCTTCATAGTTAATGAAGTCTGGCTCTCTACCAGTTCTGGCATTAAGATCGCCACATATTAAGATTGACCCTAAACTTTGGTAAAAGGAAATTTCCTTCTGGAGTTCCTCAAAAACCTCCTCTGCATAATAAGGGGAGTTTGAGGGTGGAATATATATTGCACATAAATAGACATCTCTGTTGTTTTCCAGAATATTTGAGTGAATTTTAATCCAAATGTAATTTGTACCTTTTTTAACTGGTGAGATGTAATCTTTATATTCTCCTTTGTACCATATGAGTAAACCACCCGAATCTCTGCCATTCTTAATATGGCTGTGTTTTACAGAGGGTATAATAAGTTCTATATAATCGTTAGGACAATTTGATTGATTTTTGTTTTGATTCCAAGTTTCATTCAATATGATTATATCTACATTTCTAATATTATTCAGAAATTCAGGGTTTGCTGATTTCAAACCAAAAACTGAAGAACATAAGCCCTGAATGTTCCAGCTACTTATCGAAAAAGATGCTATTTCCTTAACCTTAACAGATTAGTGTACCACTAGGAAAAAATAACTGATTTACAAGCAAAAATATATGTTTAAAAATAAAATAAATAAATAAATAAAAAGTAAAAATGTTAAGTGATGATGAATTATTCAGAGTGTTGTTCTACATTCTATTAACTCAGTAATTTAGTATAGAGTAGTGTTGCAATGTCTCTTATCTGCTTTAGACTCAGTTCAGTGGATGAGGTGTTGAGTCTGGCGGCTACAGCAGCGTAGCTGTCTTTTTGAGCTGGAGACTGGACCCGAGTCTGAGCTGGCTGCTGATGCTGCTGCTGCTGCTGCTGCCAACTGTATTGTTCCTGGAGAATTTGAGGATGTAGAACAAACTGCAGTTCAGGTCCCTGAAGAGGTGAGGTGTAGTGTGGTGCGGTTGGGTTGTGGTCTTGAGGAGGTGGGGCTGAGGTGTACAGCGGTGTGATGGGGCTGGGTCCCTGACAAGGTGGGAGTGGAGGAGGGATGTAGTGTGGTGCAGTGGGGTTGTAGTCCTGAGGAGGTGGGGCTGAGGTGTACAGCGGTGTGATGGGGCTGGGTCCCTGGAGAGGTGCGGCTGGGGCGTAGTACCCTGAGGCAGGTCCAAGTCTCTGTGAAAAGCTCCGGCCATTGTTGGTGGTGCCTCTAGTGTGCTGCAACCTTCTGTGGAGGTTCCGGTGGTTGGATGTGCTCTTGTTGGTGATGTGAGGTGTTGATCTGTTGCGGTCGAGAGCTGTATCTTTAATATCTTTGATGAACAGTCGCACACCGCTCTGGTTTAGATGTAGGTCGTCATACAGGTGCTGGTAGAGGATCTCTGCGTGATGTGCCATATGGACGTTTGGTATTCCTGTGCAGGTTTTGGATATTTCAGCATTGATTTTGTTGATCTCATGCTGAGGAACATCTCTTCTGGGTAACAGGGTGGATATGGTTACCCTGGCTGTGGGGGCCATTGAGGTTGCTCTCTCTGCCACCTGTCGCAGTGAGTGAGGTATGTCCTTGTTGTGTGTGAGGTCATTAGTTCCAGTGTGAATCAGGATGTGTTTAACACCCTGGAGGTCTGTAGTGGCCAGCTTCTTTATAGCCTCTGAGATGGTGGGACTCCAAATCATCTTGGATCTTCTGCCTGGGAAGAGACGTTTCATATTGATGTACTTTCCATTGGAATCACACAGAAATATTATTTCTGTGTTGTTGTGTGAAGCAGGTTCTGGTCTCCTTTTCTGGGTCTCCAGGTCTGTGGTTGGAGGAGAAATTTTTGGGCGAGAGGCTGAAGATGTCTGGGTGGTAGACGTCTCTGGTTTCCTACCCTGAGTCTCGTGGTATAGGGACTGTTGGGTCTCCTGGTGCAGGGACTGTTGGGTCTTCTGGTGCAGGGATTGCTGGGCCTCCTGGTGCAGGGACTGTTGGGTCTCCTGATGCAGGGACTGCTTGGTCTCCTGGTGCAGGGACTGCTGGGTCTCCTGGTGCAGGGACTGTTGGGTCTTCTGGTGCAGGGACTGTTGGGTCTCCTGATGCAGGGACTGCTGGGTCTCCTGGAGCAGGGACTGCTGGATCTCCTGGTGCATGGACTGTGTTGGGCTGGAGTGGTGGACCGATGCCAGCTCCTCTATCACTCTCTTGAGTGTTCCTCTCAGTGAACGGTTGTCTTCTTCCAGTTCTCTAACAGCTTGCTGGAGTTCATCTATCTGGTATTTCTGGTTTTTGACTGTGGAGTACATCTCCTCCACTAAATGGCTGTTATCAGACCTTTGAAGATTGCTCAGTGTCTTCTCTCTGAACTCTATGAACTCTCGCTCGAGTACCGAGATACCTTCCTTCAGGACTCTGAGATTGCTGGAGAGTTTTGGTGATTCAGAGTATGGTGTAGGTGGAGGTCTGCTGGAGATGGGTGACCTGGTCTGGAGCTCTTGTGGAGGAGGAGGAGGAGGAGACACTTTTGATGCTGCCACAGTCTTCAATGTTTGGAAGCTGTTATCAAAGTTATCCAGACTGTTCTCAGATCCCTGGATCATAACTGTTCCATTGTGATATATGTTTACTGTTAAGATGGGACTTGAGCGGTCTGCATCTTCATAGGCAGTAATCTGTCTGCCTTTGCTTATCCCGTTCTTCTTAATGTAAGTAAATTGCTCACATATTGCTGTGTGCCAATTTTCAGGATGTTGAGTGAAGAACACTAGGTTGCATTTTACCTTCTGGTTGTTCTTCTTGCTGAAGTCTGCTACCAGTGTTTCTGGGTTGGCACGTAGCACATTCATTTTGAAGTCTTTCTTCTGCTGTGCTGTGATCGCTTGTTCAGGATATTGTATTTCACAGCCAGCGATCTGTCCTGATTGCCTCTGTGTTACTACAGTTGATATATCTGTAGATATGTTTATCAGTTGCTGCTGCTCAGCTGTTGCTCCACAGTGTTCCATTAGCATGGTTGGTTTCAACTGACAGTTGGTTCACTGTTAGTAGTTCCTGAACAGTTATTTTGCCAGAGATACCTTATTTCAGAGTTCTTGTCCTGGTGATGTTTCCCAAAATGTTGCCAATCCAGTTGTGATTGGAAAATCTTCTCTTCTTTTGAAGTTTTCCTAGCTGTTTTCCTCGCTGTATTATTTCTTCAGACCTTTGTTGTTGTTGTTGTTGTTGTTGTTGCTAGCCAACTGTCATTTGCACAGTAGCAGTAGAGTTCTCTTCCTCCAGTTAGCTAGGTAGCAACTTCTTTTGATAAAAAAAAAATACTTAGAAATCGTAGAAAAGTCTGTTTTCTTTTCTTAAGTGGTTGAGTGTGCCTTCCAACCACTTGATGTTGTAGATTTGCGTTGTAAATCAGATATTCTAAAGTGAAAACACAAAAAAAGTGAGAGGTTTTCAAGAGCTCATATCTTTTGCTGTTAAGCTCTTTTCGTTGCCAAGCAACGAAAAGAGCAGTTTCTCTCTCTCTCTCATCCTGTCCCGGTCCTTCAAAAAGTGGAAGGACATGTCCGGTATGGCATGTTTCGCCATGAAAAGGAGCCACCGCCGAGCGTGCGCCACGCGCATTTTAGCGTTGTCCACCTGTCTTTTGCCACCGCCACAGGTGTGCTGCAACCATGCATTTAGAACTTTTTCTGTGTGAAAGGAAGGGACAGAGACACAGCAGTGATTAATGTTGCAGCTTTATCAGTAATAGAACTGAGAGGGAGGTCTAGGCAGCCGCCCCACGTGGCTCGGGAAAGATGCGGCGGACGCTTGGTCTTTATGAATATTTGATGGATCAAGAGATTAACGTGTTTTTTTTTTTAATAATTAGCAAATTTTATTTGCTTTTTAGAACGCTTAGCACATTTTATTCCCTTTTTGGAAAACTTAGCACATTATATTCACTATTTTTTTTATACTTGGCGAATTTGATTCACTTTTGGGATACTTGTGAAATTGTATGCCCATTTTGTAATAATTAGCAAATTGTAGGCACTTTTTTGGAAACTACTGCATGAAACACACTGCCAAGTCTGGCAACACACATTCCACACACACTCTGTTCTTCGTCCAGAACCCATAAATGAACTTGGCTGAGTAAACACTGGTTCTGCCTGTTATTTTGATGTCTCCTTTATGAATATTTGAAAGATAAAGAGATTAAAATACTTTTTGTTTTGTTTTTTTGGGAATGATTAGCAAATTGTATTCCCTTTTTGGAAACTGCTGCATAGAATTTGCTCTAGTTTCGCTATTTGCTCTCCACTCGCTGCTGTGACAATGCAAATGTCCCCACTGTGGGACTAACAAAGGAATATCTTGTGTTATACGCGACCAACACGAAAACACAAATACCATATCGAGGTAGCCTGCTCGGATCAGTCGCCGTCTCTCTCCTGGCGAACTTGCGCTGAGACGGAGTGTCCGGAGTGTCCTGAGGGGTGGACTGCTGCTGCTGAGGAGTCGAGCGCTGGCTGTGAGGAGACGAGCGCGGCTGCTGAGGGGTGGAGCGCTGGCTCGGAGGAGCGCAGCCTCGCTTTTGAGGGGTGGAGCGCTGGCTCGGAGGAGCGGAGCCTCGCTTCGGAGGGGCGGAGCACTGGCTCGGAGGAGCGCGGCGTAGCTTCGGAGGGGCGGAGCGTTGGCTCGGAGGAGCGGAGCCTCGCTTCGGAGGGGCGGAGCACTGGCTCGGAGGAGCGCGGCGTAGCTTCGGAGGGGCGGAGCGTTGGCTCGGAGGAGCGGAGCGTTGCTTCGGAGGGGCGGAGCGCTGGCTCTGAGAAGTGGACTGCTGCTTCTGAGGGGTCGAGTGCTGGCTGTGGGAAGTGGACTGAGGCTTCTGGGGGGTCGACCACTCCCGCTGCAGCTGCGGCGGCTGCTGCTGCTGCCTCTGAGGGGTGGAGTACTGGCTCTGAGGGGTGGAGTACTGGCCCTGAGGCGTGGAGTGCTGGCTCTGAGGCGTGGAGTGTTGGCTCTGAGGCGTGGAGTACTTGCTCTGAGGCGTGGAGTACTTGCTCTGAGGTGTGGAGTACTTGCTCTGAGGCGTGGTGTTCAGCCTGTGGTAAGGCATTGAGTTCTGACTCTCGGCAGCATACAGTTTGGCCTTCAGGTGGCGGATTTTCATCTTGAGGCCGAGACAGTGGTGACACGGTTGGGATGCTTGGGTATGAGAAGAGGCAGGGGAAGTGCTGGGGCCGGGGCTGGGGCCGGGGCTGGGGCCTGCAAAGCCTGATGAGTTCTCCCCCCCAGAGTCCTCTTCCACCTCCTCTCCCTCCTCTTCCACCTCCAATTGCTCCTCCTCTCCATCTTCATCCTCACTGCTGGAACTGAGCTTGTCGATGTCGAGCGTGCTCACCATTGGTGGCTGGGGATTTGTCTTCCTCAGTCTCCTCAGGCCTCTCAATCTCAACTGCTGCTTTGCTGTCTTGATGATGGACCTCCGCCTCGCCTTCTGTCAGAGCAAGAAAGCACAGTCAAGTTACATCGCAGCATTACAAGCACACGTTCTGTCGATATTAGAGTGGAAAAAGGAACTAACGTCGAGGTGGTGGTGCAAGCTCTCCAGGTGCTTGTCGAGACGCACAAAGTCCTTGTGCCTGCAGATCGGGCAGCGAAGCTGGCCGCGGTGGCTGGAAACGAAACAAGGGAGACGACACCATTAATGAGACAAAAAATGGAAGGCGTGAAACGGGTCTGCTTCCATCGTTCACGACTCATCGGGGCCGCTCGACGGCGGGACATACGTTGCAGAAGCGTAGCTGAGCAGCAGCTTCAGTTGGTCTCTGTTCCCGACGTGGTGGAACTTCAGGAGGTGCTGGCGCACGGCCATGTAGGGCACCGCGCACAGCGGGCAAGGGGTCAAGGAGCGGGCCATCGTCTCTCTCCTCTGGCGAAGAAAAGGAAAGGAGACGTAAAGAAAGAGAAGTGAGCGCTTCACCTTCGCGCCTATTTCAAGAACAAAGACGTGGATTGGAAGATTACACTGCATGAAAAGTTATATATATATATATATATTTATGATATCATCAAGGACATGAATGAATTTACTGAGGAAAGGAACATTTGCCAGGAAGGTTTTGTTTATTCAAAGAAAGAGTTTTATTAGCACAAACACACAGCATGTACAAAGCATAATCTGCCGACACAACAAACGGGAAGCTCACGAGAAGTCCAAAATCCTACAGCACCGCAAAGTGTCTGTTTTTGCAGACGTCTGTGGTGCGCTGCCCTGCATTTCGGAATCGCCTCTCATGTGACTGCAGCGCGGCACAGAGCTCGGTGAGCTCCCGGCTGCGAAAGGACGGAGGTCGCACAATCCATCCAGACACCTCCTGGATGGACATCATCCAGACATGTCCTCAGACATCAGGCCTATGGCGGCGCACTTCGTAAGGTCCACCTCATCCTCAGCTAGCACTCTGTCTCGCTTCCAGCAGCTGTAAAAACAATCAATAAAGACAATCAGTGCTGCGCGATGCACTGCGTATGGCAGGGGTATTCAATTAAAAGTCACCGAGGTCCAGTTACTAAAATTTCCTCCAAGTAAAAGGTCCAAACATTTTCATTTCAACACACATTTTCATATGGTTTCAATAATATTTATTGTCAATGCAGGAAACCTTTAACAGAGTGAACTTGTATAGTAAACTAGCTCTTTTACCATAAATAAAAGTAGTCCTGCAGGCAAAATAAGCCTTTTTTTCATTCAAGAAAACAGAAACCTCAGAATAAAATAAATAAAACAGTGCTTAATAACCATTTTTTCTCTTAAATTAAAGAGGTCCCAGCCTAAAGAAACACACTTCAAGTAAAAAAGTAAACATCTTCAGGAAATAATAAATAAAAAGTGGCTCTTTTAGGGACAAAACAAGAGCAAACAGAGCATTGACTACATTTTTCTTACATCAAAGAGGTCCCAGCCTAAAAAACTGACAGGTCAACATCTTAAGAAAACAATAAATAAGAAATTGCTCTTTTGGGGAAAAAAATGAGAACAGAGTTGGACACCACCTTTCTCTTTAGATTATTCTTTTTCTCTTAATGAGAAAAATGGGCATGTGACTGCCCTGCCAGTGATTTAAATCTGGGTTGGAATGGAGTCAGGGCCATCCTCATGCAGACATGTAAGTGGCTATTGGTCAGCCTAGAGCGGTACTTATTTTTGATGATGTTCATGGTGGAAAAGGCTGACTCACAGCTGTAAGTAGATCCAAACATGGTCAAGGTGTGCAATGCTACTTTAGTTAGACCGGGGAACACACTCTCAGACACAGTCTGCAGCCAGAAGGTAGCAGGGTCAGTTGCCTCAAAATGCTCTTTTAATGCAGCATTTTCTTGCAGATCAATCAGCTCAAGCTGTAGAGATCCTGCATGTGCCCACTTGAATGTCTGTGTCACCTCCTTTGAAAATCCTTTGACTTCTCTGATGAGGAAAGGATTCTGGATGAGCAGGAGGAGCTGTTGCCCAAGGCAGAAGCTGTTGAACCTGTTACTGAAGTTTTCAATCAGCTTGTTGATGAAGTCAACATAGGGAGAAACATCTCTCTCACCCTGCATCTGTTCCTGCAGTTTTGGGAAGTGTTCACACTCTCCTTCAATATCTTCTTTGAAAATGTCCAGCTTCCTCTGGAAAGAGCGAACAGCTGTCATCAAATCTGCAACTGAATTGTTCTGGCCTTGCAGCTTTAAATTGAGCTCATTAAGATGTGATGTAATGTCAACCAAAAAAGCAACCATATCCATCTTGTGCTCATCTTGCAGAAACAGTGAAAACTGTGTTGCTCTCTGGTTCTTGACCTGTTTTAAGAAAGCTTCTATTTCTTTTCGAATAGACCAGAAACGTCCCAGTGCATTGCCCTTACTCAGCCACCTTACATTGTTGTGCAGTAGCAGGTCATTGGCATTTGCCTCAACATCTTCCAGGAATTCTCTCAGGAGGGGATGCTGAAGGGATGAGGATGCTCTAAGGAAGTTGATGAGTTTCATCACTGTGTTCATTACTTCAGCAAAATGTTCTGATAGAGTGGCACACAGAACAGTCTGATGGATGAGACAGTGGTAAGCAATAAGATCTGGGTTCTCCTCTTTCATCCGGGACACAGCCCCCCTCTCATTTCCCACCATGGCAGGGGCACCATCCGTGGTGACAGAGACAACCTGCTTCAGATCTATGCCCCTTTTTGTCAGCATCTCTTTTATTGCTGCATATATGTCCTCTCCTCTTGTGTGTGTTTCAAGTGGTGTTACACCCAGCAGGTCCTCACAGAGCTCCTTCTTATCTTTGTGAAAAAATCTCACATACACCAAAAGCTGGGCATTATCAGTAACATCTGTAGATTCATCAATTGCCAAAGAAATGCATGGTGCACTCTGAATGGCTGCATCAAGCTGTGCCAGTACATCATCTGCTAATATTTCTGATTTTCTGGTTGCTGTTGAAGCTGACATTGGGATTTGTTTGATTTTTTCACACATCTCGTCTTTTTGTTTCCCCTCAAATAATGTCTCAGCAACAGCATTTAAGCACTCCTTCACAACTGTCCCATCACTAAATGTTTTTTTGTGTTGCCCCAAAATCTACGATACCTTTAGTGAACATTCGTTTGCACGTTGCTGGGCTGTAAATGTATGCGTGATGAGTCGGGTAGAACTGTCATACTGGGCTTGCAGTTCGGTTATTTTGCGTGCCCTCAGCTCGGACTTCAGGGGAAAACTTTGCTCAAAAGAGCTGTGCTTTGTTTCGTAGTGCCGCTTCACGTTGCCACTTTTAATTAATGCGACGTTTTCGGAGCAAATGAGGCACACTGGTTTTGAAATGCCTGCCGGAAGAATGAACATAAACTTCTCCGTCCATTCATCTTTAAAACAACGGTTTTCCGCATCGACCTTCCTTCTTTTGGAGCAAGCCATGTCTCTTCCTCTCTGCTCTGGTGCGCCGGCTGCGCAGGGTAAACAAAGGATTTGATTGGCTCAACGGAGTGAAGCTATTGCCGTATTAACTCGAGTAGCAGCGCCCGCCGTCTATAGTTGCAACCGTCAGAAAAAAATGCTCCATGAAAATCGTCAATTCTCGTAAATTTATCAGAGATTGGTCACGGCTCATGGGTCCGGACAGAACCATCACTCGGTCCGGGTCCGGACCGAGGTCCGCCATTTGGTGATGCCTGGCGTATGGACACAGCACACCTATTAATGCACCCGAATAATAGTCACATTAAAGATGTGTGATTAAAGAAACGTAAGTCACAGTAAAATTAAACGAGGGAGAAAACAGTAACAGTTACTTACACACGATGGCATCATTATCGGCATCATGTAAATGTGGACTTGCAGACGTAGCTCCGAGATAATAGGAGGTCACGGTCTCGTTATGATGCGAGGTTAGTCTGTGAAAACAAAATGCTCGCAGCGACAAACCTCCGTGTCCCTCTGCGGCAGCAAAGCGACCTCCGTCAGCGACACTCTCCGCGGCGATCCGACAAAGCTTCTCCCGTCATCGCAGGCCTCCTCTCGACAATGGCCGGGCCGCTAGCCTAGCTCCTGCTAGCTAGCCTAGCCGAACTTGCTTCGTGTCCAATAAAACACAAACTTCGACTGCGATGCACAGTCCAACTCACATACTCACAGCACGTCGTCCGACAACAGTTCACAGTCAGTTAGTGATAAAACACGACACTGACGGACACACACAGTCCTGTTAGCTCCTCGACGCCTTTATCAGTTAAATCTCTGCTCCTTCTCCCTCGTCACTCACGCTCCGGTGAACCCGGAAGTGTATAAACTCTTAGTCAAGCTAAAATTGAAGGGTCTATAATTAGGCTATACTGAGCCTCATCTATTTACCAGAGATTTTCTTAAAATGAAGTTAACACCTTTTAGAAAAAGGTCACCTGGGATAAAAGTCCCCCTGCTACCCTGATTTGCATTTGTATAGCTCACAGCATTTTCATTTACATGTTAAAGCTTCCCCTAGAATCAGGGGGAGGGGGGTCATGGGGGGACAGCTGCCAAGCAAGGCTCACGTCAGTTTTCGGTGTTGCCTGCAGATTGCCGTGAAGTGTCACAATCCTGAAATTCCACGACAATTTACAGTGCCGCATACTACCCCACTTTTCATGCAGTGTTAGTGATTCATGTGCACTATTCGGGACACATGGACATTTATAGGCCCAACTTTAGCCGAAGGTTTAGTGATAATATTCGCTTCCTGAAATTATTTATTATTATTTTACAGTTGGAAAATTTAGTAATTAATATTCACTTTTTGAAATCATTTAGCAACTGTTATGTTGCCTTTGGAAGGTTTAGTAATGAATATGCACTTTGAGTGTTTTTTTTAGCAACCATTATGCTACATTTAAAAGGTTTAGCAATAATATTCCCGTTCAGGAATTATTTTGCAAGTGTTATTAAACAATTAAAATATTTAGCAAATAAAACGCACTTTTTAAAATTATTTAGTAAATACCATTTTACATTTGGGAGAATTAGCAAGTTTTATATTGCATTTCTGGAATTGACCCTACCTGTTGCTTGCAGCCGATGCATGCCAAATGAATGAATGCTCTTGATGGGGCGGCTCCATGTCCCCTTTCAGGAAAGCGTGTCATTGGCTCGCTCTCAGCCAGTGGGAGGGACTGGGACTTGGAGATGCTCTTTCTGGATTTAGTTGAGCATGAATAATCACTTATTTGAAATAGAGACAAAGCTTGTTCACTCCTCCCACGAAGTGATTTTCTCATTGGGATTGGTCCGTATTTCTGTCTGTCTGTCTGTCTGTCTGTGTGTTTGTTTGTTTGTTTGTTTGTGTGTTTGCCTGTGTTTTGAACGTTTTTTCTGACCGTTTGGCTGCCTGCGCATTGGTCCGTATTTCTGTTTGTTTGTTTGTTTGTTTGTTTGTTTGTGTGTGTGTTTGCTTGTGTTTTGAACGTTTTTCTGACCGTTTGGCTGCCTGCGCGTTGGTCCGTATTTCTGTCTGTTTGTTTGTGTGTTTGCCTGTGTTTTGAACGTTTTTTCTGACCGTTTGGCTGCCTGCGCATTGGTCCCTATTTCTGTCTGTCTGTCTGTTTGTTTGTTTGTTTGTTTGTGCGTGTGTTTGCCTGTGTTGTGAACGTTTTTTCTGACGTTTGGCTGCCTGCGCGTTGGTCCGTATTTCTGTCTGTCTGTTTGTTTGTGTGTTTGCCTGTGTTTTGAACGTTTTTTCTGACCATTTGGCTGCCTGCGCATTGGTCCGTATTTCTGTCTGTCTGTTTGTTTGTTTGTTTGTGTGTGTGTGTGTGTGTGTGTGTTTGTTTGTCTGTGTTTTGTCAGTTTGTGTGAGCTTTTGGCAGCCTTCCTGTTGGTCCGTATTTCTGTCTGTCTGTCTGTTTGTTTGTTTGTTTGTTTGTTTGTTTGTTTGTTTGTTTGTTTGTCTGTTTGCGTGTTTGTCTGTGTTTTGTCAGTTTGTCTGACCTACAATATGGACTTACCGGAGAGTGTTGCCCCTCGTTGGCTTTTCAGCCAGAAGACGACCTCTACAAAGATGGTAACATATTTCATCATGGTGTGTAAGTCATTTTTTTATGCACTATTCAGAATGTTTATAAATTGTTAGAGGAAAAGTGGAAGGGTTAGCAATTAGGTCATATCTTACGATATTTACATTAGATTCCAGTGGTGTGACACGCCTCCATTGCTGAAATATGTTTCTTCTTGAATAACTGTCAAACTAACGATGATAAGAATGGGATTTCAGATTGCAAGGGTGGGTTTTCAAGGTAAACCCTGTAAAGGAGATCAACATTGCCTTTACTGTCATTGTACATTCAAAACATACAACACAACGTGTGTGCTACTCGTAAGAAATGCACTTATCCGCAATCTCACGCACGCACGCACTCACGCACGCACACAGTCCTGCTTGTCCTATTTCTGCCACTTTTATGTCTGTTCTGGACTATGGTGATGTTTTATATATGCATGCCTCGTCTCAAAGCTTACATGCTCTTGACACTGTGTATCATGGTGCTCTGAGATTCATCACTGGTTTTAAAGCACTGACTCATCACTGTAAGCTGTATGATCGGGTTGGTTGGTCTTCCTTATCAACACGCAGACTGAGACACCTGCATATTCTGATCTACAAGGCAATTTTAGGTCTTCTTCCTTCTTACCTTTTGTCCGACATAAACCGAAGTAACGCTGGAACTTACAATCTTCGGTCTCAGGATTTGTTCTTGCTGTCTGTCCCAAAAGTCAGGACTGAACTAGGAAAGAAAGCGTTTAGGTTTGCTGCTCCCTCTGCCTGGAACATGTTGCAAAAAACTTTGAAACATAATGAGTTGGTGTCGTTGAACTCTTTTAAGGTGAAATTGGATGACCTGGAGGCAAACACATCTGGTTGTAGATGTTTTGCCTGAGGCTGTAATAACTGTAGCTGACATTCTAATCTTGCTGTTTTGGATGCTGAGTGTTTTAATGTTTATGTCTACCTTGTGTTTGTGTGTATGTATGAATATGCTGCTGCCTGTCTTGGCCAGGACACTCTTGTAAAAGAGATTTTTAATCTCAATGAGTCTTTTTTCTGGTTAAATAAAGGTTAAATAAATAAATAAATAAATTCACAGTTGTGCATTCAAATGTCTAAATATTTCACGGTCATTGCAGAGTTAGCAGGGGAGAATCATAAATGTAGAATATTTAGAAAATTGTATTTTCTGGTATGGAATTTACTTAGAAATGTACATGGCTTATGTAAAATTTTTAGAGAATTGAATTTTAAATTTGCAATCTATTTAGGAATTTATATTATCATCTTGGAATCATTCGTGTAGAATGTTTAGATTTATATTTCATTTTTGGAGTCTGTTTAGTGATTTATATTACAGTTTTGGAATCATCCGCTTGAACCTTTAGTGACTTATATCTTGGCATTAATCATAGTACAGTTTTTCTTGATTGCTTTGACTTGTTTAAACAAACTGGGATCCACTCGGTGCAAATGTGCTAAACCTTTCTCAGTGAATTGACACATTTTCCCCACCCTTTTGCAGAACAGTTAACACAGATGCCATTCAAGCGGTCCAAACTCCATTGTTATAGCTATGGTAACCAAACAGAAACCATCTGTTCCTAGCTTTTAGAAACTACCTACATCGGTATCAAATCACTAAAGCACCTGTTTGACGCTCCTTAACACAAATCTTCAATGAGCAATCAGTCTGCAGGCCTTAAAAAGTGCAGCGGCTGTGTTGTTCTTTGCCAACATGGAATGAAGAGGTCAAAGGCAGATGAGAGTGAGAAACTGGTGCAGAGGAATGTCAAGGTTGGATGGCATGCAAGAAGATTTTTCCCTTGGTTCATTGCAAGAAAGGATAATGAATGTGATGTGGATGAGGCCATGTGGCCCCATCGTCATGACAGAAGAGACTGAGTATCAATAGTGGCAATTTCTTATACTCTACAGTAATAGATTGTTGTACTTTACTGTAATATTGTATATCTTTAACTTCTCTTCTATGTCTTAAAACAGGCCGGTTGTTAAGGAAAATGCTTGCTGTGAAGCTGCAAGCAGAAATGTTTTGTGAACTATGAGACTACCAGCTTTCTTATTTCCTCATACTCTTATAGATTTTTATTTTGGTTTCCATGTGTTTTGTGCAATATTTACAGTATTTCAGTTTAGAGCTGTCCCAAACGATTATTTTTCTAACGATTAATCTAACGATAATCTTTTCGATTAGTCGACTAATCTAACAATTAATTTAACATTACATGACCAAACAAAAGTAACGTAGTAACTGTAACTGTCGTTGGTAACTTATCCAAAGAAAAAAATACTGCAGTTGTAGGCGGAGCAGCGTCTGTCCTCCCGCCTGTCCTACCGACTCTTCCTCACATTTCTGCCCGAAAAACAGCGTCTGTCACCGGCAAAAACCTTTAACTCACTCAAGTGGTTGTGTTGATAGAAATCACCGCGACGGTCAGCCCTCCCGACCGAGACTTCAGTGAACTTTCCCCAAGAAAACTGCTTCCATCCCCGCGAGTGACAGAGTCACGCAGCGACCTGTTTACTGATGGGGCCGGGTTCTCAATCACTACACATTATGAACGGTCCGCGGGTTTAGAGTGACAGGGGGGACACCTGGGAAACACCCCGAGTGCTGTATTTTTGTATTTTGTTGTCCACTGTGTAATGGTTGATTGGAAGAGCTCATACACTTGTTTGCAAGTTGTGTTATTTGAAGGCAAAATTAGCTTTTGTTGCATATTTTAAATGTTTTGGCACAGTTAGAGCCTTTTGCAAACAAAATGAGTCATTTTGGCCTGTGTGTTACCTGTTTTGAAAATGTGGAGTTTGAATTGACTGCTGCTTCAAAGCAATCAAGAAAAACTGTAATATCAGCAATATGAAAAAGAGCACGAGTGTTTGACAATCACTTTTTATGCGAAGCGAAGAGACGATGAAGTTGATGATGATCATGATGACGGCGACGACAGCAGCAGCAGCAGCAGCAGCAACAACAACAGCAACAGCAACAACAACAGCAACAACAACAACAACAGGCGACACTGACGACGAGGGGTGGCTCTCTGGTGAAAAACGATAGTGACACGTTGATGATGAAGAGCTGCCAGAGCACACCCCTCGTGGTGAGCTGCTAGGGTAGGAATTTGGATCCCGAATATATCCCTGCAATGCAAGACATGATTAAAGTCAATGATTAAGTGAAAGAAAACCATGATATAGACGCTCTGGTTTAATATAAACTGGGAATCTTTAATATGGAGTCACAAGTGATCTGTTTTATATCACTGGAATGTAAATCTAAAAAAACTTTAGTCACTAATATTCTTAATATGGAATCGTTAGCGAGTTATAGTTCAAACTTGGAATGTTCACATGTGAAATATTTAGCAACTTAGAGTTCAAACTTACAATATTTAGCGACAAAGAGTTCAAACTCAATATGCTCACATGTTGAATATTTAGTAACTTACAGTTGAAGCTTAAAATAATTAGCAACTTACATTTCAAACTTGAAACTTGGATGTAAAATATTTAGCAACTTAGAGTTTGAGCTTGGAATATTTAGCAACAGGCACATTTACAATATTTAGAAACAAAAAGTTCAATCTTGGAATGCTCACGTTGAATATTTAGCAACAAAAAGTTCAAACTCGGAATGACACATGTGAAATATTTAGCAACAAAAAGTTCAAACTCGGAATGACACGTGGAATATTTAGCGACAAAAAGTTCAAACTCGGAATGACATGTGGAATATTTAGCGACAAAAAGTTCGAACTCGGAATCACACGTGTGGAATATTAAGCAACAAAAAGTTCAAACTCGGAATGCCTAAATGTGGAATATTTAGCAACAAAAAGTTCAAACTCGGAATGACACATGTGGAATATTTAGCGACAAGAAGTTCGAACTCTGAATGACACGTGTGGAATATTTAGCAACAAAAAGTTCAAACTCGGAATGACACGTGGAATATTTAGCGACAAAAAGTTCAAACTCGGAATGACGCACGTGGAATATTTAGCGACAAAAAGTTCAAACTCGGAATGACATGTGGAATAGTTAGCGTCAAAAAGTTCAAACTCGGAATTAGATGTGGAATATTTAGCAACAAAAAGTTCAAACTCGGAATGACACATGTGGAATAATTAGCGTCAAAAAGTTCAAACTTGGAATGCCTAAATGTGGAATATTTAGCAACAAAAAGTTCAAACTCGGAATGACGCATGTGGAATATTTAGCAACAAAGAGTTCGAACTTGAAATGTTTAGCAACATAAAGTTCAAACTCGGAATGACGCATGTGGAATATTTAGTGACAAAGAGTTCGAACTTAAAATGTTTAGCAACATGAAGTTCAAACTTGGAATAACGCATGTGGAATATTTAGCAACAAAGAGTTCGAACTTAAAATGTTTAGCAACAAAAAGTTAAAATTTGGAATGCTTAATGTGAAATGCTTAGCAACTTAAAGTTTGAGCTTGGTATAATTAGCAACTTAAATTTCAAACTTGGAATGCTCACATGTAAAATATTTAGCAACTTAGACTTTACGCTTAAAATATTTAGCAACAAAAAGTTGCTAAATATTCTACATGTGAGCATTCCAAGTTTGAACCCTTTGTTGATAAACATTTTAAGTTTGAACTCTTTGTCGATAAAATATTTCACATGTTAACGTTCCAAGTTTGAACTCTTTGGGCTCGATTTTTGTGCCTCTGGCACCGCAGGACGTGCCTCAGAATTGGCTCCGAACTCCAGGGGGTCGCCTGGATAAAGTGTAAAATAGTTAGCAAATAATATTTTTCATTTGGAATTTATTTAGAACTTTATATCGCATTATTGAGCGGACTCACACCTGGCAGGGGAGGCCCAGCCAGGCTCCAGAACCAGCCCCAGGCTGGGATGTGGAGCTCTCTACCCCACACAGAGTGCGTGATCTCTGGGTATACGTCCAGGGATAGAGGGGCGTGGATGTGGAGATCTCTCCCCCACACAGAGTGCCTGACCTCTGGGTATACGTCCAGGGACAAAGGGGGTCAAATGTGGAGCTCTCTACCCCACACAGAGTGCCTGACGTCTGGGTATACATCCCGAGGCAGAGAGGGGTCTGGAGGCCAAAAAGTTGCATCTAATTCTCTAAATGTTCCAACAAGGGGATACGCGGGAACTCTGGAGACATCTACCCACCACAGAGTGCTCCATCTCTGGGTGAAGATTTTGGGGACGTTTTCCTCCCTCCCGTTCCAAAAGGTGCGTTTTATCTTCTAAATGTTCCAAAACGGGCATAGGTGGGAGCTCTGGAGGCATCTACACGCCTCAGGGCTCCCGATTTCTGGGTGAAGATTTTGGGGACGTTTTCCTCCCTCCTGTTCCAAAAGGTGCGTTTTATCTTCTAAATGTTCCAAAACGGGCATAGGCGGGAACTCTGGAGGCATCTACCCGCCTCAGGGTGCCCGATTTCTGGGCGAAGATTTCGGGACCTTTCCCCACCGTTCCAAAACATCCATCTGATTCTCTAAATATTCCAAAATAGGGATCCCGGTGGGGGGGAGTGGATCTGGGGACCACTACCCCCCACAGCTCTGGGTAAAGGGCCAGCCTTGGTGCTGGGGATATCCAGGAACCTTGCTCTCCAGTCGAACCCGGGCACCCACACTTAAGGTGCCCCCCCCGGCGTTGAAGCCCTTAATCTGCGCCGGCTGGAACGTCGCGCCCCTGGTACTCCAATTCCAAAAAGCGAATCTAATTCTCTAATCATTCCAACCAGGTCACAGGCCGGGCTCGAGGGCCCAGAGACACGCAACCCCTTTATGCCGAAAGCTGGCACCCCCCCGACGGCTGGGCTCGGTTTTTGTGCCTCTGGCACCGCAGGAAGTGCCTCAGGATTGGCTCTGAACTTCAGGAGGTCGCCTGCATCAAGTGTGGAATAGTTAGAAAATAATATTTTTCATTTGAAATACTTAGAACTTTATAGCACATTGTTGGAATATAATTGGTCATTTAAATCACTTTTGTGGAATGTTTAGGAAATTATATTTTACATTTAGGAATTCAAATGCCCTTTTTAGAATTATCAGGCCCAGCGGCCTCACACTTGGCAGGGGGAGACCAGGCCAGGCTCCAGAACCAGCCCCTGGCTGGATGTGGAGACTTGTACCCCAACACAGAGTGCCTGATCTCTGGGTATACATCCAGGGGCAGAGGGGGGTGGATGTGGAGCTCTCTACTCCACACAGAGTGCCTGATCTCTGGCCAAACATCCAGGGGCAGAGAGGGATGGATGTGGAGACCTCTCCCCCCACGCAGAGTGCCTGATCTCTGGGTATACATCCAGGGGCAGAGGGGGGTGGATGTGGAGCTCTCTACTCCACACAGAGTGCCTGATCTCTGGCCAAACATCCAGGGGCAGAGAGGGATGGATGTGGAGACCTCTCCCCCCACGCAGAGTGCCTGATCTCTGGGTATACATCCAGGGGCAGAGGGGGGTGGATGTGGAGCTCTCTACTCCACACAGAGTGCCTGATCTCTGGCCAAACATCCAGGGGCAGAGAGGGATGGATGTGGAGCTCTCTACTCCACACAAAGTGCCTGATCTCTGGGCAAGCATCCAGGGGCAGAGGGGGCTGGATGTGGAGACCTCTACCCTACGCAGAGTGCCTGATCTCTGGGTATACATCCAGGGGCAGAGGGGGGTGGATGTGGAGACCTCTACCCCACACAGAGTGCCTGATCTCTGGGCATACATCCAGGGGCAGAGGGGGCTGGATGTGGAGCTCTCCACCCGACCATCCAGGCTGTACCCCGGGGGCGCTCTGGAGGCCAAAAAGTTGCATCTAATTCTCTAAATGTTCCAACAAGGGGATAGGCGGGAACTCTGGAGACATCTACCCGCCACAGAGTGCTCCATCTCTGGTTGAAGATTTTGGGGACGTTTTCCTCCCTCCCGTTCCAAAAGGTGCGTTTTATCTTCTAAATGTTCCAAAACGGGCATAGGCGGGAACTCTGGAGGCATCTACCCGCCTCAGGGTGCCCGATTTCTGGGCGAAGATTTCGGGACCTTTCCCCACCGTTCCAAAACATCCATCTAATTCTCTAAATATTCCAAAATAGGGATCCCGGTGGGGGGGCGTGGATCTGGGGACCACTACCCCCCACAGCTCTGGGTAAAGGGCCAGCCTTGGTGCTGGGGATATCCAGGAGCCTTGCTCTCCAGTCGAACCCGGGCACCCACACTTAAGCCCCCCCCGGCGTTGAAGCCCTTAATCCGCGCCGGCTGGAACGTCGCGTCCCTGGTACTCCAATTCCAAACGGTGAATTTAAATCTCTAAATATTCCAACCAGGTGACGCAGGGGCAACTCTGGAGACCAAAAATGGCATTTCATTCCCTAAATATTCCATAAAGAGCATAGGCGGGAACTCTGCACACCACTGTCCGCCGCAGAGTGCCTCATCTCTGGGTAAAGATTTTTCGGCCTTTTCCCTCCTCTCATTCCGAAAGGTGCATTTAATTTTCTAAATTGACACCAAAGATTGAATCTGATTCCATTAATCGATGCTAAAAACTCCATCTAATTCTCTAAATATTCCAAAATAGGGATCCCGGTGGGGGGGGGGGGGGGGGGTGGATCTGGGGACCACTACCCCCTACAGCTCTGGGTAAAGGGCCAGCCTTGGTGCTGGGGATATCCAGGAGCCTTGCTCTCCAGTCGAACCCGGGCACCCACACTTAAGCCCCCCCCCCCCCCCCCCGGCGTTGAAGCCCTTAATCTGCGCCAGCTGGAACGTCGCGCCCCTGGTACTCCAATTCCAAAAAGCGAATCTAATTCTCTAATCATTCCAACTTGGTCACAGGCGGGGCTCTGGAGGCCAAAAGCGGCGTACAGATCCCTAAATTCGGAAGGTTTGGCAATCAATATCCCCTTTTTGGATTCACTTCGACAACGGCAGGGCCTTGTCGAGTGACATTCCTGGGCCCTGCCCAGTCATTCGAGGGCCCAGAGACACGCGCACCGCTTTATAACGAAAGCTGGGCCCCCCCCCCCCGACGGCTGGGCTCGGTTTTTGTGCATCTGGCACTGCAGGAAGTGCCTCAGGATTGGCTCTGAACTTCAGGAGGTCGCCTGCATCAAGTGTGGAATAGTTACAAAATAATACTTTACATTTAAAATATTTAGAACTTTATAGCACATTGTTGGAATGTAATTGGTCATTTGAATCACTTTTGCAGAATGTTTAGGAAATTATATTTTACATTTAGGAATTCAAATGCCCTTTTTGGAATTATCAGGCCCAGCGGCCTCACACTTGGCAGGGGGAGACCAGGCCAGGCTCCAGAACCAGCCCCTGGCTGGATGTGGAGACTTGTACCCCAACACAGAGTGCCTGATCTCTGGGTATACAGCCAGGGGTGAGAGGGGGCTGGCCGTGGAGCTCTCTAGGCCACGCAGAGTGCCTGATGTCTGGGTATACATCCAGGGTCTGGGTATACATCCAGGGGCAGAGGGGGGTGGATGTGGAGCTCTTTACCCAACACAGAGTGCCTGAACCTCTGGGTAGACATCCAGGGGCAGAGAGGGAGTGCCTAAGAATTGGCTCTGAACTTCAGGAGGTCGCCTGCATCAAGTGTGGTTGGGTACATGAAAGTTTGCTGTTTCGTTCCCAGGACGTGGTTCTGTGGCACTGGCTTCAGGAATGCCTCCACATTGTTGCACGTATCCACACTCACCGGTGCAAGATGGAGTGGCACATGTTGTGCATAGAATAAACTGTTGGGGTGTTTAACAAAAGAAACATGTAAAATGTGACCTGAACCTTGTCTCAACACAACACAAGTACATGACTTTGTTTTTGTCTTTTGCATAGGGTCCTATAAACCAGGCTGTGAGGCCTTTGGAAAGCATAATAGAAATGAAAGACTCAATCGTGGTGCAGGAGAAGGGTTAGGTAAGGGGAAAAGATCTGGTCACCACTAAGTGGCAACCAGTAGTGCACTCTCCACCCCATGGGCAAGTGGTCAGGCCCCCTCCCCCAACTACCTTATGATTAGGTTTTTTAGTTTGCGGTGTATTTATGTAATAATATTTTTTTGTCTAGGTTAGATATAATTATCATAAAATTAAAATTTATATAAAGTATTAAACCGCTTATTTATGTTTTGGTTATTTTTTTGTTTTTCTATTTTTTTGTAGTTTTTTTGTTTTTCTATTTTTTTGTTATTTTTTTGTTTGGCTTTTACACTTAATTGTTTTTAATTCCCACCCTTATTTGAGTTGGTTAACCTGTTAATTTCTTCTGCATGTCTCTAGGTGGCGCTCGCGACGTTTCGTCCTACTTGGACTTCTTCAGGCATTGCCGACATACAGGTATGTATCCCTCTACTAGCCAATTGCTTCTTGGGAGATGTTGCTCCCTCCAAGGTCTGTGCCAAACTAACTGTTCTTCTTGTTTGTCTCCCTTTTATACTCTCCCATGAATTGTGTTATTACTGAAATGTTATGTTATCTGTCCAATGAACTTATTTGTTTTTAGCTAGTTTTTACTCAATTGTATGAAATATATTTGTATTTTTAAGCAAATGGTGTTGTAATTTATTATTAGACTTGTATTTTAACATAATTGTTTGTCAATCAGATTGTTTTTAGAGTTATATATTTTGGATCAAATTGTTTTTAAACTTATTTATTAACTTGTTTGTTTTTCTAAAAAATCATGTTGTAATTTATTATTAGAGTATTGTTTTAACCCAATTGTTTTTTAATCAAATGATATTTTCACTTATTTTGAAATGTTTGTATTTTTAAATCAATGTTTTTAAACAAATTGTTGTGTTTAATTTATTTTATTAGCCCTGTTTATTAATTATATCCCTTATGAATTTATATTTATCAATAAATGAATTTATAAACCCTACTATCCTCTTCCCATTCCTTCTTCATTTCCTTTGCCATTAATTAGCTTCCATCCTTTACCTTTAACCGGTGGGCTTGAATTAGCCTTGCGTACCTCGTATGTGTAAATGTGCCTAATATTGGGTTTATACCCCGTCGGCTACATACGGAACTCAACAACAACAAATGGCCTACTTGGCTCATTGGACCTCTCGGGTCAATTTACGGGTTAAGGTCAGGGTTTGTGGGTCAACATAGGATCAGGAATTAAATTGGGATTAGTTAGAGGGGTGGGGTTATACCACAAATGGGGCTTAATGTAAACCAATTATTAAGAGGGTTAGGGCATAATTTAGACTGTATTTGGGTTGGGTTTAGGGCCACAATTAGGGGTCTGGTTGGGGTAAGAGTAAGGGGTTCGGGTAGCTTAGCTTAGCTTTAATCATGGGGGGGTTAGGTGAAGTGGAAAAGTACTCAGAGTCTCTCCCTATGTTGACCACCGACAACATAGTTTGGGTGGAGAGACAGAGGCAAGGCACTGGCCGGCGCAAGTATGTCCCCAGACCACCGCCCACTTGCTAGCATGAACCATATGAGAGGAGAAAAGAAGAAGGAGAGAGGAAGAGAGGGGGGAGGGGGGGTGGGATGGGAAACGCCGCAATCCAACCTTCCATGCACTGTGGCAGAACAAATCCAAATCCTCATTACAGAGTCCAGCGTCCGCCATAGTTGTGAGTGTCCCAGTGGAGCTGCAGATCAAGCGTCAGAACAGTCCAGAGTCAGGCCAAATAGAAGGAGTGGTTGGGATTAGAACAAGCCACATTGGTGGGCATCCTTCAGTAAAAGAAGGGAAGAGAGGGCCTCTAAGGACTCCAATCACTTCTAGCCAGAGCTGAGGCGAGGGGGGAAGGGGGAGGAGGGATGGGATGGGAGATGCAGCAATCCTAATTGCCAAGCACAGAGGCAGACCAACACCCACAATCACAACAAAGACTCCACTGCCTCCAGTAGTTCTGGTTACAATTTTAAGCCAGACTATGTGTGGCAAGTATCCAGATTCATATGAAAATAGGAAAGAGACGTGCAAAAGAATAATTTGGGGTTAGGCCTGAAGGGGGATTGGTTGGGGTTAGGGTTAGGGTTAGGGTTAGGGTTAGGGGGTTAGGCTTGGGGAAAAGAAAGGCGACAGGTAAATTACCTGTCCCCTGGTGCACTGTCCTCCATATGGATGGCCACTTCCTCATCCTCATCTTCTTCTTTTTAGGTTAAGCGGTGTATTTATAATGTATTTATTTATGATGAATTTAGTGTCCCATAATTGGTTTTTAATTGTTTTTAGTGATGAATTTTAGTGTCCAATAATTGGTTTTAGGCTATGTATTTATAATGAACTGATTGTAATATATTTATGATAAACTGTTTTTAGGCTATGTATTTATAATGAACTGATTGTAATATATTTAGGCTATGTATTTATAATGAACTGATTGTAATATATTTATTTATAATACTGTTTTTGTTGTTTTTTTAGTTTTCTATTTTTTTGTATTTTTATTTTTTATTGTTTGGCTTAAATTTGGTTTAATTTCTTATTCCCTCCCATCGTTTTTAGTTGGTTAACCTGTTTGTTCTTTTCTCTGTATGTCCTAGGTGGCGCTCACAACGTTTCGTCCGGATTAGGACTTCATCAGGCTAGGCCGACATACAGGTAAGTGCTTCTTCCAATTATCTGAGGGAGATGTTGTCCCTTCGAAGTTCCCCGCCAAACTGAATGAACTCTACTGTGTCTGTCCTTTTATACTGTGTTTTTATCCATCAACTTAGGTTTTTAGAATTAGTATGTTTTCTCTTATATGAACTAACTTGTTTTTTACTGTGTTTTTATCCATCAACTTAGGTTTTTAGAATTAGTATGTTTTCTCTTATATGAACTAACTTGTTTTTAGCCAACTTGTTTTTAATCGAAATGAATTGTATTACCCCATGAATTTTAATTAATATATTTATTTAGAATGATAATTATTTTATATTTATAATAATTTATAAACCCTCCTTTCTTTTCCTTTGTCCCTCTTTATTTCCTTTCCCTTTTAACTTAACTCCCATCCTTTTTCTTTGACCGGTGCTTGTTTTATTTAACCTAAGCTTGCGTACCACGTATATATTCTTGCCGTTATTGGGTTTTTGGGTGGCTATATACGGTAACTAAGGGGGACCTCTAGGGTCGTTCTACGGGCCAAGACTAGGGTTTGGGGCCAAGATTGGGGTTGGGAATTAAATTAGGATTAGGGCCAGATCAAATTGGGTTGGGTTTAGGACTAGGTCTAATTTGGTTGGGGTAAGAATAGTGGTCAGGGTTAGCTTAACTTAGCTTATGACTATGGGGGGAGAGGACTAGCCATATACCCATAGGGGCACTGGCGGGTTAGGCTTGGGGAAAAGAAAGGCGACAGGTAAATTACCTGTCCCCTGGTGCACTGTCCTCCATATGGATGGCCACTTCCTCATCCTCATCTTCTTCTTTTTAGGTTAAGCGGTGTATTTATAATGTATTTATTTATGATGAATTTAGTGTCCCATAATTGGTTTTTAATTGTTTTTAGTGATGAATTTTAGTGTCCAATAATTGGTTTTAGGCTATGTATTTATAATGAACTGATTGTAATATATTTATGATAAACTGTTTTTAGGCTATGTATTTATAATGAACTGATTGTAATATATTTAGGCTATGTATTTATAATGAACTGATTGTAATATATTTATTTATAATACTGTTTTTGTTGTTTTTTTAGTTTTCTATTTTTTTGTATTTTTATTTTTTATTGTTTGGCTTAAATTTGGTTTAATTTCTTATTCCCTCCCATCGTTTTTAGTTGGTTAACCTGTTTGTTCTTTTCTCTGTATGTCCTAGGTGGCGCTCACAACGTTTCGTCCGGATTAGGACTTCATCAGGCTAGGCCGACATACAGGTAAGTGCTTCTTCCAATTATCTGAGGGAGATGTTGTCCCTTCGAAGTTCCCCGCCAAACTGAATGAACTCTACTGTGTCTGTCCTTTTATACTGTGTTTTTATCCATCAACTTAGGTTTTTAGAATTAGTATGTTTTCTCTTATATGAACTAACTTGTTTTTTACTGTGTTTTTATCCATCAACTTAGGTTTTTAGAATTAGTATGTTTTCTCTTATATGAACTAACTTGTTTTTAGCCAACTTGTTTTTAATCGAAATGAATTGTATTACCCCATGAATTTTAATTAATATATTTATTTAGAATGATAATTATTTTATATTTATAATAATTTATAAACCCTCCTTTCTTTTCCTTTGTCCCTCTTTATTTCCTTTCCCTTTTAACTTAACTCCCATCCTTTTTCTTTGACCGGTGCTTGTTTTATTTAACCTAAGCTTGCGTACCACGTATATATTCTTGCCGTTATTGGGTTTTTGGGTGGCTATATACGGTAACTAAGGGGGACCTCTAGGGTCGTTCTACGGGCCAAGACTAGGGTTTGGGGCCAAGATTGGGGTTGGGAATTAAATTAGGATTAGGGCCAGATCAAATTGGGTTGGGTTTAGGACTAGGTCTAATTTGGTTGGGGTAAGAATAGTGGTCAGGGTTAGCTTAACTTAGCTTATGACTATGGGGGGAGAGGACTAGCCATATACCCATAGGGGCACTGGCGGGTTAGGCTTGGGGAAAAGAAAGGCGACAGGTAAATTACCTGTCCCCTGGTGCACTGTCCTCCATATGGATGGCCACTTCCTCATCCTCATCTTCTTCTATTTAGGTTAAGCGGTGTATTTATAATGTATTTATTTATGATGAATTTAGTGTCCCATAATTGGTTTTTAATTGTTTTTAGTGATGAATTTTAGTGTCCAATAATTGGTTTTAGGCTATGTATTTATAATGAACTGATTGTAATATATTTATGATAAACTGTTTTTAGGCTATGTATTTATAATGAACTGATTGTAATATATTTAGGCTATGTATTTATAATGAACTGATTGTAATATATTTATTTATAATACTGTTTTTGTTGTTTTTTTAGTTTTCTATTTTTTTGTATTTTTATTTTTTATTGTTTGGCTTAAATTTGGTTTAATTTCTTATTCCCTCCCATCGTTTTTAGTTGGTTAACCTGTTTGTTCTTTTCTCTGTATGTCCTAGGTGGCGCTCACAACGTTTCGTCCGGATTAGGACTTCATCAGGCTAGGCCGACATACAGGTAAGTGCTTCTTCCAATTATCTGAGGGAGATGTTGTCCCTTCGAAGTTCCCCGCCAAACTGAATGAACTCTACTGTGTCTGTCCTTTTATACTGTGTTTTTATCCATCAACTTAGGTTTTTAGAATTAGTATGTTTTCTCTTATATGAACTAACTTGTTTTTTACTGTGTTTTTATCCATCAACTTAGGTTTTTAGAATTAGTAT